>OY282559.1:112030767-112515767 GCA_958295665.1 Tipula vernalis
AGTATGTCATAATAATTCTTACGACCTTAACACTCAAGAGCAACGTAAGAACAGTTCTAGTGAGGATGAAATTTGGGATGGTGAACCTGTAATAAAAACAAATTTACGTTCTTGGGCTATTCGAAATAAAATTCCGCACAACCAAATTGATGATTTGTTAAAAACGTTAAAGAAATCTGGCGTCCCAAATCTACCAAATACCGCAAGAAAACTTCTAAAAACGAAACTTAGTGCCATTACTGTTAATACTATTTCACCTGGTGAATATTTTCATTATGGCATACAAAATTATTTGAAATCCCACAGTTTAGATTTTTTAGTCGATAAAGAATTAATTTTAATTGATGTGGGGATTGATGGCTTACAAGTATTTAAAAGCTCTCGTCGTGTACTGTGGCCTATCATTGGTAGTTTTAGTGAGTTTCCTGCAGAAGCACCATTTCTCATAGGATGTTATTCTGGTTTTGAGAAGCCGCACTCCGTAAATGAATTTTTAAAACCTTTTGTAGAAGAAGTACAAAAAATTCAAGCAAATGGAATTAAAATTGGTGGATTGGAAACAATTAAATTTTCTGAAATTCGCCTCTTCGTATGTGATAGTCCAGCCAGAGCTTTCATAACTGGTACCCAATATCCAACAGGAAAGCACAGCTGTCCCAAGTGCAATCAGGTAGGAATATATATGAATAATAGAATTTCATTTCAAACGGAAATAGCCAGTGAAAGAACTGATCAGATGTTTGAAGATAGAAGTGATCAAAAACATCATCAAACTAAATTTGTCACTTCTAAAATTGTATTAGAAGACATCGGTATACGAATGGTATCTCAGTTTCCAATCGATCCTATGCATATTGTCGATTTAGGGATAACGAAAAAAATTCTATCATTCATTTCTAAAAATAAAGTCCCTGGATATAACGTAGACGTTAATGCAATCAACGAGAAGCTTAAAATATGTGCAAAATACACACCATCAGAGTTCGGTAGAAACTGTCGAACTTTGGATGACTTGGCTTTATGGAAAGCTACGGAGTTCAGACAATTCCTCATGTATAGTGGTATAGTAGCTCTAAAAGATGCCATTGATGACAATATGTATTATCACTTCCTCTTGTTGCACTGTGCTATAAGACTGCTTTCTCGCAAAGAAATCTGCAAAGAAAACGTTGACGTAGCTTTTCAAATGCTCAGTGAATTCGTAACAATGTTCCCAGTAATATACGGTGAAGACAAAGTCAGCTTTAATGTTCATGCTTTACTTCATTTACCAAAATGTGTGAAACAATTTGGTACACTGGATTCTTTTTCAGCATATAAGTACGAAAATTACATGCAATTTCTTAAAAAAATTATTAAGAAACCGAACAAAATAATACAACAGATTTACAGAAGATTGGAAGAAATAAATTCATCTGGATGTCATCCACAACTGTCAAAATTTAATGTCTTCGAGGTTTCCAGCACACACGTAAAAGATTGTTACTGTCTCATTCAAAAGAACATTGTTTTTAAAGTGATTGCGCTCGGTTCAAAAGAAAACAAGCCGATTGTACAAGGTTACTCCTTTAAGGAAATTACAAATTTTTTTACAAAACCATTAGAATCTGCAGATGGTCTAGGAGTTATTTTATGTAGCGAGTTAGATGCTACAATAAAAACATTCGCAAAAAATGAAATTGTATATAAATACTTCTGTATCCCGATAGACGAGAAATTTATACTCATTCCAATATTACATCAAAATTTCGTACAATTTTCGCGCTAATTTTTGTTATACTTTTTTTTTTATAAATATTCTTTCATTAATATTAATTTAAAATACTTGTCTTAAACTTAGCATCACTAAAAGGAATTAAATAGAATCACATCTATAAAAACTATATCTAAAACATGGCCGGGACCAGTGAAAATAGTAAGCAAACACATTTACACTACAATGCAAAAGCTTTTAACATGTTTAACATTTTAATACAGATCCAATATCACCTATTAAAAACCACTATTGGAATAGTTGTAATAGTACAAATATTTCAGAAGGTTTTATAACGTCTACAGAAAAATCGTTTGAGTCGCAATTAAACGATTTCGATGGAAAACTGAATGCAGCCAGAGTACTAACGCAACTATACCCAAAAAAATTATCACCACAACTAGTTCCAGAAGTAATACGAATCAACCCAGAAAGTAGTCAACCTGGTTTATTTCGTCCAAAACGGCATATATTCAAAGAAAACCGGTACAATCCAAGTGCAGTGGTACAATCCAAGTGCAGTCCCAGTAACCACACCAATTCCAGAAGAACTACGAATCAGCCCAGAAAAAACTTGCCATCCAATAATGAACGATAGTCAACCTGTTTTATTAGAAAACTACCACAATCCATGTGCAGTTCCAGTAACAACCCCATCATCACAATATGTAGCTTCAGTGATTCATAATCAAGGTATGTATATTTTAATTAAATATGTATGTTCATTTGCATATAAATAATATAATATTATATTTTTATTAGACAATTTAAATGAACAGCTGTTCGAAAAAGTTGATGAAATTAATAACGAAATAAAAAGATTGGAAAGTAAATTGGACAAAATTCAAAATGATCATGAAATTCATAGGGCTGCGCAGAATAAATTGCTTATTGAAAATTTGGTAATCGTAAAAAAGATTCATTCAGGGCTAGGTAAGTTCATTGGTCCGGACGACGGATCGATTGAAATGGAGACTATCTTTCCGGTGAAAACGATTGCCGAATTAAGTGACGTGGAGCTTCGGTTAGGAGATGAAACGTTTGCGTCAAGAATTGTAATTTATATTATCATAATACAAACGCTCTATTTTAAGAATTTATTTTCTGTTTCAGAATTCGTATTTAAGACGATTAAAAGGAACGTCATCTTTAGAAAGTGTTTTCAGGTTTTTGGCTACCGATACAGTGTATCACGAATTTAATTTAGAAGGTCGAGCTGGGAAACGGTCCTTAAACTCTTTAAAATTATTTAAGAACGTACTTTTCGGTAAGCAATTAATGTAACCTTACAGTTAAAATATTAATGATCTGAAAATTCTCGTTGTTTTTATATTAGACGCTTGTGGAGGAATCGTGGGTAAAGAAAACTACCAAAAGGAATTGAGAAAATGTGTGCTACATGCACATAACAGGTTTTTTAAAAAAAAATAAATAAATTATCTCTTAATAATACATATATATATTTACATTTATCATTTATTCATTTAATTACTCTGAATTACTGAAAATCTGAATTTTATATATTCATTAATAAAAATACAGAAATTGAGCTTTAGAATTAAGATGCGTTTCATTTAATTTAACCAGTATACATGAACATGAGTATGTTCTATAATATCCATAATGTGTTTTGAGAAGAAATTTTCATTGTATGTACTTTTAAACCGGTTTCTGCGATGTACTATTGAAGTAGTTTATAGTATTATACATACTATACTAACCATTGATGCTTTAAATAAACTTTAATGTTACTTTCATAGTGCCTCTCTATCCGTTCTTTAAACGTACTATTTAAGTATTATTTATTATTCAACTGTAAGTATTAAGAATTAGTTAAAGAAGTACTTTCAAAGTGATTTTAATGATATTTATGTCTCTTGCTATCATACACAAAAACAGGTTTATAAAAGAAACAGCAAAATAAATTCAATAATTAAAACAGTAGGTAAGTAATATCATTGCCAAATAAGACAAAAAGAAACAACAGCATAAAAATTTGTACCCATACAATTACAATATGAAAGTAAATAAATGAATTTTTTCCCACTGGCCTATTCATTTTCAGTGGAAAAAAATTACAATCATTCGGTACTATTGAAGTACCATAGAAACTACTTTTACGTTTGCTGGGTTATTTTAATTAATATAAATGTTTAGCATTTATGGAATAAAGACCGAGATTAGAATTTAATAAATACAGAAGCTAAAGCATAAGAACTTTAATAAAAAAAAAAAAATTAAAAAAAAAAACAATAAAAGGAGTGAGGAGTGATGCTGGTAGTGGGGGTTCACAATGGGTTTAGGAGGTAAAGACAAAACTTATGACAAATTTCATATTGCAATATAATGTGAATTATACTGTAATTTAATTGTTGTATAAATTAGGTTTACAAATCTTATATTCAGTGCAGGAAGATTAATAAACACATTTGTCCAGAGTTGTTGAAGAAGCAATTTGCCCGTTATGATGACTGGCGCCAGCAGCCCAAGAGGGTCAAATATTCTGGCAATATCTGAGATAACACCTCGTTTTGTTGAAATTGTAGAGTTTTGTAGATTAACATGGAAATGAAATTGGTCAGAAAATGGTTGCCAATACATTCCGAGTTTTTTGATGAATTGGGAGTCGTCAATTTGAAGAAGTGACTCACGGTCAGCCTTGGGAATATCTTCCAATAACTTTGAAGAATTTGACACCCCCATTTTTGAAGCGTCATACCACACATACCTAGCATTTCTACAGCCTGCGATTTCATTTCTTGTAGTTTTTGATGAGAATTTCAACCGGTAAGAAGATCATCAACATACATGTCATTTTGTATGATGTTGCTGGCCAATGGCAGCCGTTCACTTCCGTCCAAGGCTAACTATTTCAAACAACAAGTAGCTAAATATGGCGCAGACGCTAGTCCATATATAATCGTATTTAACTTGTAGACTTGTATTAGGTTTTTGCTTGGTTCTCTCCACAATATGTATTGAAAATTTGTATCCGAATCTTGAACTTTAATTTGCGGATATATTTTCGATATGTCGGCACTGGGCCCGTATTCTTGAAATTCGATCAAAAAAAGTCGCCCATTATTTTCTAGTGAAATACATCATTTCAGTCGAAAATTTAAATTGTTTCATACCAAAGTCACCGGCGAAATTTTTCGGTGAATTTCAAGAATACGGGCCCTGAACACGAACTTATGAGCTCGAAATCTGATTAATATTGTGAAGAGATCATTTTGCACGACTGGTCCAACTAATAAAATATCATTGAGAGAGTTGCCTGCATTTGTCTTTGCCGACGCATCAAACACAACACGTAGTTTGGTAGAAGAGCTGTCAGGCTTGAAGACACAGTGGTGCGGTAAAAAATAATTTAATTCGGGGATATCTTCTTCTCTCATTGATTGCATGTGTCCTAGATTTTTGTACTCATCAATGAATTCCGTATAATTCCTTTTGAGTTCAGAGTCTTTAGCTAATCTCTTTTCTAAATTAAGGAACCGTCTTGTAGCCATTGCTGTAGAATTTCCTAACGTCTCTGGAGAGGTCTTAAAAGGCAATTTAACAACAAATCGTCCTTGTTTATCTCGAGCAAAATTATTTATGAAATGTTCTTCACATGCTTCTTCCTGCGGCGTTAGTTTTGATGATTTCGCTTCACAATTTTCCAAGTTCCAGAATCTTTCAATTTGGATCTCAAGTTGTCTCCGGGGTTCATTTGACACGAGATGGCAGGATAAGTTGCCTTTGATATCACTTACATTGCCTGAAACTACCCATCCAAACAGGGTATTTTGCAGTGTTGGTAAATGGTTGCTTAATTTAATTTGTCCTATCGCAAGTAGTTTGTAGAACAGATCTGCTCCAATTAAAAGATCAATTTTTTGTGGGACATTAAATGTTGGATCCGCTAGCTGAATATTTGCAGGTATCGGCCATTTCTCTACGTCCTCGACGAATTGGTGAGGTTGATTCCCGGTAATTTTTGGCAAAACATAAACTTCTAAACTGGTGGCGAAACCTGTCACTCAAGACTGCAGTTTAATGATAGATCTGGATCGACAAGAAACTTCCTCATTTCCAATTCCTGTAATGGGTACTTGGCATTTATATTCATCCAATTTCAATTTTTTTATGAAGTCCGAGGTAATAAAATTGATTTGAGATGCGGAGTCTAACAATGCTCTGCATAATACTGGATTTTCGGATGAATCCAGTAGATAAGAACACATAATATGAGCTAGTTGAATTTGTACATTTTAATGCGGTTTTCTCATTTGAAGATACTTCAGATTTTATAGTTTCTAATGGTCTACTAAGTGGTGGTAAACCCTGAACTTCACTAAGCAGTATTTTAGTAATCTTCGCATGATGAAGAAGTGTGTGATGCTTATCAAAGCATTTACGACATCGCTCAGAACTAGAACAATCTTGAGTAGAATGTGCTCCGTTTAAAAAATTGGAGCAAATTTTTTTTCGTTTAACTTCGTTGACACGTTCATCTGGTGGTAGTGATAAAAATATTGTGCAGCGATAAATTGAGTGACCTGATTTTGAACAAAAATTACACTTATACTTGTGGGTGCCTACAAATAAAGTGGAACGAACTCTCGTGTTATTAGGCTTGGTCTAAGCCACTTGATTTAGACCTGTCGTATTAAATTTGCTCTCTAATGATTGGCATCTTCTATTTAAAAATATTAGAAGCTCATCCAAAGTTGAAATGCGATCTGGGGAAGATTCTTCATTCCATTTCATCCTGGTTTCCGTATCTAGCTTACTGCACACAATATAAACTATCAAATCATCCCATTGATTTGTAGGTCGTCCTAATGTGGAAAGAGCGCGCAGATTGGAGTTCATGTTGTCCATCACTTCCCTTAATCTGGAAGCATTTGGATTTATTCTCGTGAATGAGTGAAATAAACATTTCATAAAATTCGAACCATTTAGATATATCGCCAGAAAATTTTGGAATCTCAATTTTAGGTAATTTGACAACAGTAGAATGATTTAAAGAATTTGTAGACTTATCAACAATTAATTTAGGTCGAAATTTCTTAAGATGTTCCAAAATGGAGGCCTCGACTTCAGAGCGAGCATTTTTATTAGCTGCATCTTCCTCTAATAGCTCAATATTAGTCTGAACTTTGTTAAATTTATCAAAATATTCTTCGAGGCCTTCAATGCGCATTTCTAACTCCGACACGGAAGCATTCATTATTCTTTCATCAGAAAACTTTTTTATCCGTCCGATTTGATCAATAACAACCGACCGTTGTGTTTTATTTTTAATAAACTTTTGCTCATTCATATTTTATCACGCAAATTTCACTAAAATTCCAAATTAACAAAAAACCGCACGAACTAAATTATGTTTAATGATTCACTTGTGTATTTTGTGTATTTCAAATTTAAGCTTACACAATTAATTTTGTTAGAAGGTTTAAATTCACTTATTATTTTTGTTTTTCACCCTTTATATTAAATGCTTGTTGAAACTATGTTTTTATGAACACGCGATATTATATAAATTGTTACCTTTTGTAATCTGTAGCTGTGCTTTCCGTTAGATGATCCGTTCTGATCTCGTGCGATTTGTAACCTTCGGGAACTTTCGTGCCTTTGTAGGTTTTGAAGAAATGTGAAGATTTGCTGGCTAGGTATGGTAGGTATAGTTAAGTTGTAATATATATACAATTGTACAACTGCCAGACGAAGAATCAAGATGCTTTATTCACTGTGTTTGAAGAATGACCTCACAAGGTTGCAGAATATTTTGTAGAAAATTTGATGAATGCAGCTCTCACGTAATTGTAGAATGGTTTTTGAAGAAAATGTCGATGATCCGATTCGATGATGAAGAAATTGATGATTGATTTAAATTCTTTGAAGAAAATTGGGAATGGACCCCACGTCTGACACCAAAAAATGTTGAACGATTCAAGCCTTTTTGAATCTGTAGAAAATTGTTGCAGATTTATTTAATCGAGAAATATAAAATAAATTATAAATCTGCAACAACATTAATAAACTTAATTAATTACCAGGAGGATTAAAGTTAAAAAATTTAAATAATAATAATAATTAAATAAGTTCTGATTAGATTTAGAGATCCTGAGTAACCGGCCAAGGCTTCCAGAGAAACAAACATCAAATCACTGAGTTAAGTTGTGTTGTTGTAGTTAAATTGTACTAACATGGGTATACGGTGGGTCCGGCGTCATCCGGGAGACAGGTCTAGGCTTAGTTGTGCACTGCAATCAATCAATCAATCAAAATAATTAACTTCACATATATTTTGATTCAAATAAATCGATTTTAACAAACTATTACTGTCTATCATTTCTCTCCCTTCCAATAGACGTTGTCATGTATTCAAAGTATTGTGCGCCGAAAGCTATGACCTTTGACCATCCTTCGGGCCACAAATTAATCTTCCGATAGAAAAAGTCTGGTTCTTCTGAAACGATACAGTATTCTTTCTGCGTAAGAATTAAACCGCAATCCAAAAAGAGCTAACTGTTTCGACCAGAATTAGTGGTAGTCTGACAAAGCTGTCTGTTAAATACGACGAGTGACACATTCCATCCAAATGCTTGTAAACGGTTATTAACTGGTTTTTCAATAAGAAAATATAGCTTTGTCTTGCTGCACCACAACCTGTTGATCTTATAAGGAGCTCCACATAAGCTTTAAACCTTGAAAGGTCATTGAAACAACAATCCGCGGTTAAACGATTCGCAAGTGCTCTTTCTGTCAATTCGTGGGGTACCAAATTTTCTTCATTTTGCTCCATTACCACCACATTGAAATCTTCAAGCATTTGTTAAGGATTTTCATCGATTAGTGCTTCCAATTCTTCACCTTTGAATTTTCTGGTTGCCCTGGACTGGACCGTTGTTTGTATTTCACGTTAAAATCACAACTTCTAGTTCGAGACAAACAAATTTCCCAAAGATATTCCGCTTTTTGTAATTGAGATCAATAGTCTCCCATCTTGTTATTGATTAACATTAGATAGATCCAATCTTCTAGAATATTTAAGAAAAAAATCCACACAAAATATTAGATAGATTTCTTGATATACTCTTGTTCTGGATAATCTCGCCAATTGGAGAGATTATACAGAACTAGCATATTGTATAAAAACTAACGAATTTTTTTTGTAGAATTTCGTGGAAAGGATACAAATTCCAAAGGTGTCGAAAGGGCGCTGAAAGAAGACTGGAATCTGACTGGAATCCCAAGATAATTATGAGTGTCACAAACTTGTTTGATGAGTTATTACAAACTAGCTAGAGCAGAGGCAGTACACTAACATGAGCGTGCGCCCGATGCAATAAAAATTTGGTTTAAACGAGGAATTAATTTTAAAATTGACTAAGTTGGTTAGGTTAATTAAGTTGGAGTGATTGCTTAGGCACAATTAGACCGGTGACGATCCATTGAAATTATCTACTTAGTAGTCCCACACTACTATTTTAGAAATCCGACAGGTTGTCCATTTTGAAGTTACCCAAGTGTTTGTGCCTTCTGAGTGTCAATGCCTTAAATGAGCAAAGGAACTGAGCCAACGTCTCTTCCTCCTTCTCGTCCAAACAGCTTCTTCAGAAGTCATTTGCCTCCACCTCCAGACCCAGCCTTCTTACATGTTCTCCAAAAAGATAGTGTCTTGTGAGAATTTTTACGACTGTTATTAATTCACGTCTACGCAGAGAAATTAATGTTCTAGTGCGCACCAAGTCTAGCTTTGGCCAAACTTATCTTGCTACACTACAGGTGATGGTGTTAGTCCACATTTCCTCTGCTGAGGCTAGTGTCTGTTTCCTAAGTGCTAGTTTTAGCGCTGTGATAGGCCTCCGCCGACTTGGGTTTTACGGTTGCAGCTGGAGAGCCGTACCGTACCTAGTAAGTTTATCCGCACTGTAGTTTCCCATGGCGTCCATGGGTATCGTACACATAAATTTGCGATATCATCTGATGATACCGCATTATGCTTCAACCACGTCAAGACCTGTTCAATCGCTTCACCCCAGTCTTACTTTGGGAATTTTACAACAACAATGCCATTGTTTTCATTCCGTTTTGGAATTATGTTAAACCAATTTTTTGTTGGCATGGAATTATTTGAGCAAATATTTTGAAAATTTTTTCAAACCGTTGTCCATCAACGTTGTCATGTCAAAAACAATTAACACTGTCGAGTCAAAGTTGTACAAATTATATGAAACTGCCTTAATTCATAATTAATTAACTTACTTATTTCTAATTTGAATCGATTTAGCATTTTACAAGACACCCTTCTACAAGACACAATTATTTAATTGAGAATTGCTTATTTCAGTAAATTTAGCAAAGTTTCGAATTAAGAAAGGTTGAATTACGAAAATTCTTCAAAAAGAATTTTAAAAATGACTTTTTTATAGAAAAAAATGTTTTAAAATTTAAACTGAATTAAGAAACACTGATACAGAGCGACAGGCACCGGTTTCGAAAGGGAGATTCTAATCTAATCCACCGAAATAAGTTAAAAATCCCACGCTGAGGAATGTACCACTATTATTGCCCTCCTTCGTTGCGAATTTCACTCGTCAGCTTATTGCCAAACGATTTGTCATCTAAACGTCGTTAAGACACTTCAGAAACAACGGATGGTGTGCTTGCTTTGCCTTCGATAATATTGACAATGTAGTTATCCTGGTTTGAATTCTCATTCTCAAGAGACTGAAACAGTTCATTCCTTCCAGTTTTTCTAAACTTACAAAATCGGGCAGCCCTTGGTACAACCATGAATGCAGAGTTGCAACCGCTCTTAAAGAAGCATCTCTAAGACCCAACGTCTGAAAACTTGGCTGTGTTTAAGCCGTTGAGAAACCGAGTAACGTCAACGGTGACTAAATCTAAAAAAAACAGTATGAGAATAAGCTAAAAAGGGAGGTACGAGAAATTTCTGATGTTTGAGAATTTGCTTGTAAAAAGGCATGGAAGGCTTGTGGAAGGCATTTTCCTCTCCATCCAGAAAATTGCTAACGTACAAACCGCACTGAAAAGAAGTATTATCGTGCAACAACTCTGTGCTCTCTAAATTACAAGAATAAGTTTCGCAAAGGGCGATTAACTAAATTAAAGTCGTCATCGAGCAATGAAAACGGTACATTCAACAGTCTGGTGAATCCCAGATTATTGCACTCAATATTTCGATTTGATCGTGTATGGCGAAGATTATTACTAATCATAACTCTTAATCCAATTCATTGCGATACTGATGATAGCTCACGCTCATTCTTCACCGCGGAACGATGTCATTAGAGTAGGGTTGGTTCAAAGGGAAATTTCAATCTGTGTTTTTCTGGTGAAGCTGACGGTTATTCAACATCTTTTACTATCGGTGCTTCGAATCTGGCTACATCCGAACCATTTGGCATTCTCGGAATAACAATATTAAACAAAATCTCATAAGCCGAACAAACCAACAAAGCAGCGTTGAGTGCAGCTAAATGTTTTGGTTATGTATGATGATGCACGTTTTATTTTACTTCATTCGAAATATTAACAATTTATAAGATTTATGCAAGCCCAGATCGAAATATTGTATCATTCCCACAGAGCTTTTCCGATTGTGAATTAACTTCTGGAGGTTTCTGTAGTTACCCTTCTTGGCATAAAGAATGGTGGTATTCTATCTGAAGCTTTTACCATAAACGTGTCTTAAACTCATTGAATTCTGCTGTTTAAATCTTGAGTTAGTCTGCAGATGCGTATTATTCTGAATGCGCGGTTTGAATTCCTCCAATAACTCGAGAATAATACTGGATACTCCTCTCCAAACTTGATAGCAACTTTCTATATATGGGCGGATGAATGTCTTAAATTTGGAGAACTTGGCGCTATTTAAGGAACCTTTGGCATTCAGGAACCCAGTTTTAAATGTTGATTTTCTTATATTAGGCTACACCTCGAACGAAATAGATTAATGCAGTATGGTATCATTCGCAAAGCTCTTTATGGAGTTTACGGTGCTACAAAAGTAAGGTCAAGACAATGTCATACAAACGACAAAGGTTCATTTTGGTACCACAATTGATACGATTTATTTCCACCCGGGACAAGTAATTTTGATTTCGATGTGAAGACGTTTGTTGTTTTCATTTACCGAAACCCAAACTTGGTGTAGAGAGCTTAATTTATTTGAGGCCTTTGGCAAACAAATCTGCAAGACTGGTGTCAGTTTCAGGCAATTTTGCATAGTATTCATGTTTTTTTACTTAAGAAATAAATTTTAGCGTGTTTACCAGTAAAATTTCCCGTTGCCGGTGGTAAATCAAAACTATTTTAAACTGTCCTTATTCCAATTAAATGGCATCGGGTTAAGTCTTTTATTGTTATTCCTTCCCTGGTTTTAAGCTTCTCAACCGTCGAAATGTACCGGCATTATTTTTTAGTACAGCCTATACACTACCGAACATATTTTAGATTTATTAAAGGAATCTAAAAAATCTAAAAATTTGTTAAGCCTGCCGCTTAATAAATCTGGGTTTTAATTAGCACGAATTAGAACCATGCAATTTTTTAGTCAGATTTAGGAAGCCACTTTACCTAGAAAAATTATTTTATGAAATCCGAGCACTTGACACAGTTGTTCTTAAGTCGAAGCGACTCTCATAATATCCCTTCCAAAACTAAATCAGTTTTACATCCAGGAGTGATTATGTATATTGCTTTAATTATGGTCATTTTGTTTTGTGCTTTTCTGCAGCCCTTTGAATATTACAGAACTTATACTCTCGTAAAAACCGCGAGAGTAAAATTTCTGGAATAAGTAATTTACAGCACAATTAATATTATTACTACTGCTTCATGTCAAATCACTGCCTGTGCTCCTACTATATATCTGTTTATGGTAGAAAATTGATTTAAAGCTCACTAATGTTTCGGAATTTTTCATGGGGCCTTTTCTGACTGACAGTGAACAAATCTGTTCATCCACATGACGCCGATACCAGATAAGCAGAGAAGTTGGGCGGACATTTCAGTGGAAACTATCGATATGGTGGGTTAACTAAAAAATTTGCATAACCTTTTTTAATCTTATCGGTTATATTGTGATGAATCACAAAAGTCATTTGAGTATCTAGTTTGGGTTGACCTTTGCAGCAATGTGATGCAACTAGTAGTTACAATATTTCCTTGATCAACTGCTTAAGCAAAGATACCCATGACCTGAACACCCGGCTTAATTAGTGCGACACAGTGATTAAATGTCTTGCCTTACATAAATTCGTTTATTCATTTACGGTCATTTACCATTTGGTATATTTAATTAATATTAATTCAATGCAGCTTGGAATTTAATAGCAGCTTTGGAATGGACAAATATCAATGCTAGAAAAATAATGGAAGGTTTAATAATTTATACAGAAACAATTTCTAACTCAATTTTCAGTAAAAATCGAAATCAAACTGAAATAAAGTTGACATGTTCTTAGCTAAATTAAAAATGATTCTGTCTTCAGTTTAATCCTAACATAAAAAATTTAATAATTTAGTTAGGTTAAGGTTAGGTTATTTCTAGGAAAATTTGAAGAAAAAATTGCGGTATAATTTTTGGGGAAAAGCAGGTTAACAGTCGCTATTTGGTTTTTTCTTAAGACTCGCCCAACAATTTCTTCTCGGTTGCCTAAGCCTAAAACGAAAAGTTGAATTTGTTTTGTAAAGTTTGATATTGACGTAAAAATTAGTAACTTCTAGATGACTAAACAGCTTTGGTTTTGTTAGAAGTGGATTTGTCTGTAGAAAAGGAATAAAAAGTCGTTAATAATTTCTGTGGTTTCGAACTGTTTCTATTTTTTGGAATTTGAATGCTTTTTAGAATGCTCGAAATCTGATAATTTTAACCGATGAGGGAATCGATAATAGAAATAAATAAATTTTTAATTGAAAAACTACGTAAAGAAAATTTTAGGGTTTAAGTAAAAGCTTTGCTTGTTCATAGGTACAAGAATCATTTTTAGGGGCCCAAGAAAAAAATTTACGGTGGGGCCCACCAAAAGAAACAAATTCCACTTAATCACACCACAATAATATTGTATTTATCCATAAATCTTAGTACAGCTTCGTGCTGTGCGACGTCCAATAAATCAAAAACAATTTTGTTTTATTACAATCTAAACTAAAACAATCGAACTATTAAATAATAATTAATTACTATACAATTAATCCTAATTAAATTTTTTTGTTTGGTTTGGTCTCATTCAGCATGTTAAATAAATAAAAGCAGCATAATAAAATTTTAATTAAATAAACAAAATACTAAATAAAAATAAATAAATATGTAATGTTGTAATTCATGAAAACTCGTTATAAATCTAAAAATAATCATTAATCAATTTTTTTCTTTTAATTCTAAAATTAAATTAAATATTTTTTTGTTTTTTTTTTCGAAAATTAAATAAATATTGAAAAATATTTTGGTTCTTTATTTTTTTTTATGAAAGGAAAACAAAAAAAAATTAATTTTGAAAAGTCATCATATCGCCCTCATCTCATTTAAATTAAAACAACAATATTCTTCTTTGTTTTGTGTGATCTTCAAATTGATCTTTCACATTCATCATCTCGTTTTGTATAGACTCGTTTATATTGCATACAAAGGGTCGCTCCAAAAACATAACACAAAACAGTTCAAATACGAATCCGACGTTGATCACATTCTAATTTTTTAACCGCTAATGTAAAATTCGAAAATAAATTTAGAATGTGATCAACCACAAAACCTTAACCCATTTTTTATGTTACATATTGTGATTATGTTTTGAGATACCAATATACGAGTAAATATGTATACTATTTACTATTAGGCGGAATACTTATTTGAAGATACAGTTTTCGAGTGGATGTATGCGTTAGTCTAGGAGGAAAAAGAAAGTTATTGTTTTTAATGTTGTATCATTGATCGTCTAGTGCTACACTTAAACATAGTGTTACTATATTTTATAAATTATTACATAAAATGTCGGTGCACGCAACTAATTAATTAATTACATATATATAACAGCTTAACATAACAACTTTCAACCGCACTACTCGACCAACTATGGCATAGATTTCCCTACATATACACGTTACTAGTTTCTGTGTGTTCATTCAATTTCCGACAATTTGCTGTTTTTTTTTATAGTTTCCATCTATAAATTACATTTATTACAAATGAAGGTTATGCTAGCATGTATTGTGGGTACTAAAAATACTAAAGCAATAAAAAAATACTAAATAGATCAAACTATATTAAAAAAATAAAATAAATAAACAAAATTTAAAAAGTGTTGTTAATTTAATTAGATGATTTAGACAGTTGTCTTTCGTATTTTCTAAGATGGTGCCGTGTAGGCGTGATGCGGGATGAATTAAATTAATCAAGTGTGTAAATACAAATCACTTCATTAATTCGATTACAAAAAAAGCATAAAATTCGCCATTACCATTTAGAATATAACATTTTGTATGTTGTCGTATTGTAATCTATCTAGTCAAATGTAATCATTTGAGCTTGATTATATAGCGAATTGAGGCGTGACATCTTTATGTTTGTACAGTAGCAAATTAGATTATTGGAATATTATTCTTTCTTTATTCGTTTTAAAACACGAAACAACAATATAAACAAAACATACAACAATTAATTTGACATATTGGTTGTATTTCATTTCGATGTATTTTTGTGAATGGTCTGATAAATTACCGTAAGAAATATGTACCAATTTAAAAATTCATTGTTATACAAATCGAAAGTTGGTGTGTGTGGGAAATTGCCTACCGCATTTCTATGAATACAATGATCTCAGACAAATTACAGAATCCGATTTTTATTAAAATTATATGCTGTAGCTCAGGATATTTATCTTAATAAACCAGATCATAAATAAAAAAAAAATTGTTACTGTTTTAAATTGGGACATGATAAATTTAGACCACATACAAGTATTTGTTGTTGGAAAATTTACCAGCATCGGTTTCCCCAAACATCACAAATTTTATTTTTTCTAAAAAATTAAAAAGTTTAAGTTAAAAGTTAAAGATCACCTAATGATGGATGGACGAGGGCGACGTGTTTCTATACTTATTGGATTTACAGCTTTCATGCAGTCATGTAGAAAAACCACCACACTTCAGCGGGAAGGTTACTTTGCTACAAGTAGTTGCGCCGCTCAGGAGAGTTGGGTATTTTTGTGGATGAGACAGAAACTTTCTCAATGCATCCAAACGCATCCATCTTTGATATTACACCGGTCCCTATTATGTATTTCCGTGCTACGTGTTTCTTTTTTTTACATAGATCCTTATCCACCAGCGATTATGCAACCAGGAAATCGTCTCGTCATTAAATATCAAAGTTGTAGCTTTAAAGATGTCATGCCTGACAATTGTAAATACCTAAAATGTCGGGTTATCTCAACACTTCGAATGTAGAATTACTTGTGGTTACTGCAAAAAATTACATTCAATAAAATCACAAAAACGTAGAAAATCTTCTCTGAGCTGAAACCGTGCTCAACTATTGAAATTTCGAAATCTTGAAAAAATACTCGAAATTCTCAAATTATCTCTATAGAGAATTATTAATCTCTTCAAGAAAATTTAAAATATTTTCAAATCTGAATAAACGTAAAAACTATTTAGAATTTTAAAATTAATGAAAACATTTTTTTAAAGATTTTAAAAAATTTAAAGAAATAAAGAAAAATCTTATTTTCAAGAATATGATGAATTTCAATTCTTTATTAAAATTTCAAGATATTATTATTATTATTATTGAAGGGCCATGTGGGCGATCAGCTACCTCGCACTGCGACCTAAAAGATCTATTGTGCTGGACCCTGCTTAATTATCCGTCCAGTCAATATTCAGGTTCTTAATGAACTTGATAGTACTGCCAGCCGGTACGTGATACATACTATCTGGGCCTATTGCTCTTCCTCCTAGATGTTTACTACAGCATGTAGTTCCGCTAAAAAGACGGTAGCATTGGAGCCCAAGGACTTCGAGAGGGCTGTCCCACTCCCGTATATTCCTACCCCTGCCCCCAGTTGCTGGGAATTGCAAATCGCCTGTAGGTCACTCAGCTTTACTACAGGAAAGCTAAATAAAACTGGAGGGTGCCTCGTATCCAGAGTCCGCATATTTTGGACTGATTATTTGGACTGGATGAGAAGCCATAAATCCATCGGCATATGCTGTTCCACCCTAGATTAGGGTTTTTGTCAAGGTTTTCTCCTTTAGCGCCGTACTTTTTTAGCCTGTGCCAAATGGCCAAAAATGTGCCAAATGGCCTTAGTTACCAGTAATTGTCACGAGGAGGTAGCACGTACACTTGCGAATTGTGAACAGGTTACCCATTACACAATTGTACTCATTACGCAGCTGCTTATACATTACCAGAACAGCTCACGTGATGGGCACCCCTACTGGAAGGTTACGGATCTGGTAGATTAATCTACTCAACTTCAGTTCCCCCCCTCCCTCCAATAGACGCCAAACCGCCAAATTTCATGATAACAAGAGTTTAAATATAAACTAATGTAAAGAATTTACCGAATTTGAAGGATTTAGAGAAGTTTAGTGAAGTTAAAAAGAATAAAAGAATTTAAAGATTTTGGGAATTCAAAGAATTTAAACAATTTTGATAATTTTTTTAACGGTTTTAGTGAATTTACTGAATAATGGGTTGAGGAATTTAACGAATTCAAAGAATTTAACATTTTTAAAAAATGTGAAAAATTTAGGGATTTAAATTTATAAATTAGTATGTAGTACGGCAAGTATTTGAAGAATTAAAAATTCTAAGTATTCAAGAGCCTCTAGAGAATTTAATAAATTTAACAGAAATAAAATAAACAAAATCTAATAAATTAGACAGAATTTAAACGTTTAATGAATTTGAAGAATTTAAAGAATTTTAATATTTTAAGAAACATAAAGAAATTAAAAAAATTTAAGATTTTCAGGTGCCAATTTTAAAAATTTAAAGCTTAGCTCTATAAATGAAAGAATTTTAATAATATTGAAGAATTCAAAATTTAAAGGTTGTCTTGAGATTCAGGAATTTAAGATTGTAAAAGAATTTAAGATTCCAAACAATTAAAAATTTTTATTTTTATTTTTATGAATAATTCAAAATTTAAAGCTTTTCGAGAGATCAAATAATTTAAAGATTTTAAGGAATTTAGAGATATTAAAAATTAAAAGAATTTTTGGAATTTAAAGAATTTAAACAGTTTGAAGAAATTTTTGAATAAATTCGTTAAAATGTGAATTTAGTGAATGTGTGAATTTAGTGAATATAAATTTAACGAATTTAAGGAATATTAAGATTTTAAAAACTATAACAAAAATATAATATTTCAAAATAACAATTTCAAAAATGTAATTTCATAAATTGAACACCTTTAAGAATTTGAAGAATTAAAAATTACAGGTTTCAAGAATTTAAAAAATTAATTAGAATTTAAAGAATTGAAATATTGAATGAATTTAAAGTTTAATATTTTAAGAAGGGAAACTAAACAAATTTAAAAAATTGGATAATTTGATGTTGCCAATTTCAAAATTTTAATTTCATGATACCAATTTCAAAAGTTTAAAGATTTAACTCTATAAATGAAAGAATTTTAGTAAATATTGAAAAATTGGAAATTTAACTGTTATCAGAGGTTCAAGAATTCAAAGCTGTTAAGGTTTTCGAGGATTACGTGTTATGTATTTCCGTGTTGTCTTTCTTTTTTGGTATGGATCCGTATCCATCGATCGTGCAAACAGGAAATAGTCATTAAATATCGAAGTTGTAGCTTTGAACAAGCCATGCCTGAAGTATGTTTTTATTAATTTGACAGCGTCTAGACAAATTACAATTTCAAACTGAAGGTAATGCATTACTTTTGTAAGTATGTAATATTTCGGAAATCCAAAATATTCTCAGCATCTAAAATGATTTTTGGATACATTTTTGGAATATGACCAATTAGTCTGTAACCGATTACGATGAAATTTTGAAGGTACGATGTATATGGAATTGTTAATGATTTTTGAATAGACTTTTGAAATATCCAAAATTATCCTGTAACTTGGCTGTCTTTTTATGGAAATGGAAATGGCATTCTTTAATTATTTTCAGATGAAATTAATGGAACTTGGTATTTTTAAATACGATTATGATGAAATTCGACAGGTACGAAATGGTGATTGAAAGAAATTTGAAGGTACGAAATGGTGATTGAAAGAAAGAATTTGATGATTTTGAATATGATTATGATGAAATTCGACAGGTACGGTGGAAATGAGATTCTTTAACGATTTTTGGTTAAAGTTTATTATATGGAAAATTAGCTTGTTATTTGGCTATTATTTAACCGGTTATGTTGAAATTATACAGGCAATGGGTTGGAAATGGGATTTTTAAATGATTTTTGTAACTTTGCTATTTATTAACCGATTATGATGAAATTCGACAGGTACTATGGAAATGGCATTCTTTCTGCATAACAAAATAGTGCAATTATTTTTCTTTTTAGTAGGCGTAATTAATAAATCCTATATAATCCGCTTCTACGTGCGGCACGCAGTGCGACATATTTGCTGGTCTCCAGCTCCTATGTCCCCCGAAGTTCAAATCTAAAGCCCCTCGGGGGGCTAAGCGGGGGGGGGGCGCAGCGACCTCTCGCGTGCTTGTGAGAGTTACCGAAGCCGTTAGCCTCTACAATTCTATTAAAATAGAAAAATAATGCTTTTAACCGAAAATATTTTTATTAATTGGGGCATGTTTTATTTAAATTTTCGTTTCTGTTTAATACAGATCATCCCCAGTTGTACTTTGCGTGAGAAATCGAGAAATTTTGTTTGAGATGTCCCGTTAACACATGAAGCAGAAGTATAAAACATGAAAAAAAAAAATCTTCGGCTTTTTAAATTGGTTTGTCGTTGGAGTAAATTACAATGTTCGCACTTTTTTCGTTCGTTTTTTACGAATTATGGTATAAAGTGATGATCACGGTGAGGTATAAGAGAGCATCACCGTGATTGATCATGATCGCTCCTCTTAGAGCACTCAGTCGTACAACAGAGTCTGGTCGATGATTGATGTTATGAATTTCATAAGCGTTTTTACTGTAGAATATCGATTCATACACTTTAAATATGATGATTCTCGCACAAGTGGCAATAGTAATCCGATATCACTTCATTGGGCATTATGGTGGGCATATTGTAGGCTAAGTAATTGCTTCTCGATTCAATTAATACATTTATCATGAAACTTTAAGGCCTGGAGATTTTCACACGATGTATCACAGTTTCGGCACACAAATACCTCCGATTTTTCAGTTGCTGTCTCGATAACAGTTTTATATGTAATTAGAGACGGTATATCATCCGAATCTTCAATTTTGTCGTGTTCAATCTTTTCATGTTGACGTAATCCGATTTTTAGCGGAAATAACTTAACGCATGTTTTACAGAAATAATTCGCCTCGAATCGATGCTTACGGAATTTATGTTCAATCGCTCTGGAAATTTATCGGGAATGCTTCGGGCCCATTTACAGTCAACTGAATCTGTTTTGGTTGATATAACTCTTTTTGCTGGATACTTAAGCAGAGTTGATGCGAGTATTGGTCCACCCCGGATATCAATTTCACTTCCATGGTGCCTGAAATCATGAATCACAATTATAATTTTAAAATAACATACAAATATATTGTTGTTTACCGAAAAAGTCCTATTAAATCACAATGTTTTATAAACTCCTGGCTAGAGATCACACATTGAAAGGGCTCTGGCGTTTTTGGTTTAATTTTTTCGAAGATGTTCGGCCTTGTTGACCGCTACTTGTGCCTTTTAAATCACTTTGTTTTATTACATCACTTTGTCTATCGTTGTAAACGATAATTCAAATTAAAATTATCCGGAAAATGTAGATTTAATATTAAAATTAGATAGGAATTCTCCATTTTCCAAAATGTATGTATGATATGTTGTATGTGTGATAAGTATCGTATTAAACGAAGTAATCAATTCGTTTGCCTCCTAAACAAGCACTTTTATTATTTATTTTATTAACACATTATATTTTATCCACAATATATAAATTATTAAAGTAGGTATTTTTTTGTCAAAATATAGTTTATTTTTTTAAAACCAGATGGTTCTTATCTATCTAAGAAATAATACGCATACTAAGATTTTAAAATTTATTTTAGTAAATACACAAACCAAATAATGTGCTTTAAACCCATGACTCGAACTACAATAAGGTATATGCTGTCAAATAGTTGCTGGGTTCCATTTAACGTGGCAAAGTACAAACAAGTACTTCTAACTGCACGCAGCTACTCTTGCTAAATTTTATGAGTAGTTTGATTTTTGAATTTATGGCGACTTCGTTACCAGAATATTTAGTACAACTAATCGGTAAGAAATGGCTGATCAGTTTTCAAATTTATAATTAATGTTCCAACTTTCCATGTTGCACGTAAATTTTTTTAAATTAAATTTTATTTTCGCAACTAATTTTCTGCGTTCCATTTACCAACTTCTCCCAAGTACTTATTTGTACTTTGCCACGTCAAATGGAACACAGCAATTAAGGTATATGTTTAGCTAAGACTCAACCCAAAATGTAGTTCACATTAATTCCGCTTTTTAAAATATGGCGTTTTCAAATGGTATGCCTTTCTTAATGTGTTCTGCTTTAATACAAGGGACTCGAAAACATTTCCAAAGTCGTCAGATTATATTAAACACAACTTTGGGCGGTTTGAAAAAGATTTAGCTCATGAATCGAAACCATTCAGCCAAAACATTATGCAACAATCTTGTACGTATATTGTTTAAAAAGTGATTCGAGTTGGCAACCACCAACTGTCAGGTTACATACCATTCGAATAATTATTATAAACAATAATTTCCGACAAATTTTAATAAAATCGACCAATAAACAAACAATTACAGCGTTCTTAAATCCGGACACTGCAGTTCCAGAATGAAGAAAATGAAGAATTGTAAGAAAATAGTATCAAAAAATTAACGAACTTTAATTATAAATAATTAAAAATTTAATGATTTTCATGATCTCACGGATTTAAAGAGATCAAATTTGAACTTGAAAGATTTAAAAGGATAACGGTTTTATTGAATGTGAAGAATTTAGAGAATTTGTAGAATTTATAGAATTTGAAGAATTAAAGGAATTTACAGAATTTACAGATTTTAAATCTTAAAGAATTTATTGAATTGAAGATTTTGAAGAATTTAAAGAATTGAATGAAACTGAGGAATTCAATTTTTTTCGGAATTTATTTAACTCCTTAGCGCATAATTTTTTCATCCAACAAAAAACAATTTAGTTTTTATTTATTTGAACATATTTGAATACAATAGCTAAATATTTTACTTACAAAATTAAATAAATTTAAAAGTAGTTGCTCGAGTTATCTCGAGTGCTGTAATTTTTTGTTTATTGGTCGATTTTAGTAAAATTTGTTGGAAATTATAATTTATTATATAATCGCCTTTTTTCTTAAAACGCATTTTATGCTATAACCTGGCTTAAATGGTTCCATGGGCTTAAATGGTTCCATTCATGAGGCAAATGTTTTTTCAAAATGTCCAAAATTGTCTGATTCTTTTGGCACGCCTTTGCTTGTAAAATTCTCCAAATTAAATAATCCAACGGATTCAGATCTATTAAATACATCGTTGGATTTGTCGTGCTTTACGTCATCGTGCCAATTTCGATTGAAATGAGAATGGATAATATTGGAAATGTTTCTAGTCCATTGTATTAAAACGCCATTTAAAGTCAAACTTTGATAAACAACGGCATTGATTCTCATGTGTGGTGGCAGAGAAATTAGCATTGAACGACAATTTTCAGCGACAGCTGCACAAATGATCCGAACCTGCTGCTCTCTTTGAGAAATTGTTCATTGCAGAATGTTTTCTCATCCGAAAATAACAAATTTGGTAAATCTCCAGGAGTTAGCAAATGAGTAATTCTTTTACGATGGTTAAATTATGGCATTTTTGTTTTCTATGTATTATGGTATTATAAATAACATTTCGAAAAACTGCAGCGTTTTTAAGTCCGGACACTTCAACTGCCGTACTCGTTATTCATGAATCTCTTGAAAATCTTCAAATTTTTCAATTCTTCAAATATTTACTTAAGATTGGAGTTAAACCCTAAATTTGTGAAATTTCCTCTTAAAATTCTAAATTTTTTAAATTCCTTTTTTCTTCTTTAAAATATTAAAATTCTTTGACTTTGTAATTCCATTGATTTGTTAAATCATTAAAATCATTCAATTTTACAAATTGTTACTTATTTTGAAAATATAAAGTTTTTTAAATTTCTCTTTACTTTTTCTTAAAGTTCTTTGAATTCTGAAAATTCCTCAAATTCGCTAATCATTAACAAAAATTAAATTGGTTAAAACCTTATCTACTCTATAGACGAAAATTCTTTCATTTAAAGATTAAAATTAAATCCTCCAATGAAACAATTAAGGCGCACGCTCCAGATAACTCGAGCATGAGGTACTTGCAGAAATGTGCACGAGCATAAAGAGTTCAAATTTAAACAAAACTTTAAACAATTTAAAGTCTTAATGAATTTGAAGGACTTTGAGAATTTATGTAATTTAATAATTTTAAACATTGTTAGGAATTAGATGAATCTGAAGAATTAAATAAATTTCGAAATTCAAAGAATTTATGGTGTTTAAAGATTTTAAAGAATTTAAAAAAAAATAAGAATTTAAAGAATTTGAAGAATTGAAAGCATTTACGGAATTCTAATAATTTTTGGAATTTAAAAAATTGAAGAAACTTAAAAAAAAAAATTAAAAACTTCAAGATAACAAGTTAAATTCTTAAATTTTTGAAATTGTTATCTTTAGATTTTTAATTTTTAGGAAATTTAAGAAAATTTTTAAAGAATTAAAAATTTACAGATTTTCAAAACAACTAAAAATTTAACATTTTTAAGGAATTTAAACATTTTAAGAGTTTCATGAATATGAAGAATTATAGAATAGTTTAGAAAATTGAAAACGTTTAAATTTGGTTAATTATGTATAAAGAATTTGAAAAGCTTATAAAATTAATGAAATTTAAAGAATTAAATTATTTTAAAGAGTTGATTGAATTTATGAAGAATCGAAAGAATTTTCGGAATTCAAAGAATTTATGGAGCTTCAAGATTTTAAAAATTAAAGAAATTATTGAGTTTAGAAGAGTTTAAAAAGATTAAAAATTTAAGCACTTTAAAAACTTGAATAAATTTTTTTTGCAAGTTTAATGAATTTAAGAAATTCAAAGAATTTTAAGATTTTTAAAAATATCAAGAAATTAAAAAAATTCAAAATAACAATTTCAAAAATTTAAAGGTTAACCCTATAAAATAAAGATTTTTATGTTTTTCAAAAATTAAACCTTTAAAAGTTTTAAAATTGGGAATTAACTATTTTCAAAAATGTGAATTAAGTCAAATTTTATTTCAAGGTTGAGTTAAAAAACAATTATGCTCTATTCGAAATCTGATTATATAAATAATTTGGGTGTTAATGACCTATTGATCAATTGCACAAGGTATCCAATAAGTAATTGAATGTGTACATTTGTATTTAGATAATTAAGTGGTTTGAACTATAACTGAGAACCATTCAATATTATTTGATGAAATTTGGGATACGAGTAAACTTTGTTTACCCTGTATACCCGAATAAATAATAAGTCATGGCATATGCGCTTATATTTATTTGTATTATATTTTTGGGGTTTAAGCCGAGTTTTACATGACAATTAAATTATTTAACCCTTTAAAATTAAAACAAAGTTTTAATGACCATCTTGATATTATTATGATGGTTTTGTAATTTAATAAACGTGGTGTGGCTTAACATTAAATTCATTTAAGGGAAAATTTAAATTGTGTGGGAAGCATTTCATTTCATTTATGCTTGAAATTTATATGCTTATTACTCTCGTTTTAATAATTAAACAATTACTTTATACAAATACACATGCAAATTATAGTGAAACTTGCGAAACGCAGCTACATGGCTGAATGATTTCTATATACGATCATCATTGATCTTGTGATCGTGAGATAGTTAATTCATAATTATATCCGATGTAGCATGAAACAATTTTTTTAGTTTTTTTGCATGAAAAGGAAACAAACAATAATTATTTATTAACTTGAGCAACAGTTAGTTTACTTTCTTTTTTTCTTTCATTATGTATGTTTGTGTTTTTAAATATGTTTATGGTATAGTATTGGCGACAAAACTGTTACATTTATGCTTGATCGATTTACAATCTGGGAACAATAAAAAATAACACTCTTGTTTATATATGGTAACATGCAACTTTCTATAAATGGAAATTTCAATTGTTCTTGATTGTTGCGTTTACTCCCACAGTGTAGACTTTATTATAGGTATATTGATTAAAGTTTCTCCCACTAGTTTATACGTAAAAATACATTCATGCATTGCCCGGGGTTAACAGTTCATATAATAGCAACTCAATAATTTTTTTATTAATCTTTGTTCAGAGTCCGTATAAACGGTTATATGTTATAATGTACTGGTTTCACTATCAACCCATATATAAACTATATGTTTGTATATTATATATCACTTTAATATTTACCCAACAGAAACTTTTCTGACTCATCCAAGCAGTAAATCTTCATCTTATTATTTAAAATATTTCAATAAACTGAAAACTTATCCAAAAAAAAAAGGCTAAACATATTTGGACATTTTCTTCTAGTTAATAAATTTTCATTATAATTCTCTTATCACAAAAATTTAATCAAAAAAAAACTAAAAATCAACAACAAAGGCACAATGGATAAGTAATAGTAACAAAAACTTTTTTTAAGGATTCACCCAAACCAAAACCGATGTGAAGACGAAAGTTTGTATCAAAATGGAAATTGATAAAGGAAAATTATTTGTAATTTAAGAAGAATTGTTGGATGAAAAAATTATAAAGAAACTATGGATTGATTATTTCTTTTAACAATAAATGAAAATTCATAATGGTTTTTGAACAAAAAGATAAGGAATATTAAGAAGAACAAAAAATTATTCTGCAAGTACTGTTTTTAAAGCAACACAATCATGTGTGGAATAACGTTTAATGGTCTGTCGTCTTTATGCTTCATATGTATCTTTCGCAAAATTATACAGTAAACATTGTACGTGACTACAGTATTATCTAACCACGTAAATTTCCAGCATGTAATAAAAACATTTCCGTGAATATTTGAATAGGAGAAGCGTTGAATCAATAAAATGGAAGACAAAAACAAAAAAAAAAAAAAAAATTAAATTAAAATCACAACCATGAATGAATAAAATAAAATTTTTAACAATAAATGTGAATAAGCAGAATAATTTTGTGTTACTCATCTTGATCTTCGTGAAACATTTTTTCATGAAAATGTTGATGACTATTATGCCTCATAGTAGTTTTTCTGGGTGTTTGTAAAAATATATGTACGTATACGGGAAAAAACCAAAATAATTTTAAATTCTATTTGAGTACCAGGCCACCCAATTTTTTTTTTTTTTTTTTATCATTTCCTCCCTTCCTCCAACTATTTATTATCCCATCACATCTAATTTTCATCTTTTTCAACTCGAATCAAAATAAAAATAAAAAATGTTCACCCCAAAAATTTTCCCCGTTTACAAACATACAATTTTTTCTCTTTTTGATTCATCGTTCTGTGTTAAAATTTTCTATTTATATGGATGTATAATGTAATTCGACCCCATCCCTAAAGAAAAAAAAATAACCACACCGTATTGCTCTGCCCCCACAATTCAGTTTATATATAGGAAGACAAAAATATAACTTTTAGAGATGTTCATTCCCCCCTAACTGTTTCTTGATATTTTCCTTTATTTTATGTGTGTGTATACGTATATAAATATGTGTATGTGTTTATATCCCAAATGCAATAATGTTATTTTTGCATTCTGTCCATGTAGTGTTAGTTTTTTTTTTTTTTTTTTTTTTCAACTTTCCTCGAACTTCCAGTATGTATTCGAACAAAAATCCCATCCTCCCAAAATGTTATGTTTATACAAATGTGTTGGGTTTTTTGTTTGTTTGTTTATTTTATGTTGGCTCCAAAAGTCTACAAAATAGATGAGCTGAAGGAAAATTGTCTCCGTCATTTTTTTGTTTTTTTTTTTGTTTTGAATGGAAAATTAGAATTTAATTTTATTGATTAATACAAATAAATAAATAAGGAAAACGATTTTTTTTCTTAATTATTGTTTGTTTGTTTATTTGCATTTAAGTAACAAAGAAACTTGCTTCTTTTAGAAAATCTTTGGTATGATTGATGGAATTGTAAAAAATAAAAAATAAAAATTGTCGGGATGAGTCGCCAGAGATATTTTCTATGAATTGGAAAATTTATATAATTTTCTCGTTTGTTTCGACTGTGTACGGAGATGATATCATAATGAATACATAAATTTGTCTCTATACAATATGTAGATACATGAAGGGGTGGATTCAATGGAAATTTTTGTGATTGAATCACTGTAATTTTTACATGATGCTGTGAAAATGAGCTTTTATTTACCCTAATTTGCAAAATGGTATTATAATAATGACAGTTGGGAAGTTCTATTATGGTATCAGGTTTTATTAAAAAAAAAAAAAAAATCATTTGAAAATGGGCTTAATTTGAATGTGTGTAATCTAGTGTTGAATTCATTTGTTTGAACTTGTGGAGCCGTATAGTCACATTTTGAAATATGTTATGTGTACGTACGGTGTGGATTTTTTGCAAAACTACATAATATTATTCTTACCCTAACAAATAACCAAAAATTTATATTTATTTGAAAAATATCAATATTCCATTCAAGTAAACCTCACACTTCATAAATCATTTACTCTAGACATTTGACCGACGCTCGCTTAGACAGAGCAACACCATTAAAAATAAAAATTTCACTCACATTCTATCATATCATTTTTACACTTTCTCTTTTTGTTTATGTCGTCACAAACGATAAATTTCTTACATTTCATAGAGGATGCTTCTTTTATTTCTTGAGAATACCGCAGGGACTATAAAAATTCTGAAAAAATAAAACCTTTCGAAAAGTATAAAACATAAAATTTAGAGAAAAGCAACATATTAAAACTCTACCTACACATACCGCCGCCTCGTCTAGTCTTAATCAAACAACAAACCAGATATATATCCAATGAATCATTTATCAAAAGTAGTTTTTTCTATTTTTCATTTTCTTTCGAAGTTTTAATGATTTTTGTTTGTCTAAGTTACTTTCTTAGTTTATTTACCTGATTTTTTGCTTTATTTCGCTTGTTGAATTATAATTTTGTATAGGATACGAGTATAACGGAAGGATTAAATCTGTTCACCCTAATTTCAAATTAAACTTTTTGATGTTGTTTCAAAGTCTTACAATCTTACAACGAATTTTTGAAGCAAATAACAAAAGTGTTAATTAGTTTTTGTTCTTTAAGATATGAGATATGCTCAGATCGATATCATTTTGGATTTTCTTTCAGACTACCACACAAAGCTATAATTTTTAATAATAATAACGCGATAAATAAAGCAATAAATAAACATATATTTACTTGAAAAAATAATATAAAATGGAAAATTCTGTAGAATATAAAATGGAATTCTATTAATTTTTGTTGTCGCAAATAAGTTATTTGGAATAATTTTTCCGGAATCATAGTAAAAAAAAAAACTTTACTCGGAAATGTTAGGTCATTGTACCAAAAAATGAGTCTCTTGTTGTCTAGCTGTGTAGTATTTTTTTTTGGGCGCCAATTTTTGTCTCTTGTAGTAATATTGTTTCATAGTTCATCATCTTTTATGTGCTTAGCAAAATAGTTTTAAGATTTTCGCTATAATGTTTTGGAACTGAAGAATTTCTCTAAGGGCCTTTGTCTAGTTTTCTTTGTATGTAGTAGGGGTAATCGGGAACATTTTTGAGGTGACTATATGCCTTTTACTTTAGTTCGATGCACTTTCAAATTTCATAACACGGATTTCGTCAGAAAACTCCAGAATTAAAAAATTGATTTTTGGTTAAATATAAAAACAGTATTTGACAACTATTTGAGATTACTGGCTACTTGCAACATTAAATTTTATATATTTGGTTTTATTAACCACGATTAATCGTCACTTGTCCAGTCGGACTATTCGGTTTTTATTATCTCGATCGGAAAGACGTGTGTCAACACACTTTTCAACTTATTCGAAATTCTTAATTTTTAATATTCCAGATTTATTTTTTAAAATATTAGTTGTAGAAAATAAGAGATTAAAAATTCTTAAAATTTAAAATCTAAATTTTTTGTAATTCCATAACTAAATTTTTTAATTTTAAATTTTTTAGACTTGCATGAATTTTAAATATATTTAATGAAATTTCAACAATTTTATTAAATTTTATTAATTAAAACTGAAATTTATAAATTTAGTTGTTGTGTTTAGAATTAAAATTTTTAATTTTTATTAAGATAAAATTGAATAATTCTTATTTAAAAAGTTGGAAAGTTCCTGATTCAGAATTTGTAGTTTTCTAAAACTTACACAAAGCAAAAAAAGGATAAAATAAAAATTTTGATTTATTTGTTCAAATTAATTTATTTTTTAATTTTTATTTTTTAATAAAAACTCCAACATTTCGAAGGTTTATTCGATTTGAAAAAAAAAAAGGTATTTAAGGAATCTTATTTATTAACGTGCTAGGATTGAATTTAAATTTTGTAAAATACTTACTTTATTTGTCCGAAAAATTATTTAAGTTTCAATTAATAAAAAGATGGACGACTTTCTTTTACGAACAGAGAATTGTGAGAAATTTTATTTTTTTTTTATTTTTTTTTTTAACTTTTAAATTTTAAATTTTTTTTTAATGTTTAATTTTTATTTATTTTAATTTTTGGAAACATTTTGTATTAAGTAGTTTTTTGTAAACCTTATACTTTTTAAGATATTTGCAAAATAAATTTTCTGGACCAAGGGAGTGGCCACTTCCGGTTATCCGATTAGGAGTAAAATTCACTGGGACCTCCCGATTTATCAAAAAAGCTTAAATCTGAAGTTTCGTTTCGATTGGTAAAACCATCTGGGCTGTAGAGAGGACACAGACTGACACTCTGACAGACTGGTAGACTGACAGACTGCCAGACAGACACCATTTCGAAACCCACTTTTTCGGACTCAAGGGATCTCAAAACAGATAAATCTCTAAACAGTTCAAGGTTCAAAATTTTCATGATTAGTATACTTTATTTTACTACAGTAAAAGAAAGTAATAGGGTGTTCTGGTTAAGAGCAGTGGAAACAAAATTTAATAATTTTTTATTTAAAACAAATAATCCAAATCAATCCAGAACTTTTTTTGCACACTAATTAGTGTAACCCTCAGACAATAAAAATGACAAGCAATCTTGTAAAGCGCCGTAAATCCTGGTCGCAAAAATGGCCCAATCTGAAAATTGTAAATTATTTTTTATTCTAAAAGCCTACATTTTCTAGATGAATAGGCGCAAAAATTGAAAAATTAAATTTTTTTTTGTTTTGACAGTTTGGAAAAAAGCGGTTTTTAGCTAATAAGAAGTCGGTAATAATGACCTATTGAAGTTTTCGGTACAAAAAATGAAGAAACAAAATTAAATAAATATTTTTTTGGGAATTATGGCTTTAGGTCAGTCAATGGGCGCACGGTGTGTCTGAACCACTTTTAAATGGCTCGGAAAACCACGTCTCTATTTTCTTCAAGGATCGAAAGTTCCATGTTTGAGAAGTCCAAAAAAACAAAAATTAGCAAAATCCCCGGAGCCGTTTTGAAAAAAACGCAATTTCAAAATTTTTTTGGTGACGATACGGAAATTTACGACTTTTTTGCAGCTTGTTTGTTCTCTCTTGTAGAAAGAAGAATCGAGAATAGAAAGTTTTAATATTTTCAACAAAGATCAACTTTTCCAGACCAAATCTGTAATATTGGACGAAATCTATCGAATTAAGTAATGCAACTTTATTTGAAAAATTACGAAAATCAAGATTATTGAATGAAATACATGGAGACATCAAAATGAAAAGGCAAAATTTATTTAGGCTGCCCAAATCATAATATAGTCCTTACACGAAAAAATGTCTTCTCTTGACTGTCATTGTTTATTCAAGGCTGTGGAACAAAAGCCAGAAACACCTTGAACCTTAAACATGGCGAGAATTATATTCTTGTATAGCTCTTAGAACTGACTCCATAGCTTGCTCACTGTAGTTCCCGAGTCCTTTCTCCATTTTTCGGCAAAAATGAGGAACGTGGAAAAAGACAGCATGAACTTTTGGCGTTATTGGTATTGCTAGGTCCAAATAACTTCTTTGAAATTCTGAAATATACACCTCAAATTTTTCGTCAAGACTACTTGAGAAACATGAATTGACGACACTTGAAAAATTATTAAAACATCTGACATATTTTAAACAATGAACACTACATTTTGCCCGAAGCAGACCTATCTATCTCTCCCGAGCATTAGATGCAGTTCAGGTGGAGGTATTATATCGATGATTTCTGTCTCTGGATTCCCTGTAAAAATAGGTGACTGTAAAAATTCTTGGCATTAATTTTTTTACTGCCACTATTCTTGAAGGCGTCTGAATTTTCACGGCAACTACCAACGGTTCTATAACTTCCACACTTACTCAAGAGATCTTTTGATGCAGTACACCACGTACACGGGTAATGAGAAGAATGAGCCATGACCCCAGTTATTATATTGGCCATTTTTAGGTCTGTGGCAACGGTCATGACTTTTAAGTCATTCAAATGTAGAGAGGACCACAGAGTGCAAACATTCACATAATTTTCTTGTGTATCAGAAATGATACCAAGGATGAATAACTTTTTCACACCCGTGTCCTTAAATTTATTGGCGTGTACTCCATCATGATAATGCTACTTGGCCCCTTTGAAATGTGGATTATTATCGGCTCCTTCGAATCTTGATTGAATGGATAAGCAAATCTTCAAAAACCCTCCACCACCGTCTAGCCCAATTTTCAAATCTACTTGCAAACCTCTTTTTTCTCGAATATATGTAACTAAACCTTGTACATTATTACAACAAACAAAGCATCCAGATCTATTTATTACAGAAGACTTCTTGGTATTCAATACGTCACAAACACGAGATTCAAAAAACGAATCAAGCTGATGATTCAACAAAAGCAGGTCCTGCTTCAAGTTGGGCTGAAACATTTTCCTATTCTTACTGCCAACTCGCAAAGCAGCAGTTAGAGAATGTGTCTTTCTTGTAGACAACCCCAATTCTGTACTTATTTTCAATATGTCGATAGCTGCGACTGTTTCTTTTCTTGAGCTTTTATCCACATTGTTTGAATTCACTGAAACTGATAGTTTTTTGCCTCTCCTTTGAGATAACCGCAACTGTCCTTCATTGTTTGAGTATTCTGGCACGTGTAGAATATCTTTTAGCATTGATGAAGCTAATTTTTCCTTTTCTTTGGTAGACAAATTTTTTGAAATCAATTCAGTCAGAATAGGGATGCATTTAGGTGAAGTGTAAATTTTGTTTTTATCCAGTGGTCCTCTGCATTTCTTACACTTTTTCTTGATCACTTTTCTTTTCGCTGAATTTCCTAGACACAGATTGTCTGGGGAACGTCTCGCAATTTCACACAACTTGCAGTCACAAAGTATCTTATTTTTAGATCGTGTTACACATGGGAGTTCCAGAAAACCAGAATAGTCCGGTAGAGCTAATGTGGTTTCTTATGAATTTTGTTTATTGAATTTGTATATGATGATTTTGCAACTGCTACAGACAGCAGATGGGTAACGAATATCATCAAGATTAATATTTACAGCATTTTTTACCTCAATTTTCAATGGGCCCACAATATCCCACATCTTATCTTTCTTTCTTAAACACAACAAACAAATCACGCCTCGGTTTTCTTCATGAGTTCGCGCGTGGTCCTTTGTCTTTCGTGACATTTTGTTTCACTCTTATGTAGGTAATAGGTTCGTCTATTACTAATAATTGTTATTTACTGGCCGGTTTGTCAACGACTGTTTTGACTAATATTGCGACAACTAAGTCTGTCTTTCTGCTGATTTTTGAAGCAAACATTTGAAAACAACAAATATATTTACGTGAAAAGAAACAAAACAATGTCTGTACACAGACAGATATGGTGATGTATTTATTTTTGAAGCATTTCAGCATATCTCTTGGCTACACCTACAGAATTATGAAAAAAAATCGTGAATTTTCGTCTCGTCGCAGAAAAAAAATTGAAATTGCGTTTTTTTCAAAACGGCTCCGGGGATTTTGCTAATTTTTGTTTTTTTGGACTTCTCAAACATGGAACTTTCGATCCTTGAAGAAAATAGAGACGTGGTTTTCCGAGCCATTTAAAAGTGGTTCAGGCACACCGTGGGCGGTTACTGGACCATATTGTACACCTTCAGCTCCTACAAACAATACTGATTGCTGTGCAGCTTGTTCTTTTCGAGCTCCTCGCGAAATCCTTGAAGAATTTCTTTGGTGACAATCTTGCCTTTCCTTTCGCATTTTACTCATTTCTTAAGAAAATGACCGACATTGAACTCCAACAATAACTTCCAGGGCTTGCAAAATTTTTAAAATGCAAGAATAACGATTGTCGGTTCACAAAAAAAAAAAAATGTTTCGGGCATAGTTTCCGTTGAAATTTTCTTTATTATTCTGGATATAACCACCCAAATACTTTTCCAATAAATCGCACTTGTTAACAACAAAATTTTCACCGTGCGGTTTTGAATCTAGTAATGGTTTAAAGGTTTTGGCATCACCGTCGCCAGTATGTATAATGACTATTCCGAACGCCGTATTTTTCTTCCGAAGAGCTAAACATTTGTTGATGTACTATATTAATCAACTTCCATTTACCAGCTGATCCAGTATGATTGATCGATTGTACAATGAGGCTCGTGCTCTTCATACCACAGGTTGTAATCGTTGGAATTCTTATCTTTCAGCTGAGCAAACGATACAAAAACTATTTTTCACAAAAGCATCAATTACTTTGCCAGTAGCATTACCAATCAAAAAAGTAAATCCCAACAACGAGCTGAAACCTCCTTTTTTCGAAGAGCCGTCCCCAGAAACCTTAGGGATTGAGAAGAGTAATATCATTTTTCTCGTTTTGTGGTTTTCTTCATTCACAACTTTTTTACAAAAAAGATCAAACACTGACTTTGAGGGACTATGTACGTGCTCATTAATAAGTCTGTTTTTTTCATATCCATTTGGTACATGAGGTCGAGACGGAATATTTCGGTGATAACATTCACACATAGTTGCTATTTGAAAGCCTATGCCTTTGTGAGAAATTTCTTCAAAATGAATTTTTTTTTACGATCTTTACAAATAATAAATTCACTCAGCGCAGCAAAAACTCTAACAAACTCAATTATTTGTTTAAAATAAGTGTGTCTTAATGAAACTTCCTCAAAATAGATGATGCCAATTTTTTCGTGGACGCACTTGCGCCTTCATCCTCGCCGTTTTCATTTCTTTTACCATATAACCGACGTTTGTCTGGTCTCGACGGAAGTTTTGCAGCACTTTTAGAAAGTTGTGGATAAGTACTCAGTTTTTATTGCGATTTTCCAGCAAATTATCTTTTTCGATCTAAAAAAATAAAAAATAAAAATTAAAAACAGAATTGACTAAAATTACAAAGTAATAGCGACGCATACATATCCAAATGCACAGTTTACAAATACTTAAAAATAAGTCTATGCCAACTTCAATGTTCGCTTAAATCCGTAATCTAACCACCTTCACTCAAACGACACTTACAAAAAGTAAATCTAATCTGTTAAACCAGGGCTGTGGAGTCGGAGCTGGAGTCGGAGTCGCGGAGTTTATGTTTATTTTCGTATTTTTAAAGGAGCCCCAGTCGGAGCCGGAGCCTTGTGGAATAGACAGACTCCGGCTCCGGATTTTTTTTGCTTACGTAGCCCAATTATTTATATATGCATTAGCGCAGTTCAAAGTGGAATTTAGAATCGGACTAGCCGAATTTAGGGTTTCTTCTCGAAAAATCTTCGTCTTTTTTAAAGCCTAGTACGCTGTTCAAGTGAAATGTAATTTTCACTGGTCTCCAAAAATATAGGAATATAAATCTGATGTGAAAATTTAGTTTGACGAGTTTCGTACATATTTTAGTGCGTACAACTTCATGTTGTCTCTAACAACGTATTTTATACAATAAAATTCATTTCTATACTCAAAACGCAAAAACTCAAATGAAATTGTCAAAATTTATCTTCACATTTATCGTCCAGGAAGATAAAAATGAAGTGAAAAATGTGTAGAGATAAAATAGAGACATCTGTATTCTGATATGAAAACTCCCATTTCGCTAGCTAAACTGCGCATCATAAAATGAAGTTCAGCAGTGAAATTTTCAGTTTCGTTTTCGCCTGTGTCATTTTTATATAAGAAATTTCATTTCTGAATGAAGAGATACGCGTAGAAAGTCGAGAAGTCAAGAAATTTAGGTTAAATCTAATTAAGCGCAAATCTAATTAAGTATTTTGTCATCACATTTCACGGAAAATTACTGATGTTAAACCAAACCAAAAATTGAAAAGAAAAACATCAAGAGGAATTAAAAGGGACTTATTGAATCTAACAAATTTCAAACATGTAACCTTACAATCGGTAATAAATCAATAGAAACCCTCCCAGTTTAAGCACCGCAGTAGATAAAAAAAAAAAAAAATTCGGCTCTTGGGATTGAGCCGACGGCCTTTGTAAATTAACAACGAGATACTATTAGTCCAGCCACTGCCTGCTTGCCAAATAGCGACAGTTATTCAGCACATAAACAACAGCGTTTCACGGAACTGAAAACCCTATTTGCTTTACACATAGAAAGAACTAAATAGCATTATTAACGGATTTTTCGGCTTTTCCCCACCCAGCTTTATACCAAACAACCAACTGGATCTAATCAACGATAAGCAAAATTCAAAGAATTATATTCAAATAATTGAACTTTTCAGTTTCATAATTCCAAACCTATTTTTTAGAATATATTTGTAACAAAACGTGTCTTTCAAAGACTACAAATAGAAGGCATGTTTAGAGGCATGTTTACATTTTTTTGAACTGATTTCTAAAATAGAAAATATATAACCCGCCTGTCGTTTACTGCAAAATGCAGGAATCCCCGCCAATAACCTTCCCTTTTACTGAACCGTTTCTTAATAAACATAATATATGGCCAGTATTGCGGTGAGGGTATTTCCCGCCCAAGTCATTTTTACGCCCCTAAAGAATTTTGTTAAAGTAAAGGTTTTTTACTTATTTTTAAACTAATTTTCAATATTTCAAATTGCACGGATATCTTAACCTTGCTACCTACAGTGTCATTAATAAATTAAAATATGAAACGATATTGCTAATGTGAATTAAACTATGTATTACGGATAATAAATTTAAACTGGTCGAACTGATATTGGGACGCCCAAGGATTTGATGTTATATACTTTGTTACTCTTGGATAAGGTAGGCAAATACTAATGGGGAGAATGTCAGAAATATTGGGAATAACATCCTTTTTATGTAGAGGGAACAATCGAAACGACTTTCCACAAATTAGGAATTACTGGTTTCGATTAATGATGAATGTGTTATGCGACAGAACCGAATCAATAAATAATTTGCCACTGAAACCGACTTAACTATACGAATTATACATTGGTTTACGTTGTTTTGATCAGATTGTGCATATTCCCCAAAGTAGAATACATTTTTAGCTTGATCGGTGCTTTTGTGGTTTTCATTTCTAAAATATTTAAATGATTCCAAATCAAGCTCTAATTTAAACCTTTCATATTTTTCTAAGCCAAATTTCTACGCTCAATTAATTTCAAAATGTGTACATTGAACCACGCGCCGGTGGGGCCTCTCTTAATACTTCTTTTACGAGATACGCAAGTATTATCTAATTAGTTGTCTCAAACAGAAAACATTTTACAGTTTTAAATATTTTTTTTTAATTAGCTTTCACAAAAAAAGTTAAATAATATTTCTTCTCTTTATTCTTTTATGAAATTGCGTTTGTTTCATATTTCCAATTCAGTGCTTATGAAAAATTTTATCTCTGGTTTATCTCTAGTATTAAGCAAAAATCAAGTCGTGATCAAAAACAGCAGGAACAGAAAAAGAAATAATATTAAGTTTGACAAGCTTATACAAAGTTATCAAATCCAACAAACTGCTAGTCATTTTAAAGGGTATTTAGTATAAATTGTGTAAACTCAAGCAAGCACTTATATAATTTATTACTATTTAACAAATTAAAGTTAAAATCTTCACAACAAATAATTTTTTCATACTGCGATAAGGATTGTGGAAATATCTTTTGTAAATTGTTAATTTGATCAGTACAAGCAGGAGGAGGATTATAAATAACTAATATAAGAATTTTACCAAAACGTCCGATAAGAGGAATTTTTTTTTTGAGGATAACAATACCAACTCGAAATAAAAATAGAAATTTGGGGATTTATTTCGCTTTTATGAGTACTTCGATTTAGGGAATTTATTTCATTTTATAATAAATGTCCCATAATGAGCTATTGGGCACTTATTTCATTTATGTTTTGGAGAGTTATTCCATTGTAGAGTTCTTCCCAGCAGTCCACAAAATCAGCTAGACAGATTCCAATGATCAACTGAAATAAGGAAATGTCTCAGAAATTTACTCGAGCAAGTTTCTAACCAAACTACGAATATTTAAATGGCCAAACTTTAAACATGAATTAACATTTACATACTCCCAGAATTTGTTATAATTTGACTTGCAGCAGTTATCCGAAACTTCATCTGTGGAGTGAATATTGTCCGAAAATTTATATTTTAAAATTCCCGAATATGTAAAACCGCTTCCAATTTCAAGAAATAATACCGCTACCAAAATTATATAATTTTTTTAATATCCAAATTTCGTAAAAATTATAACAAAAATGCTGAAATTTCACTGTTTTAAGGAGGACAAACAAAGTAACAAACTAGAAAATTTGGTTGAATAGTGTTAAAGAGGGTATTGGTGCCATTAAAGTAAAAATTAATCAATCCAGGAAATCCCAAAAGTAATTAAAATTAGATAAAATCGCGAATCTAGCTGACCTATCGAACAAAAGCTATTGATTTGGTGACACATTTGGTGACACATTCAAAGTTAATAAAAGTAAAAAATATAAAACTAACCGCCGCTAACGTTCAAATAACGTTTTAGAGTTTATGATATAAAAGGGATAACATCATATTCCCCAAAAAATAGAAAGTAAAGTGTCTCATTAAACATTATACTCATCCTTGCTCACAGAGGACTAACGCTAAGCGGCCAACTCTTTCGTAGTTTATTTTTACCGTCCTACTTTACGCAGTAGTAGCCAAATCGAGGACGTACGGCTATAGACCCGTTTTGTATAAACCAGCTGCACATTGCATTAATGCTTTACGCCAACCTATATTGCTGACATGAAAGGTGGGTCGGCCCACGGAATACTGTACTCTCAACAGGGGGTTGTAGTTGTGTTCCGATCGTAATCAGATGATGAAAAATCCCTTTGGCATCCCGCCCCTATCGGGATTCGAACCCGGTACCTCCCGATCCAAACGTCCCAGCTTTAACCACTGCGCTAAGCGGCTTTGAGAAGTCCTCTATTTTAGCATGAAATATTTATTAAAATTCACAAATTTTTCAAAAATCTTCAAATTTCTATAAATGGTCAGAGCGGTTTAGCTCCCGCCCTCTCAGGTATAACGAGAAATAAAATAACCTTAAACAACATTACAAAAACTTGCTTTTTAGGGATTTTTTTTAAGGATAGGGATACCAACTCGGGGACTTATTTCGATTTTACTCTAGTACTTCGATTTATGGAATTTATTTCATTTTATAATAAATGCCCAATATTGAGCTGTTGGACACTTTTGAAGAATTATTCCATTGTAGAGTTCTTCCCAGCAGCCCACAAAATCAGCTAGATAGATTCCAATTATTAACTGAAATAAGGAAATATCTCAGCAGTTTGCTTTATGATGCTAGATTGCTTCGACATTGAGGTCAAACGCTGTTCTTCGTTGGTTTTTTTATTTATCCAAACCATCACGCGAACATCCCCTTTAGATGTCCCTCTTTCGACATGCCGGATTGCTGCTCGATCTAGCGCCTCCTGACTAATCTTTCACCGGTGCTTAACGCCTTTCTCCTGTGTTTCACTGCGAAACTTATTTATCTTGATAGTAATTTGCATGTTTCCAGTACTTGTTCAAATCACTGCAATTAGTAATTTTTCTCAGCCTTCTATTTTTTCTTTTCGATTCTAATGTATAATCTTCGGATCTTCAGATAAAATTGGGTCAATTATATAAAATTATTCAATTCATTTAATGATGCCGTTCTCCAGTTTGCCATCATGATAACAAATTACTTTATTTTTAAAGTACAAATTGGTTTCGAAAAATAGGTTTCAACTTCAACGAATATGATTCAAGGACATAGTAACCTGTTAATAAATAGCCAATAAAATAAAAACTTCAACTGGATGTAGTCACTTGTACATTCAAGCTGCGTACATGCTATACATTTCTGGTGAAAAAATGTACACCATGAAGTTAGCAAAATAATAAATTTTTTAGTTAAAATTGATTACCCTGGTGAACTTTTTGTTCTAGTTGGAAATAATTCAACTCATACAGCTAACTTCGTGGTGTACATTTTTTCACCAGAAATGTATAGCATGTACGCAGCTTCACATGAAGGATTAAGCTGTTTCTTATCTGCTTATTAATGCTAAACATCGGGAGCGAAAATTTAAAAACATTTAAAAATCAGGGAAAGGTCTATTGTGTTTTTACAAAATAATTGTATTAAAACATCAAAAATATTGCTAAAAATTAACAAAATACTTCATCCTTCTGTGTCACATGAAAATTTTGGGCGATAAATTGTCATTTTCAGCGACATGAAACATTTCAAATGACCAAGGGTATACCAACTCAAAAGAAGTTTTTCACTTCAAATGACGATTGTCACTCCCGTAAACCAAAGGAAAAACATTACCTAACTACAAGTACAAACGACAAGTGAAGCTACTAAGGAAATAAGGCATTGATTTTGAGCTTGCTGCTGCTTACATTGGGTTGGGGCCATAAACATTTACTTAGCATTTGCTCCATAAATGGAGTCCAGATTATGAGTTGGCCACCTCAGTCTGCTGACCTGAACCCCACTGAAAATCTATGAAGCGATGCCAAATAATCAGTTTTTAAAATAAAACCGTTGACAATCAATTTGCACTTGTGGTTAAAGGTGTCAGCACCTTTCAGCAATTAAAAGGTGAATTAACGTATCAACAGAACTCTGAGATTAATTATGATTATCTATAATGTTTGAAATTGCCTAGCGAAAACAAACCTTGCCTAATCTATTACTTATGCTAGCCTGTCTGCTACATGCATCATGATTGTGGGAAAGTGGCTGCCCAATTGGGGCAAAATAAAATAAAAACGAAATAAAAAAAATAAAATAAAATTAAAATAAAATTAAAATAAAATTAAAATAAAATTAAAATAAAATTAAAATTAAATAAAAATTTAATAAAAATTTAATAAAAATAAAATTAAAATAAAATTAAAATAATAATAAAATAAAATAAAAATAATATATAAATAAAATAAATAAAAAATAAAAAAAAAAAAAAAATAAAAATATAATAAAAAAAAAATAAAAATAAAATAAAAATTAAATAAAAATAAAATAAAATAAAAATTAAATAAAAATAAAATAAAAATAAAATAAAAATAAAATAAAAATAAAATAAAAATAAAATAAAAATAAAATAAAAATAAAAATAAAATAAAGTAAAATAAAATAAAATAAAATAATAAATAAAATTAAAATAAAATAAAAATAAAATAAAAATAAAATAAAAATAAAATAAAAATAAAATAAAATAAAAATAAAATAAAAATAAAATAAAAATTAAATAAAAATTAAATAAAAATAAAATAAATATAAAATAAATATAAAATTTAATAAAAAGTTAATAAAAATAAAATAAAAATAAAATAAAAATTAAATAAAAATAAAATTAAAATAAAATTAAAATAAAATAAATATAAAATAAAAATTAAATTAAAATAAAATAAAAATAAAAAAAATAAAATAAAAATAAAATAAAATTTAAATAAAAATTAAATAAAAATTAAATAAAAATAAAATAAAAATAATTCAGAAAAAAGTACAGGCGCAACTTAAAACACCTGCGAAATGCAAGCAACCCCTTTGAGTTGCCTGAAACGAAATTTATAAAACATTTTCGATTAAATAAAGCAGCAGTACAATTTATTATAAAAAAATTGGAAAGTAAACCTCGCCCATCAGAGATTCCATTTAATTGAAAGGTTTTGTGTGCTCTTCATTTCTTTGGACACGGGTCATATCAAGTGTCAGTTGGAAGCTGTCAGATTATTGTACTTTCTCAACCCAGCGTATCTCGGGCAGTTAGAGAATTGACAAAACTTATAGTGAAAAATTTGATGAATGATTTCGTTAAATTTCCCCAAAATATGTTAGAACTTGCTGAAATTAAATTAAATTTTAATCAGATATTTGAAATGAGCAAAATTATTGGGGCTATAGATGGTTGCCACGTATCTATAGTTGCGCCACCCGAATATGATGAATTTTTTATGGGTAATTTGTTTCGTAACCATAAGGGTTACCACAGACTCCGAGCCGAAAACGAGAGTAAAAATGACAGCTGTTTGACATAAAATATGAAGAAACCGTAATTTTTCGTTCGTTTTCTGTTCAAAGTCTGTTTATGGATGCAAGTGGAAAACCACTTTAGCGTTGCCTAAAGGATTCTGATTTGAAAAACAACAATTTATAGTTGGTCGATCGAATAAAGTGAGATGACTAAGGGAATAAGGGTGAAAATAAAACTAAAATAAAATACTGTCAGAAATTGAATTAATGTCTAATTTTGTTTGACTAAATACTGCCACGACAACAATAAGTGGAATATGCCTTAGTAGATTTTCACCTAAATTTCAATAAAAAATGTTCACTGCTATCATTTTGCGCACAGGTATATTTACCAGAACTTATTCACTTAACAGTCAGTTTAGTTCTTTGTACATTAAAAAAAGTAAATTGTCCTTGAAATGTTATTGGAATGAAAAGGTGTTCGGTATCCTTCTTAAAAATACAGTGAATTTTTTATATTTCTTTCTAACTGTAGTTACATAAACCAAATCAATTTTTTGGGTTATTCTAACAATTCCATTTTATTTTACCCACTCTTTTCTACATCTTTCTAGTCCCCTCGAGCTAAATAACAACTCAATTAATTCCCTATTCATTGTCAAATTAACAGAATTAACAGCAAAATGGAAAAGCAAAATTACATCGTAGCAAATTGCATTAATGATACTATGTTCACCTTACATGTATTGTATACTATATAATCAATCGGTATTATCGCAGGAGATTCCTATCCTTTTTTAAGTACATTTCAAAGAGATCAACAACCCATAATTTATATTCTAATCTAATTTATTTCTACACCATGTCGAAAAAGAAAAAAAAAAAATATAAACAATTTTTCCACTATACCGAACACTATAAAGCAAAACCACCACGTTCTTTATTTTAAAGAAGACAAAAAAAAAACAGCAATACCACAATATAATAATACGTTAAATGACATCAAACATAACATTCTTGTATAAATAATATGAAGCAACACATCATCATCCCTTTTTTTTTGTATTATTCTTTATATTTCTTTTTAACCCCGAAAAAATTATTTTAATTTCTTCCCGTTCTTTTATTTGTTCGGATTATAATTCATGTATGTACTTTATAAAATAAAAAAAAAAAAAAAAAAATACTAAGAATATGTATTATTATCCATGTACCGACTCTTGCCACCCATCTCTTCTAAAATTTCATCATCATAACACGGATGGATAACAAGTGCAGACAAACGAGAAGAAGCACGAGTATTTAGAAAAAGAATAATTTATGATATTTTTATGTGTGGCGCCACGTGATCATATAGCATTCAACCAATGCCGTCTAGAATATACAAGCCATACTGCTGTCTACGTCACTCAATTTATGTCGACAGTTCCATTAATCTTCTGCAGATGGCATTAATGCTAGAAAAATGAAAGAGAACAAAACTTGAAAACGAAGAGATTAAAACATGTGAAAATATAAAAAATAAATTAGTATTAATCCAAGCGCAAGAAAGCGAGGTTGTACGTCGTGTGTTTTTTTCATAATTTGAAATTATTAATAAAAAAAAGTTCATATAAATTTTTCCAACTCATATTACATTTTTAGTTAATATTTATTTATATTTATATCATTATTTCATTAATAGTTTTATTAGTTTTAAATTATGCAGACAATTAGCAGAGATAAAAATATGTACAACCTTCCTTTCGTACGCATGAGATAATAACTAAATAATTTTTTTATTTTTGAAATGTTTTATTCTCTGTTTCTCTCAACTCTTTCATTTTTCGAATGTTAATTGCCATCTAGGTTATGTCGATGAATTAAAAAAAAATAATTTTTGCTTGTAGCAGTATGGCTTGTATATTCTAGACGGCATTGATTCAACACTCTTTCGTGTGCCGTTACAAACAAATATACCCAAAAAGTTATTCGTCTTTTTATTACAATCCTTTTGTTGTTATTTCTTTTTGATAGTCTTGTCATTTTTCACCATATCATTTTGCTGTTAATCCTTATACATCTCTCAATTTATATTCATCCGGAGCAGCATTCCCTCTCATCCTTTTATAATATGCAATGTGATTGCTGTACAGCTATTTGTAAATTCTCATATACATATTTATGTATTTCTTTATTCTAAGCATATTGAAGAACAAAGTACAAAACATAAATGTATTTATGAATTGCTTGATATCCTTTGGGACACTATACAGCGGAAGGACAAAATCGTAACATATCCATATCCATTCAGAATCTCGTCTTCGCATGTCATGATGACGGTCATGTGATAATACGCTTTATGGTATTTTTATTGTGCGACCCGGACATGCCTACATAAAATGACATACTTTTGTGTGTATGTGTATATGTATGTGGCAGTGTATGTATTTCTACTCAATTATAAACGCGAAAATATTTTTCATCGATATAATGAATTTTTAGATATTTACGATACATAAATAAGGAAGAATGTGATAAAACGTATTTAATATTCTTCAGATTGCTTTCCAGGATATATTTTTATTTAATTTTATTGAAACATGAGGATATAAAACTATTGTGTTGATTTAATAACGCGAAATGATAATTGAATATATTTTGCTGTTTTTTTAATAAGGAAATATTATTTTTATGGCGTCATGATATTGTTAATTTATTTAATGGTGATGAAATTAGTAATAATCTTTTAATGGGGACAAGCTATTATAATACATATATTGCTTTTTTTATTACTAAATATTTGAAAGGACAATTAGAGTAATAATTACGAAGAAAGAGTTCTTCCTCAGGCAATGTTGAATCATCAGCGTCAGACACTAATATTCATATTCGGATCGGAAGGTCGCCAAAAACTTCAAAAGTTTCTTAATTGGCAATTTAAATTAATTAGCTTTTTGAAGCTACTAGTTCCTCACAAGTTTCGCCTCACAATTTTAAAATCTTGGCAAGTTATTTTACCCGGAGTGATCCGGGCCTAAAATGTCCTTGATTTTCTTAAGAGAAATGGTTCAATGGCATAAATGAACTCCATTAATAATGGGTTCTATTTCAATGGTATATGATATTCTGGTTTTTGGTTATATCATTAGATGGGTGTATTGCATTTTTAAATTACATTTTTATGTCTCTTTGTATCGTTTGGGTGTAGGTCTTATGATGATGTGTATAGCCGGAAGCACTTTATTAGCCCCCTTAGGCATTTGTTCATAAACACCAGAAATCTTCATCATCTTATGATGATGTGTATAGCCGGAAGCACTTTATTAGCCCCCTTAGGCATTTGTTCATAAACACCAGAAATCTTCCGGTAATCCTCTGTGTGTATGTTCACGCATTCCAGAACTTAAAAAGCATATTTATTAGATTTTGCTTATTCCGTATTGTCTAATTTACGTGATACATGTCCGATACTACGAGGAATCTTAGTGGAGATATTACATTAGTATTTATCTCTCGGCTTCCATTATTAACAATATCCAATTTACTTCTTTAATAAGTTCGGTTATTTTCTAGGTGTTTTGTTTATGTCGATTGAATCAGTTGCGAGTTCGAACTCGCTCAAGATTGGAGGTGTTGAGGTGAATTTAATCCATTGAGTTGTCAGAACGTTGAAATAGTAGTATGCAAATTTTTGAAATAATTCTTTTAAAAATACCATATAAGTATGCTGTTTTTTCATATGCGATAAGAATTTTTTCGTCTGATTCCGAATATGCCACGAGCAACGCCAAGATTCAAGCCGTCACCAGCTAAACCTTCTTTGCAATGAGAACTAGAGAAGAGAGCATTTCCATTTTAGTTCGACTGCAATATATGTAAATACTCGATTCAATAGTGGTTTCAGAAACTCTGTACATCCTAGTGTAACCTTTCTCAATTTACTTATAATTGAACGTGAATCATCCAATAGTCATTAGAAGACCTCCTGTCAAAAAATGGCGGGGATTGAGTGTTGAGATATCTTTCGGGTCAGGTGGTAGAACAGATAATGGCCGAGAGCTTAAAATTTAAATTCCAAGTTTAGTTCAATCACTCAAATAAATCGCATTAAACATGAAATAAAAGATTCGGAAGTCAGATCACTCAGATATCTAAGTGAATAGCTTTGGTTGAGAAACCAACAAAATCTGCGACAAAGAACATCGCGAAGGTCTACCCAGTTTTGCTGAACGGCTGTGTTGGTGTAGGTAGCCCTTTCTGGCGGAAGATCACCCAACATTTGCTAATGGAATGGGTTTGCCTTGCTTATCACAATATTCCGAACAATTATTTGATTTGCCATTAACAGGCCAAATTCGTTGTTTGACCCATGACGATGAAAGCTATGGTTCAGCGTGTGGTTCAACCTTGTTCATGCTTATACCGAAATATCAACGTTGTGAAATTAGGCTTATTTGACAAAAGTATTTGATGGTTAAACCATAACATGATAAATCGGAATGAGACAAGCGACATTCAACACATTAATGAATGTTTATCCAGAAACGGATTCAACTGTTTCAAGTTACCAGTGTTAGATAGTGGCTTTCCTTATTCAAGGTTTTCAATTCCCATTTTAAAAGCTGACTAAACAATCTTCCATAAATTTTTCAATGCATAGACAATAGGACTTGATTCACATTAATTTGTTGTACGACGAACTATATCCCGACAACAATCGTTTGATAATGACAGTGCTCCGGAGAGCTCCAGCATAGCCAAAGCTTAAGGTTTCAGAGGTGCAAATCTTAATTTTATACACAGTAAACTTATTGAAATATTATTCATTTATACAAGCTCCGTATGCTTTCTCAGCAGCGCCCGCAAAACCAAACACCTCTGTGTTGTATTACAAAATTTTATTTCATTTACAGAACAAAGTTCAACTCTAAATTAGTTTCAGGCCTCTCAATCGTTTGAAGGCAGCTCAGCGTTCTAGTGCGCTAGAAATTTCCATAGTGGTTGTAATGTTGCCGCAATAATTATAGGTCCCTAAAGTGCAAAGGGATCGTAAAATTTTGCAAATTTTTGATCGAATAATGCGTTTTTTTTAGTATTTGATGTGCGATTGGAGGAAGAAAATTAATCAGAACGCTTCTCTCGGTTTTCTAGAGGTTTAAGGTTTCCCTATAGTTTGTGATTATTCATACTCCATTTTTGAAGTTCGAAACCCCCGTTCCTAACAACGACGTTGGGTAAGTTAAATTCAACTTAAGCTTTATTTTTAAATCTGGAATAATGCCGACCATATAAAAGTTCGGTTTGGTGTGTTTTAGTGCTCTTAGAAAAATGAACTTTTCATCCTCAGCCAATTGCATCAATATGCGAATGGCTAGAAATAGTACCGGCCCTATGCCGTTAGTGACAGTGAGCAACTCAAACGTTTTTAATAGACTGATTGCAATCAAGCTAGAGTATCGCCTGCAGACAGATTGGGCCTCTAGCGATTGAACAATATCTGCCGATTCATTTTTGAAATATCGGCGGTAAATGCATAACGATACTTTCTGAATCGAAGTACGATAGAAATCTCGTTATACATTAGAACCGGTAAGTAAAATGTTATTTAATGACAAATTGTTTCATACCTCGCGGCAATTACTCTGATTGGTTATTTCAACCATATGATACCCTGGCATGAATTCTGAATATCCCTGTTTTAGATCAACATTAGCGCTAAACTGTTTTTTTAAAATGAAGCCTTGCATTAGATTCTGCATGGAAGTGACGGAACATTTCTTCAAGATTCAGTTCTAGAGGAAGTTTCTACAAATACCTCACAAAACCTGTCAATTTGTATGGTTTCAGTTTCACAACACATTTTGCTTGATTGTGTAAGTGCATCGAAAGGTTCAGACTCGATCTGTGTGTAAAAGTCTGTTGATTTGGAATTGGTGAATTCTGAATTTTTCCAATCGAATAAGGATTCGTGTATTAGGAATAATTTTTTTGAAGTTTGATTTGTGCGCCAAGTACATCAAAAAAATATTTCTGCACCTAAAAGAACTTCGACCAGTTTTGAAATGTAAAAACTATAATCTGCCAATAAGAAATATTCAAATTTGTTCGTCGTAAAGAATCCAGCCGAAACGAGGATTTTATGCTCGTTAAAATGCTACGGGAGACTAAGATTTTTGTTTGATAAATGCCGCTTATTGTCAAATTTGGAATACTACTTTTATTCGCACCAAGTGTATTCGGCCGAAAACGAGGCTATAAAATTTGACTGGCTAACAAGGCCGTAACAATACCTACTCCGATGCTTCCCTCACTTGTCTTGAATTTAAATTAATGCGTATTTGTAGACTTGTGAATATTTTGAATATCACTACTATTTGAATCTGACAGATCGCCCTAGAAACTCTAGGACGTTCCCAAACAGTTGATGCAAATCTTAAAGTCCCTTGCCCTTTTCAAACGATCGACCAGCGATAAGTTAATAAATGATTGACAAATAAATATGGGATGATATCTACCTATTATCCTTGTAAAGTGATTGTGACGGTTGATAATTAGAGTCATTTGATGACTCGTTCGGTAAGACAAAGGAACTACACTTTTTGTAATTTTTGTTATAATTATTCGTTACTTTACTATTTCATTTATTTCAGCTGGCCAAACGAATATCTCTCTATTCCTTAGTGTGCTGGATTATTATCATTATTATTATTGGAGGGCCATGTGGCCGATCAGCCACCTCGCACTGTGACCTAAAAGATCTATTGTGCTGGACCCTGCTTAATTATCCGTCCGGTCAGTAATAAGGTTCTTAATGAACTTGATAATGAAAAATGTGCCAAATGGCGTTAGTTACCAGTGGTTGCCACGAGGAGGCAGCACGTACACTTGCGAATTGTGAACAGGTTACCCCCTACACAATTGTACGCATCACGCAGCAGCCTAATACATGGCCAGAACAGCTCAGGTGATGCGCACCCTACTGGAAGGTTACGGAGCTGGTAGATTAATTTACTCAACTTTGGTCCCCTCTTCAATAGACGCCAAACTACCTAGTGTGCTGGATACTTCACTCGCAGGAAATCTCTCAATTGGGCTCATGTATAGGCATCTCAGTAGCAATCACTTTGTTCTCCCATTTATCATGGAGTTGTACGCCTTTCTTTGTGCGCAGCTTTCGTAATGATATGAACCAGAACCAGCCACAAATATGTAGCTCGCAAGCTTCAGGAGAGTCGGTGATTGCGACAGCCAAGTCAAGTGAACATCGTCAATGAGTCGTGCTTTGTCGTACGTGTTTGGGTTAGGTCAGCTATACATTGTACGGTGTGTTCACTTTAAACTTTTCGCGAGGGTCATCCTTAAGTTTAATAATCTTCTGGATACAGAGATTTTCTCGTTAATGTGAATAATCGCAGTGTTTCGTATCTTTAAATATAAGCCATTGAGCTGAATCGCCATTGAATGTCGGTATATGTATTTGTGGCAATTTAGTTACCTCCGGTCTGATGGACTCTAAGTAAATTTTAGTTCGTTTTTGAAGTATTAGATTCTTATCTTGACCTTGGTTTTGCTTAGGGTTTTATCTAGTAATCCAGGATCGTAATTGTCGAATCAGACCAATAAAACGAATGGTCGACATCAAAATTTAAATTTCGGTTAATTTTATGCACGGGCTAAATAAGTTGTAGCTGCTGCTGCACACAATTCTAGTCAGAGTAATGTTGTCTTTTGCAATGGAGCTACGGGATTTTGAACAGAGTAGCTTGGCGATTCCAGACCACCGAAATGCTTATGAAAAGAACTGTATTGTAAGTACGCTCTTAGCATCCGCAAATCCATGTAATTTGGAAACCCTATGAGTTATCTGAGCTGAATAGGTGACGATCGATCGTAAATTTAGTAAGCAACTTAATTCTTTCTCGAGCCATTGGCTAATATGTAGGCTGAATTTATGGTAGTGACATCCAGTTGCAAGAAATGATGGTGAATATGTTCCATAAGTCAGGGTTGTGAACTGTAATTTCGAAAGCGGCTCCGCTTTCCACAAAATGAGTTGAAATCTGTGATCGTCGTCAAACCACAGCAAAACCTCTTGTTCGCTTTGTTTTATTTAATTCAAAACTATGGAACAGGTTTCTTACAAATAACGCAAAGATCGTTGTTACGAAAATATGTAAATCCAAAGAACAAACAGGCCGCATGAATTTTAAGGGCTGCGAACTTTATTTCAAAAGATGTGTTTTTATATTAATCAATCACCTCACCTTGCACACGCTATCAATCTATTAATATAGAGGTCTAGCTCAAAATAGGGTATGGTAGTATGGGGTTGGTCTCTTATTTAAAATGTTTGTAAACAATTGAAAAAACCTTAACTAACCCATTAGCCAAATAGATAAATTTCGGCTCGGGGCGTCAGCTAATAATAATGATGATGAAACGGCAGTTTTATAGATTTGCTGCTCACAATTATGTATTTGTATGTGGCGGCTCGGCTTTCGAAAATTTACGATGAAGTTCATGTCGATTCTTTGTGAATGAGTGAATGGTGCGATGAATTGCAGTGTCTCTAGCGAGATGTCACTGGACTTGGACCCATTTTCGAGATAATGATAAAATAGTGACGTTGATTAATTGGCTTTTGTTTAAAAATTTATGAGATCGAATTATCGTGTATCTGTTAACTTGAAAATGTACACCATAAAACCTTGTTGTTGTGCAACGGCTCGAATGATTATTTGTAGTTTCTTTCCTCTAACTATTGTTAATATTTCTAGCCAGAACTACCGTGTTATCCTGCGTCATATCGATAAAAGAGCCTAACTATACAATTCAACGATAACCATCGAAAATAGTCATCCAATTGCACAGTTATGCTTCACAGTTTCGAAACGATCGATACCAGATATACCTTTGGTCTGTGTCTTGAGAAAAGGCAGACGGAAAAAGACCGTCAAATATAAAAACCTGGTTCTGCTAAAAGGCTGACTTGGGCCAAAGGCGGACAGACAAAAGACCCACATGACCTGTGGTCGAGGGAAAAAGACGAAAGGCCGACACGAACGAAAAGCCGATACGGACAAAAAGCCTAAATTAAGGCCGACATAGAAAAAAGGCCGACATAGGCAAAAAGTAGATATAAGTTAAATTAAATCTTCATTTTCCAGAATATTTTAAAAATTAAATCTCGCTCTTCCAGAATATTATAAAATTAAATCTTCCTTTTTCAGAACATTTCAAAATTAAATCTCCTATTTCTCGAAAACGAAGGCCGCCGTGAACCAAATACCAACAGGTCCAAAAGGTCAATATACTAGGAAAGGGATATTTTCATTAAAATTAAATCTCTATTTTCCAGACTATTCTAAAATTAATTCTTCCTTTTCCAGAATTTCCAGACAATATTTTTTTTCAAATATCCTGCAAAAAGGATATTTCCAGAAATTCTATAAAAGGAACAATTAGTTGTTTACCCGCCTTTTGTCCATGTTGATCTTGTTCCTCTTCCATCTTGTTGGATTATTCCTTTCAAAAACCTAGAGTCTTGACCGACTCATGAGTTGCGCAGAATTAGATTTTTGTTAGAAACGCTTAAACTCATATTTCTTGTTCCTCACGGCTTCTCATAAAACCGCTAATACGACGTATTTCAATTTTTTCTATTCCGATTTGTAGAAAATTAAGAAAAATTCACATGCTTAGTATACATATGATGCCAAGCCTTGTTTCTCTCTGCCCCCCAGTCCAATTCAGTTTATTAATAAATATCGAAACGACATTAGAAAATAAAATCATCATGACGGCCGAATTAACAATATTAAAGAAAAAAAAAAAACTCACAAATTGTCAATAATTTTTAAAATAAAATTGAACAATTTTATGACGCAAATTATTTGACATTTTTCTTTTTCAGATGAATCTGATTGAATAAACAAAAAGCAAATTTTGATCGTCTTGATGAAATATGTAATCTTGTATTTGCTAAAAATATTCTATTCAATTTAAAATTCTATTTCACCCCAAGTTCTCGAAAACATATCAACAAAAAAAAAAAAAAAAACAAAAAAAATGTCAGGTAAATGCCAAAGAGACTTCTAAGTAAAGCCGGATCTCCATTATTAATAAAAGTAAATTTTATCAATAAATTTATATTCAAATAGAAAATTAGAAGTAACAAAAAAAAAATCAATTTCCTTTTTATTTTTATTTTGGAAACAAATTTCAAAGAGAATTTGGTTTTGTTTCAAATGGGCATATTTCAGTACAATTTCCAGCATACACACACAACAACAACAACAACCAAAAATAAAAAGCTTTTCTGGAAAACAATTTTTTATCATATTTTCATTTGGTTTCCGACCAATGAAAAATAAATGTATAAGGATGGAAAAGTTTATAAAAATAAGAATAATAAAATTATACTGTGAATTTATTTTTATTTTTTGTTGTTGTTGTTGAAAATTCTTTTGGCTTTATTTGTTTAATCAAAGTAAGAGGAAAGTTTATTATAAATAAAAAACATTTAAGCATCTTCTTTGAATAGTTTTTAACAAATTTGTTTAATATTTACTCGAACATAGTTTAAATGTGTGTAAAAAAAGCTAACGGGCATGTAAGTATGAAGTTACAGCTTTTAAACAAAAATCAAAGCTCATTTTAGCCGCCCTTCCCTTTGTCTCATTTACGTTCATAAAATTAAACAGGTATTTTCGAATTTCCATTTAAATAATTCCATTATGGTAAAATAATTCGTTTATATACATTTTGTATTGTGTTGTGTAGCGCGGAGGCTATAAAATTCTAAAGAAAATTAATTTTTTTTTTTTCAACTTTCCGCTTTTATTTTGGGTAAAAGTTTATTTTTTATTTTTTTTTCTTATCTATTTTACATAATTAAACTTATATAAAAATCACGTATAACACTTAAAAAAAATGTTTTTTTTTTATCACATTTTATTTTTGTTTGTTGATTTTCCAAACAGAAGATGAACCAAAAAAATACGACACAAATAATTGAATTAAATCTCCTCAGTAAATATGTATACCGAAAAATGAAAGCTTTTTTAGATTCATAAAAACCTTATGGAGTAAAATTAAATTTCATTGTTGTATGTGATGTTAGGGAGGACGACTAAAGATATATAGACTGAAATATATTTTCATGGTTAGAATTTCGAAATAAAGTGAATTTGACTTATGTATTGTACATAATGTACACTGTTAAAATTTGGTTGGTTAGTTGGCTTCTTAGTGGAAATCAAATAGGAAATCATGTGGAAATTTGTAAAATTTAACCCTTTGATGGATCAATCTATAACTTGAATTAAGATTTTATTTTATTGACCACATTAAAACAGTTTTTTAAGGGTTAACCTCATAATATAAATTATGGATAGAAACAAAATGGATTTTTTTATATGGGTTTACAGCATAGTTTAAATACAAGTGGAATGAATTTGGGAAAAGTTGGATGTTATGTAATTTGATTAATAATGTAAAACCATTTATTCGATTTTCTGCTAATGCATAAAAAGTTTCGTTTTGTATTGTTCTATCGATTTTAAATAAATTATACATATATGTAAGTAGTTTCTTTACACATTATGTGGCATACACAAAGGGCGCATTCAAACATGTTGGCAGCAGTTGTCATGAGCGTTTATAACTGTACGTCCAGATTAAGAGTATGCCCAAAATGATTTTAAAATATGCTGGAAAAAGGAGATTTATTTTTAATATTATAACTTGCCGTTTTTGATTGAGCTACCGTCTGGAAAGGCATTTCAGGCTCAAAATAACTACCTTCTAATTTTTGACCGAAACATCTCTCTTCTTTTAACTGAAGTCCAAATACACATGAAGAATTTTAGCCAAACTGTTCCAACCAAATGTTCTTTTTGAACGGAGTTTTAGTCATATGCTGGAGAACAATCTTGCCTGGAATTCCCTTTTAGTTTTTTGGCTGAACTTCTTTCTGAAAAAGCATTTCAGTCTAAAACTATTTTGACAATTCTAAGAGAAACACAGCAGTAGCAACAATGCTTCTCATTATCTTGGTAGCCTATGAATACATTTTAACGGTTCTAAAAGTTAGGGCTCGATTTTTTTTCAAAATTTTATAGCAATTTATTTATTTGCACAGCAGATTGTGCAGCATGAGGTGAATTAACATAATAAATTATTTAAAAAACAAAGCTGTAAAACTAACTGCTTAAGAATCGCGGCACTTATTCATATCCGTGGTGGTGTCTCATCTTTATTTGCATCTTTGTATTACACGATTAACTTTTAGTGCTTTAACTTTTAGTAACTTAAATTCCATAATAACAAAATGCCCAACACGTCCCCGTGTTGGGCATTTTGTTATTATGGAATTTTGAAAATATAAAATGCCAATTTCATGCAAACCCGTGCTATAGCCAATCAAGTTGTCTCAGGTCTAAGAACATTAGTACTCTGAAAACCAGTTTCAGCTTAATTTTTCGATTTAGGACTTTGACCCCGACTTTTTCTGGCTGTAACGTTTTGGGCTACTCCGATCGCGGCCCACTTCTTCCACCATCACTTCGAAAGCTGTCACTCGCTGCGTCTGGTCCGGAAGTGAAGCTGAAGACAACTAACCGTTTTTACCTCGATAAGCTTGGGGCCCAAATTAAATCAAATTCAAATTTAAAAATAAATTAAATAAAAAAAAAATTAAAAAAATTCCATGATTAGATCAGCCTTAACCCGGCGGATGTTGTTGCGAATTGTTCCCCCTTAATTAAACAAATTACCTTAGGTCTTCAGCCCATCAAACTTTGTTTTGAATTATCTACAATTTTTCACAGCAAAGTAAATTCAGCTCTAAACAGCTTTTCACTGGAAAAATTAAACAAATGTTATTTGTAGTAGAGTTTGCTTTATAGGCAATGAAAATCATTCAATTAATAATTGCGATCGGTTTTTGAAACTTTTTGTTTATGAAGGGTAGTTTAAAGCTGGCTCATTTAATTCAATTTTGCACAGTATTGCTATGTCCTCATTATGGCTTGAAACATCATTTACGGTTGTACAGAAATAATTCACATAAATTTCAAAGATCTAAAAGTCAATCCTATCCACAAAATAAAACGGGAGCCGTTGACAAATTCTACTTCATCGACAGGTTTCAAGAAACCTAGTGAACCAAATTCGAAACAAATAACCAATAGTAGCTCGAACACTTTGATTGGTTCTAGTTCGTCAAAAGTAGTTGCAAACAGTCAGATAATTTTATCTACAGCGGAGGCAATATACAAGGTGACTGACACGAAGTGTTACCAAAACAAAACGCCACAGAATTTTTATTTTTTGATACATTTTATTGAATCAAAGTGAAAAATGTTCACAAATATTTAAATTTTCGAATTGCATTAGCAGTTTTTCATTTGGCCACCCTTAGCCGCGATTAAGGCCTTTAAACGGCCGACAAAGCTATTGCATGCAGTACGAAAGTGGTTCTGCGGTATTTTGGCCCATTCCCGACGAAGCGCTTGCTTGAGATGATCGACACCTTGGTATTTTTTTGTCCCAATCTTGCTCTTCAAAATACCCCAAACCGAGAAATCTAGCGGATTGGCATCCGGTGAATTTGGTGGCCATTAGGCAGTGGAAATGAACCGCGGAACGTTGTTTCTCAGGCAATCTTGATTGACGCGCGCTTTATGACTCGGCGTCGAGTCCCGTTGAAATGTCCAGGCTCTGCGGCCGAAATGTTTTTGTGCCCAAGGCTTCAACGCTCCCTCCAACACATGATCCCGATAAATTTGAGCATTTATCTTGATGCCATGGTCCAAGAAAACGAGCGGTGAACGGCTTTCGGCCGTTACGGCGGCCCAAACCATCACCATCGGCGGCGCTTGATTTCGAGTGGCAATCCGTTGGTTCAAATTTTCAGTGGAACGGCCGGGCAAGTAAATCCGGTCGTTTTGCTTGTTCACATATTGCTCAATAACGAACGGTGACCCATCGGAGAAAACCATATTCGGCAAATCGCCACTTTCGTGCAAGCATAACAACTCCTTTGCTCTTTCCACTCTAACTTTTTTTTGAGCATCGGTGAGACCATGCGTTTTATGAAATTTCAAGGCCTTTAGTCCAAGATGATCTTTCAATATGTGCTGCATCCGTTCGAGCGAAATGTTCGCCCCACGAGCCATTTTTCTGCCGCTACGGCGCGGATTCCGAGCCAATTTGGAATTCACCTTCCGAATGATATATGGCGATGTTGCAGTGCGTTTCGGTCCACCACCATGGCGTTTTGCAATGCTGCCAGTATCGTTATAACGATTGATGGTGCGATACAGAAACATTTTATTCACATGCAGATGTTTTAACTGGTTAACAATCTGCGGCTGTGATTTTCCAGCCAAATATAGAGAAATCACACTATTACGCTTGAATTCCATTGCGGATAACTTTTTTTTCTGAATATTTCCCACTAAAATGCTTCTGTACGCTTGTAAACAATGGAATGAACTGTCATTATTGTAAATTTGAGCGCTCAGTCATCACTGGTTTGACAGCAATAACAGTCTGAGTTGGCAACACTTCGTGTCAGTCACCCTGTATATGTATAGGGACGAACTGTAATTAGAAATTTCACCTAAATCCACCACTGTATACTTTTTTAATTTTACAGTTATTTGTGTTTTAGTATTTTATATATAATATGCGTAACAGAACAATCTAGTGCAGTTCATTTATAAATTTTGATTTGAAAATAAACGTTAAAAGGCAAAAATTATAAGGGCAAAAGTGAAATTTAACATAATTACTTTCTTTTACTCTAGTAAAATAAAGTATAGTAATCATGAAAATTTTGGACCTTGAGATTTTTAGAGATTTATCTGTTCTGAGGTCCCCTGAGTCCGAAAAAGTGGTTTTCGAAATGGTGTCTGTCTGTCTGTCTGTCAGTCTGTCAGTCTGTCAGTCTGTCTGTGTCCTCTCTACAGCCCAGAAGGTTTAACCAATCGAACTGAAACTTCAGATTTAAGCTTTTTTAATAAATTGGGAGGTCCCAGTGAATTTTACTCCAAATCGGCTAACCGGAAGTGGCCACTCCCTTGGTCCAGAAAATTTATTTTGCAAATATCTTAAAAAGTATAAGGTTTACAAAAAACTACTTGAAATAAAATGTTTCCAAAAATTAAAAACAAATAATTATAAAAATTAAAAAAATTAAAAAAAAAAAATTTAAAAATTTAAAAAAAAAAAATTAAAAAAAAAAAATTTTAAAATTATAAAAAACAATAAAATTTCTCAAAATTCTCTGTTCGTAAAAGAAAGTCGTGTGTTGGCCACACCTCCATTTTTTTTTTAATTTTGAGGTAAAAGTGAAAAGTTTCGTAATATTATTATTGCAAATTAGGTCGAAATTTTTATAAATGGCTAATATATTTTTTGTAGGTTATAATTACAAAATGCCACGAGGAAAACAATTAACCTTGGCGGAGCACGGCAAAATTGATGGTTTTTATGAAAGGGGCTTGACATTACGAGAAATTGCTAGCAGAATATGTAGAAGTAAAACCCTTGTGCATAATTACGTAACATTACGAGATAATTATGGCATTAGAAAGCGTTGTGGTCGTAAATCAACGATAACTGATCGTGACAAACGAGAGATTAAAAGACTTGCAGTTAAAGATTCAATGTCTCCTGCACAGATAGGGCAGTATCTTCAACTTTCAATTAAAAAAAAGCGTATTCGGTAAATTTTAAAAGAATCGGAACATACTCGTCAGAACAGGGTTACTTGGCAATCACGAAATTTTGGGGGTGGCTCGCTGATGGTATGGGGAGCATTTTGTTAAACAGAACGTGCTCCAATTTGTTTTGTATCAACTAAAATGAATGCTGCCAAGTATGTAAATCTGTTGGAAGACGTCTTAGTTGGTTTTGGCGATAATACGCTTGGTCAACATTGGGTCTTCCAGCAAGATAATGCTGCGATACATTCAGCTCGACATACAAAATTTTTTTTTGCAGAACGTGGTATTGATGTTTTACAGTGGCCTGCGATTAGTCCATATCTTAATCCAATGGAAAACACAGAATGGAAAAATATTGATCAAAGTTTGGTGCAAAACCATATCAACTCGATGCTTTATCGCCTCCAACAAGTAATTATAAAAGCAGGAGGTAATCAAAATTATTAGGATAACAATAATATGCTGATATAATAGATTAGCAAACTGTCCTTATAAATATTGCCTTCAGGAATTTTTTGTTTTATTTTTTAAAGACAATAGTTCATTCGAAATCCAAAATGTAGCATAATTATTTGAAGTTCCTTTCTTATATATATAAACTAGAATCAGAAGTATACGTTGCCTCCGCTGTACTGCTTTGTTTTTGATCTCCGATCCAAAAGGTAGATTTACTAGTTCCAGAGCTCTTCTTGATTCTTTCTTCTCACATAATCCAAATTTATTTCACAGACACAATTTAACAAAATGAAACGTTAGTTTTTGTTCAGTTTCGGCTTTTAACGAGTGGTTTCATAAATAACAAATCAATCACCGAGTCAGTCTAACCAAGTTGGCTGATCCCACATTTAATACTTATTCCAAATCAAAATTTTGTTAGGTGGAGAAATTTTCTTTTAATTTTAAACAGTTTTCGGATAGATTGTAAGTGGCAGATTGGAAGAAACGTCACATAACTTTTTTCTTTCGAATCCATAGTTGGAATATGAAGCCCAATTTGGATTAACAACTGTGCAAATTTTGGGAATACGAATTTGGTTGTTAACAAACCCAAATTGTCAATACAGGAAAACCTGTGTGACAAAATCTTTGAAGACAATTGTAAAAGAGATTTAAATGGTCGTTTTACAGTACCCTTACCATTCAAGAAAAATGTTCGTTTATTAGGTGAATCCAAACAGTAAGCATTAAAAAGATTCGAATATTTAGAAAAAAGTTGAATAGAAACGTCGAATTAAAAATGGCTTTATTTTATGAGGAAATATAGAAGTTTGGGTAGTAGTCAGGCATCTTTACAATATTTTCTTCCCCACCATGCGATGCGGTTCACAAACTTACTCGTACAACCACTAAGTTATGGGTTGTTTACGATGGTTCAGCCAGAACATCGTCGGGTTTATCTTTGAATGACGTCCTTTTGGTTGAGCCTGTCGTTCAACAAGAACATTTTGCAATAGCCCTTAAATTTAGTAAATGAGGAGCGTCTGATCAAAAGTCGTTATTTACATGTTACTTTTTGATACTTAGCGATATTTCAAAATTATTTAATCCATTAGGACGATTTAAATTATAGTTTGTTAATTACAAAACGATCGGTTCTTAGCGATATTTGGTTGGCAAAAATTAATATCGAAATAATTTGGTTAGTGTGTAAATAACACAAGTTAGATAGATGTATTTTCCATGAAATTACAAAACAAATAAAAATAGATGGATTTTCAGGCGCATCAAATGCAGCTTTTGGAGCTTGTGTTTATATTAGATGCTTATAAGAAAATAATCAAGCTAGTACAAACATGGTTTGCAGCAAATCCCGTGTTGCCCCACTAAAAGTATTTCAATACCCAAGTTAGTGTTAAACGCAGCATTAATGTTGTCAAAATTGGTTGTGAAGATTGTTGAGTCAATGAATCTCTGGAGTCGAGTTTGATCTAATTGAAAATAAACCTGCAGATCTTGCATCTCGAGGTGTAATGCCTCATGAAATCGAAAATTAGAAAACTTGGTGGTTTGGTCTAACTTTCCTAGAAAAGCCTAAGATGGAATGGCCTAATGATCCAATTCCAGACTTAAAATTTGGAAAAGTTTGTGTTTTTGTGAAGAATTCCATTGATATGAAAAATTATAGATCGTTTCTCAAACCTAATAGTGTGGTAGCATATATTCTTTGATTTCTTCATAATTGTAGGTACAAGAAATGTAAGTCAAAAGAAACAAGAGTTATACAGTAAATACTATTTAACTATCAGAATCGTTGAATTTGGGCGTTGAACTTTATAGGGACATTGAAAATTTAAAATCAAAAAATTCATTAACCGAAAATACCAAATCATATTCAAAATAGTAACCTGTCGTTAGATGAAATGCATCAATATTTACTAACTAAACATCATTTCACATCAGCATATTAAAAAGCCTTATAGTGAGATTCAAACAACACTGTCATGAATTCGTCAAAAGTTTTGGCTTTTGTCAGAAAAAGGCTTCGCAAGGTTCGCTTCCTTGTTTCTAATTGAAACCTAAAATAGGAGAGCAAATCATGGGCAGTTTACCTACAAATCGTCTGGAAATATTTAGACCTTCCAACACAACCCGCATAGACTTCGCTGGTGCTTTCCATAAAAAGTATAAAAATAAAAGAAAAGGGACCTTTAATGAAATTACGTCTGTATATTAATCTGTTTTGCTGTAAAATAAATTTACTTGGAGGTTGCTGAACGTGGCAAAGTAATAACTCAAAAGATTGCAATCAGGGAGAAAAAATTTCTAGATTTTGTAGCAGTGATGGAATTAAGTGACATTTCATACCTTCTTGCGGCCTCATAAGATCAATAACAAATATGAACTCATGGGGAGAGGAAGAAGAAGAGTATGTGAAAATCAAAAATTTAGTGCTGATATAAAGATACATATGATATTTTTGGCAACCGATTACTATCGAATGCATTCTTACGAAAATTGGTTTCGGTCAAATTGTTCAGTAATCTTTATAGTTATCTGATCAAATATTGTCTAGAGCCAGCAAACACACTCGTTCTTACTTTTTAATGTTAAAATACTAAAGTCAAAATTAAACGGTATTGAAATAATTATTTTTATTTACAAGTACAAACGGATATGTTGACATTATACGCGAACCTGTTAATTTTTGACTGGAACTCCTTTCTGTTTTTGACCGGTATTCCCGGAACCTAAATCTCATTTTGTAACGGATCGATAAATCATTCCTTTGCTTTTGTTTTGTCCAACACTGTACATAGGAACTGTCTTCTATTCATTTTTGATGTTAACTGCAGACCAATTCTCGGGCAAATCAAATATTGCGGTAAACATAGCGTATTTACAAAAAAACGAACAACTGCTGTTAACCGCTGTTTTTTAAATCTAAAACCAAAAATATCAGTTTTTTAACAAACCCTATAGGAAAAAGTCGACTTTAAGCATCCATGTTGTTTTTAATTAAGCATTGTGGGGGCATTTTCCCATATTTTTTTTTTGCCATACGTCGCCAGAATGATTTGTTTATGATTATTCAACCATGTTTTTTCAAAAAGTATAACTTAGGATATGTGAACCCTATGAACCGTATTATTTAAAATTTATTTTTAATAATTTATTTACATAATTATTAATTTTGTATTCTTTTCTGTTACGGGTAACGAAGCGTTTGATTTTTTTGGGAAAAACATGAAAATATATTTTAACGTTTTTCTGTAAGGTAACGTCTCACCAGTTTTGTGATAAATACTTTTGTAACTCAGGCTGCGGTCGAATTCTCGAGTCAATCCGCTAAATTCGGTAAATGTATTAACCTTTTTTTTATGGAGGGTAAACGAAATGAAGAAAGCTAAATGTTTCACGTTTGATACTTTATTCTTTAATACTGTAACACTAAAAATCTACATTTACCACAGTAATTATTTACCCGAGAATTCGACCGTAGCCGCAGCCCTTAAATCACACTCATCGAGATCCGTCACAGGTAATGTTTCACTGTGCATACAAAATTTGGGTAATACTCTAACAGAAATAATAATTGCTGCCTAAATATCTATTTTCATTGAGGTGACGAAAGAAGCGGTAGTTTCAGAATTTCTGTAGTTAAAAATCGTTTGTGCCTGAACTACCCCTAATGGTAGTCTACATGAAACAAAATATATTAATATACTATTTAGAATGTACGTTAAATTTTATTCGTTTTGATACCTAATGTCGCTAGAAATTGTATTATCCACATGTTGCCGCTCAAACCGAAGACCCAAAAATTTATTTAAAAAAAGATGTGACCATCTACAGTGGTGGCCACGAATTTAGCACGCAGCACAATAATTGCACGAAGTTGGTATTTTCGCCGATACATTCTAATTTAATATTTGGCTAACTCATTAGCTCGGTGAAAGAACAACAACAAACAAATACCATTACTTTAAATAATGATATATTTTATTCGCTTAGAAAAAAAAAACAGTTTCACTATTATAGTTGGTTTCAAACTGAACACTATTTTAGCACATTTTCGGAATTCTGTAATCTTTCTAATTTTTTAAAAATTTAAAGAAGAAATTCTGAAGTATTTATAAATTTCATATAATAGTAATGCATTTAATAACAAAAAGTGTAAATATAGGAGTGGCGAAAGGTCAGTGGTGTCCAGAAACAAAAACGGAAGCTATTATTCTAAAGAAAGCACAGGCTCAGACTAATTCAGAAATTTCTCGAATATTAAAGTGTTCAAAAAAGATAGTATACAACGCATTACGACACGTAGAAACATTTTGAGTCACTAAATATGTAAAATAAGCTCCTCGAGCGCTGAAAACTTCGCAAAGAGAAAACCAAATATGTAATACATCGGATATTAGCTAAGGACCCATTTAAGAGCTCTAGCGCCATACAAGAAGAATTAGGATCTAAATGTGGTATTGTCGTGTCTGTCAAAACGGTAAGAAGCCGCTTAAATGGAAATAACTCACGTAGGGGCATAGCCCATTGTAAAGCCCTCGTATCAAAAAATAAAAATAAAAATGAAAGCCAGATTAGGCTTTGCAAAAGAGCACTTAGGCAAACTACTTAGCTTTTGGAAAAATGTACTCTATAGTGATGATTTAAAGTTCTGCAGATTCGGATCTGATTGAAAAAAATATGTACTGTGCCCCAAAATATGCAGCATAGTCCCAAGTACATTATCAAAACTGTCAAGCATGGCGGTGGAAACGTGATGGTCTGGACTGCTTTTATACTGGTATGGAGTTGGTCCAATAATAAAAATTGATAGCAAAATGGATCAACATATTTATAAAAGTATTATTGAAAACCACCTGATTCCTTTTGCTGAGTAGTATTTACAGCTTGGATGGATTTTCATGCATGAAAATGACCCTATGCACACTTCACGACTATGGTTAAGATTAGATTAGAACCAAATGGTATCAATGTTTAAGTGGCCTTAACTTTAACGATCCATCGTTACTAGTACTATCGGACCAGCACAATTCGAATGGCTTTTATGAATTATCTTTTTATAACCCATTTAAGTTCGATTGCTGACTCACCTCATCACACTATAAACTCCACCGTTGTGTTCGAACTTTTTCAGTGATATCGAATCGGGTGTCTTTACCGTGATTGTTGTATCTATCAATTCCTTTCCCAATATTTTCGACATCTTACAATAATATGGAAAATTGTTTCGTAATCGTCTCCATCGACTCCAATTTTAGTCGAAAACTATCCAATAATCGTAAACTAAATTTTTTTATATGATTTTTAATATGTTTCGAGGATTGTAGTAAGAGAATTCAATCCAGTTTTCGAACTGATGAGCTTATGATTATAAAAAAATCAATATTCTCATCAGGCCGCGGCGACTGGACTGATTATACCATTTACATTCTATATATACAGAATGTATTGTGCATTTAAGTACTAGCGAATCATACTAATACAGATGAAATCTCTTACAATTTTTCTCTTCACGATATTCACATACAAATGCACAATACATTCTGCATATATAGAATGTAAATTGTGGTATAATCAGTCCAGTCGCCGCGGCCTGATGAGAAGATTGTTTTTTTCATAATCATTTCTAGTGTTAATAAAACCACATTTAAAAAGGCCTAATCACCGGTTAGCGTATTAGATATTACATGAATTAATTAACATTCAACAAAATATTGAAAAAAGTAAAAATCGTAAACTGTGTCGAACCTACTCCACAAAAGGTCGTCCTCTTGCGGTTAAATTTATCCATCTCTAACAATCAAAATTACTTTTGCAAATCAGATTTACATTGCTGCCGCTCTCGATTAACGCCTTGAATTTTCGTGCCTGAATAAAAAACTCTAATAGTTGCTTGACCATAATGAATTATAGCCAGGGATTTTTTTTACCGACAACTTGACTCACTTTGTGTTTGACCTCAGGATTTGACTGACATTGCATCTAGTTTTGATGGACTCGTCAATAAATGAGGTTCCATATGTTGGTAGATGAACATTATGGATTGCATGAAACGTCGATAGATGAGGTTCCATACAATAATTTTTGGTACTGAATACCCCTATTTGCATTACATCGCTTTTTCCGCTCACTAAGCCTTCTACGAGTATGACCCAAACGCTGTTTTCAATTGGCTTGAATTTTTGAAGCTACTGTTCTAATTTTGGCTAAGTTGGCTCTATTGACCCCACTGGTTGCCCGGCATATGGCATTCGACACATAAAGTGGAATGGCGACTATACATAAGTAAGTCAAAATCTCTAAATTGGTGAAGCTGTATTAACCTTTTTTAATTTTTTATAAAGATATTCCAAACAAATCAAAATTAATTGATTGAGATGTGACTCTTAAAGTGACTGAAAACTTAACACATTCGCCATCAACGTCACTTATATGTGTGACATCAAATTGTACAAAATATAGGAATAATTTACGATTGTAAGCAATGTGGTTGACTTTCTATGTGTATCTGACACATATTTGCGTTAAGTAATTTCACCCAGAGCCTAATAGTGGCACTTAGATATATGTGGCATTATATTTTAACATGTGAGTTCCTCCTTATTCACCAAAAAACGGTTTAGTTAAGTTAATGTCTGGTCTGAAGAGTCCTTATGTTTTTAGGAATGGCCCTTAACATTTTGATGCAATACGGTTCAAGTCTTTGCATTAAATCTTATAATCGAAAGGCCGCGAGTGTTTAACAATACGAGCAGAATACTCTTATTAAATAATTGTTAAAATGATTGAAATTCTTAATTTAATTTGATTTCTTTTAACCATAAAACTTTGAATCAATTTTAACTTTCGTATAATTGTTGGAAATTAATTCTTAAAACAGCAACGATTCCCTGTTTCTTATTCAGCCTCCATTTTTTAATCATGTGAAAAATATTATTTGAGGCGAGGGTCACATCTAGAACCTCCTACCTGTTGCTAGTAATAAATGTGGGTTCCGGTCCCATATTACACAATGAAAGGTTATAACCAGCGATGGTGAGGTCGACAATGACATGTCAATTATTCAATTGTCGACGTCTCGATTTAAAAAAACAAAATGTCATCAATGTCGAATATGTCAACAATGTCAACAATAAATAAGATCTCGATATTCAAACGGTTACGACATCGGTCAGACAGTTAAGATTGTTTCTTGTTAAGATTGTTTTCTCATCATGTTTGCCGTGTTATCTGATACAGCAGCATAAATATAAGTTTTATACATCTCAAGAGCTAGTTCAGTTGATTCCAATACAACGTCGGCCAACGCTTCTCCTGTTTCATTCTCTGTTGTGAAATCCCACGCATTTAAGAAAGCCTTTTCACCGGTTGTGTTATGGATCATCGTTACAATGCTTTTTGTATTATTGGCCGTATTTTTCCATCCGTCAATAACCAGAACCGAATCTTTACTACAATTTGCGGATATATTAGGTACAGATTTCTCATATAATTGATTTAGCATTTTTGATGAAAGTGATTGTCGGCCAGGTACTTTATCGGCGTAGCTCGCCGTAATGCTCTGATAAAATTTTTGAAGTGCTCTGAATCTACCACGCTAAATGGAATATTACATCCGAAGAATTTAGCCAGTAATTCATTTATCTTTTCTTCCTCGTCTTTAGTAAAGCAGTCAACAAATCCGTTCATCTGTTTTCGAGAATTTATAGTTTTCCGTGATTTCGTCAGAGTTTGGCTTGTTACTTTATTTAGCGTAACATTGGCAAATAAGTAATTATTTCTCGATGAAATTTATGGTTTACTATATGCCGAGAAAAATTGAGATTCTGAGGTTGTGCCACTGGATACCTAAATAATTTGTTTCGGAACATTGAGAAACGATCGGATTTACGTCTGAGTCTGACTCAAGATATACGCCACTTGTTAATTGTGTTGTATTACAATTAGCTGTATTAGAAAGTGGAAAAGAAATCAATGAAGACTGAGAAACTGAGAAATTTGTAATATGTTATGTATGATAGTTATGTATTATTATGATGAAAATGAGAGAGATAATAAAAAATTTAAAAATAAAATAAAAATCCTAACGATTTTTGTTTTGTTTTTTATTGTCGACGAATTGTTGACGTTGTCGACGAATTGATGACTTTGTCGACATAGATGACGCTGAAATCTTATTGTCGACGCATTGTCGATTCGTCAACGTCGACAATAATAGATGACGCGTCATCAAACATCCCTGGTTATAACTCATCAAATAATCAAAAAGTGACTCACCGCTTTCGGTGATATCCGTGCTTCCCCAGATAATGTAATGCGCATTAGCATCAACTCCCAGTGCCACACTAATATTCATTTGTTCCGCTTTGAAGATCAGCTCTTCTAGGTTATTCGGAGGTACCTCCTTTTCCCGGTTCTTTTAAGCCGCAACCAGATAGAATCTGCAAGTGCCTGCTTCCAGGCAGGCTGCAGTTGGGTTACCATTGCTGTATTGGCGAAGCAGGAAAAGGTTTAAATTATTTTTCCACAGAATACGAGATCTGATCTTCCCAGAATTACTAGAGGATACAATTTTATACCCTTTGGTTCTGAGGCCACAGATCTTATTATTGGATCTTATTATTGTAAATTCAGGTTCCTGGATTAATATCACGTTCTCATCCGAATTCGTTAGTCAGAGGAGGACAGCTGCCTAAGCAGACTTAGAATAGTGAAGGTTAATTTGAATTATCCTAAGTAAACCATTTTACCTTTACTACCCTCTGTATATTTTGTGCTAGCGCAGGCCAATATTAGCACCGGTAGTTAACCGGCTTCGCGCGTATCGTTCGCCCCCGTACTACTCATCTTGCCAGCGCCCTCCCTCCTGGACAGGCTGCCAACATCTTCCTCCTCCAAGTGAATCAGCCCTAAGCCCAAGTCACTGCATTCAATAACTTGGCTACCTCCAGCTTCCGGGATCGCCCACTTGTCTAGGATTTTAAACGCTGAACGACGGTTCCTGTACGGACGCTTTGCCGGAGGGATATCTCCCTTCACTAGAGGGAGCCCCACCCGTATGGTTCGAGGTACTTCCCTTTGATTTGTCCGGCTTTTCGAGAGTGCAGGTTCTCTTAAGTTTAGTTTAATCTTCCGTGTAATTCCTGAGCTCGGAGAAACTAAGGTCAACCTGTGCAGAGATCCGCATACGCAGGTAAGGCTAATTACAACTGGAGGTTGCCTGGTATCCAGTTGGCTTCGTTCGCGACCGGGCGTTGTTAGATGGAGCCCAGACTGGCAGATTATCAGCACGGGTCGCTTTACACCTTAATTAGGCCCATTTGTCATTATTTAGCGTGATCCATTTTACACCTATGTCACTTTTTTATCACCCGCTCAATGAGCGTGGATCGTGAAGCGACGGCAATTATAAGGCAAAATTTTGAAATAACTTGTTTTGAAAATTAATTAATTATTAATCAGCACAGTAAAGATAAACATAGAATCTAGAATAACAAAAACAAACTCGATATCGCACAATCAAAAGGAAGGAACTCCATTTTCTCATCCTTTCTAATCTCATATTTTCCAAAAAAAGGTGTTAATTTAAAATGTTCAGAATATGTATCAAGAGAAGTTTAAAAACAGAAAATTTTGAAAATTATAGAAATTCTAATAATCGTAAAAGATTCAGTAATTCTGATAAGCCTAAAATTTGTAGAAACTCACCAATATTCTATAAAAATTATCAAAGTAAAAAAGTGAAGGTTGTAATATTTAAAATTTGAAAAAAATTTGACATTTTCAGCAGAAATTTTATAAATTCTAATTTTATAAAATTTTGTAGAAAATTTGAAACTAAAAAAATATAAAATTTATTAGAATTTGTTAAATACTTAAATAAAACTAAGGCTGTTTTCGAAACCGATACTTATTTCATAGTTAGTCGTATTTCCATGAGAATTTTACAACAACAATTGCTCGCGACACGAATTAAATAATTCAAACAAAAAGTTTGAATTATTTAATTCATTCCTAATTTTAGTTATACCACCTGACACCAGATGCCAAATTGTGCTTTCTCATTGTTGTTTTATTTCAATTCGAAAAAATAATTCACTTGCGACTTGTTTTCATGAGAAAAAATAATTCGAATTAAATTTTTCTCATGGAAATACAGCTGTTATTGACTTATTCGACGCCATCCTAAATAAGTAAGGAAAATCATTCGAATTGATTTCACTTACTTATTTTGACAGTAACGACAAAAAATTATTTGTTGTCGAAGTGTTTGAGTTAAGGATATTGATATGTGTAGTTTAAATCTAATTTTTTCCATCAGTAAATTTTCGGTGCCTTGAATGTGTCCAATTTCTTAAGATAGCCCATTAATTACTTTTACTTACTTTTACGTATCATAAAAATTTTGAACCTTTAGATTCTTAGAGATTTATCTGTTTTGAGGTCCCCTGAGTCCGAAAAAGTGGGTTTCGAAATGGTGTCTGTCTGTCAGTCTGTCAGAATGTCAGTCTGTGTCCTCTCTACGGCCCAGATGGTTTTACCAATCGAACCGAAACTTCAGCTTTTGATAAATTGGGAAGTCCCAGTGAATTTTTCTCCGAATCGGCTAACCGGAAGTGGCCATTCCCTGATGGAATCTGAATAGAAACAAGTATTTTAGTTAATTAGAATTCGGATGATTCAGGATTATTATTTTATTATATACAAAAGTTTTTACATGTGTTGTACATGTAGAAAGTAAGGTTACAGAGTGAATGATAAGTAAACAATACAATAGAATGATATATAGTAATATTTTTTTTTTTTTTTTTTTTTAATGTTGCCAATGGCTTTATTCTTGAATCTTTCTACATAAGAAACTCACAAGAAGTAATCAAATCTTAAGCTAAAAATTATTACATATTTTAAGTCTTAACCAATGTTAATACTTATTGTTAGTGCTCACAATTTAACTAATTTAGATTATACTTTAAGTATAAGATAATCATTTAATAAATTCACAGGTTCATCAGTCCGAGTGGATCTGTTCTTCTCAGTCGCCTAAATCGCGGCTGTTTTAGTATCTCCCTGGCTAATTTGTTGGGATGTGCTTCTAGTTTTGAATAATATTTCGAACTGAATTCTTTAATAGTTTCTTTAACGGTTTTAATCCCAAGATCGTGATGTATATTACTATTTCGAATGTTCCAAGGAGCATTGGTAATACTGCGAAGTATTTTCGCTTGGGCTCGTTGCAGGAGTTCTCTGTTTGAAGTGCTGGTGGATCCCCATAACTGAATACCATATGTCCATATGGGTTTGATTATCGCTTTGTAAAGTAAAACTTTATTGGCTAATGACAACTGAGATTTTCTTCCCATCAGCCAATACATTTTAGAAAATGTAATTTTTATTTGGTTGCGCTTTGTTTCAATATGATTTTTCCACGTTAATCTTCTATCCAGGTGCAAACCTAAGTATTTTACCTTCGTTTGTTGAGGAATATTTTTATCGTTTAATGATATATAGTAATATGGAAATTATACAATAGAATGATATATAGTAATATGGAAATTATACAATAGAATGATATGTAGTAATATGGAAATTACACTTCTAACACTCCTCCTTAATTTACATATATTAAATTATATTTTTAAATCAACTTTCTAATAAGTCTCCTCCTCAATCCATACGATAGGCGATAATATACTTTTAGTTCAAATTGAATTTGGACTTTAGCTCAAGAAATTTAGCTTTTTGTAATGGTTTCGTTAAAATATCAGCAGTATTCTCACCTGACGGGCAGAATACAAAATTCCCTTTTCAATGTTATCCTTGAAATGATGCGATTTTATGTCAATGTGTTTTGTGCGCATACCATATTGAACTTTTCATCGTGAACTATTTGAATGCAACTTTGTTTATCCTCGTTTATGGTTGTTGGTCCGCTTATTGGAATAGAGAAATCCCTTAGAATGTTGTGTAGCCACATGCATTCCTTTGAAGCCTCAGCAAGAGCGATGAATTCGGTTTCTGTTGATGATTGAGCAACGCAAGTTTGCCTTTTACATGCCCAGCTAATTGGACCACCAAAAAAGAAAACAAAACCAGAGTTCGATCTGCGTGTTTACCTATCTTCGCCCCAGTCAGCATCAGAAACCCCAACAAGTTGTGTTTCTTGGGGATAATCAAGTTTTAATTTATTCGACGCGGTACCCTTGAAATATCGGATGATTCTCTTCACTTCGAGCCAGTCTCGCTGCCTTGGCTGGGCAACACGTTGAGCCAATATTGTTACGGATGCTGATATATCCGGACGTGTGTTAATGGCGACATAGAGAAGACATCCGATTGCTTTCCGATATCGTATATTATCCGGAAGCAAGTCGCTGCTGTCATCCTTTATATATGCGACGTCCAATGGAGTCTGACTTGTGTTTGCATCATTTAAACCAAATTCTTCAGTCGCAAATCGTGGAGGTTGCTTCATATAAATAGTTTCATCCAATTTACCATTTAGAAAAGCTGTTTTTGCATCAAGATGATAAATTGGTAAATTTCTGCGTCCTGCGATTGATAACAAGATTTTTAGTGTGGCTTGCTGATCCACCGAAGGGAAAACTTCGTTGTAGTCAGTTCCGAATTTTTGATGAAGCCTTGAGCAACAAGTCGTGCTTTGTAAACATCGCCTATCTTATCGGATTTAATTTTGTAAACCCATTTAGAGTCAATAGCTGTGTTGCTTGGCAGTTTGAGGAGTTCCCAAGTGTCGTTTTCATGAAACGAGGTTATTTCATTCGTCATCGCTCCGATCCATTTATCTTTGTTCAAACTTGACATTGCTTCTTTAAATGATCTTGGTACACCATTAAAAGCAAGGAAACGAAACTGTGTTACCATTTCATTTTCTGTGATCAATCTTTTCGGCGGAAAGGCTTTCGTCGATTGATCGGGTCGTCGCTCCTGCACTCCACTGTTTAAATTTGCTTGTTTATCAGATTGATGTGGCATAATTTCACACGCACCTTCATTGTTGTCAATGCCATCATCGATTAGCTCGGCTTCGGAAACTTCAGGTGCATCACTCAACGGAACAATCGGAATTTCGACATCAGCGTATGAAACTTCCCCGCACTTATTTGTTGGAATTTTTGATGTTCGTTTGAACTTAGTGTCGTCGCAAAATTTAACGTCTCTTGATATGAATATTTTATTTTTGCTCATGATGTAACATTTCGCTTTCGCCTCCATGGAAAAACCCAAAAAAATGGCCTCTTCCGCCTTCGAATCCAATTTTATTCGATTGACATCCTGGATGCGAACGAAACATTTTGCTCCAAATCGTTGCAGGTTTGTGTAGTTCGGCTTTCTACCATGCCAATATTGAAATGGGGTACGATCAATACCTTTACAGGGTAAAAGGTTTTGTAAAAAATTTGCAGTAGTAATTGCTTCGCCCCAAAATTTGTTGGGAAGGTCAGCATCAAACAGAAGACATCTTGCCATCTCCACCAGCGATCTGTTTTTCCTCTCGGCGACACCGTTTTGCTGTGGCGAGTAGGGCGCTGTGCGTTGGACTTTTGAACGCCATGTGATTTGAGAAATTGCTGAACTTCATTCAACAAATATTCGCCACCACCATCGGTTCTGAGCACTTTCAATTTTTTATTAAACCGATTTCGCCTCATTTCGAAGTATTGTTTGAAAGCATCGAAAGTTTCTGATTTTTGTGACAGCAAATAAATTGTTGTGAAGCGGCTAAAATCATCGATGAATGTTAGAACATACTTCTTTCCGCCTGGGGTTTGGTTTTGCATCGGCCCAATTAAATCACTATGCACGAAATCGAGAATTTCTGTAGCTCTATTGGTCGCCTCCTTTGAAAATGGTAGGCGGGACATTTTTCCCTTCACACACACACATTGCAATCAGTGATACATGTGGAACTACATTTTTGTATTTTTATATCGTCGACGAGCTTATTATTTGGCAAATTTTTTATCAAATTCATGTCGCGATGCCAATCATGAATACACATATTGGTTTTATTCTGAACAAAATTAATTGATTGTTTTTCACTTAACTCATATAAGCCGTCGATGACGTTGCCGAATGCGAGTTGATCACCGCTTGCTAATAAAATTTCACATTTATTTTCGGTAAACTTAACATGCAAACATTTTGTGCCAAACGCTTCTCCGAAATGAAATTACCACCAATCGATGAAACGTATAAAACATCACAAAGGGTTACATTTGTGACAATACCAGCCTCATTAACAAACTGAATATTCACTAGTCCGCGACCTGATGACATGATCTCATTTCCGTTCGCCACAGAGACTTTTTCGCGATGATTTAAGTCCAATTCGGAAAATAACTTTGCGTCACAAGCACCTGAGTCTAAAATCCAACCAGTAATTTTTCCGATGACAAGCAACATGTTATTGTTAAATTGACTGATCATGTTAGCATTATTTGTACTTTTATTGCATTCTTTGTCCTTTAACCACTTCGCGAACTTGCGGCAATTTTTCTTCTCATGACCAAATTTCTTGCAAAACGCACACTTGAGACCTTTGCGAATATGCTGATTGTTGTTTGATTTATCGGAAGACACTTGCAGCGCGGCTGTCGCGGTCCCGCCATCTCTCAATGCGTCATCGGTATTCTTCAACGATTTTCGATCGAACGAAAAAAGAGGTTAGTTCGTCCTCTTTTCGGGCTTCGAGTGCGGTAATACGGCTATTATAGCTAGTTGGTAGCGATCCCAATAATGTTGCGGACATCAAAAACTCGATTTTTATGTCATTGACTAGAGAGAAAGGGTTCTTGGAAAAGTTCAGTTACTTTCTGAACATGCTCCTCGATATTGGCGCTCTCATCGGCTCGTTGCTTCATTATTGTTCGGGCAATGCGTACACGGCTACCAGCAGAATCCTTTCCGTGAAAATCTTTCAGCGCATTACATGCCGATTTGGCATTTTTGCATGCACGCACGTGTTGCAACTGGCTGTCATCAATTGTGAGAACAATTGTAGAAAATGCCTTTTCATCTGCTTTCTTCCATAATGGAGTAACAGGAGATGGTTCTTCCTCAATGATTGCTGTCCATACGTCTTTTTCCTTTAGTAGCATTTCAACCCGGAACTTTCAATTAAAATAATTGATTTTTATTTTTTATTTTGTCTCACAAGAAAAAAATTTCACCAAAACTACAATTCAACTTTTAATCACAAGCGATCCCTGGGCCCATAACCTGATGGAATCTGAATACAAACAAGTATTTTAGTTAATTATAATTCGGATGATTCAGGATTATTATTTTATTATATACAAAAGTTTTTACATGTGTTGTACATGTAGAAAGTAAGGTTACAGAGTGAATGATAAGTAAACAATACAATAGAATGATATGTAGTAATATGGAAATTGCACTTCTAACACTCCCTTGGGGCAGAAAATTTATTTTGCAAATATCTTTAAAAGTATAAGGTTTATAAAAAACTACTTAATACAAAATGTTTCCAAAAAATTAAAAATTATAAGAAAAAAATAAAATTTCTCAAAATTCTCTGTTCTTAAAAGAAAGTCGTGTGTTGGCCACACCTATCCATTTTTCCATTTTAGGTTTAAGCTTCTTTAGAACCATAATCGCAAAGCACTAAATCACTAATATCTGGTTTTTCCTTGCGCATTATTACCAAACTGCAGACCATCCAGTGCGAGAGCAAAGCAATGACCCATGTTGTATTTTTCCAAGTGTAGGGAAATTATTGTTTTTCCAACTGTGATTTTGGCAGCAATTTATTTGTCCTCTAAAGTGTTCACATTCAAGACGGTTGAATAACTGAATTATCGAAATAAACATTTTAATTTTATTAAAATTTCAAAACTAAATTTTAAAACGTATCAAAGCTGGAAAAAGTTTAGGAACCAACCTCGACAGCAAAAGTCTTAATCACACACAGCACAAAAAAAAACATTCAATTAAATTTCCGATTTTTATCCTTATTGTTTTTAAATTATTTTTAGTTCTCCATTACCCTCCGTTTTTGTTACTCGATCCATTTTTTTCCTAATTCCCTGTATTTTTTTTTGTCTTCTACAAAAGTCTAAGTAATTTTACGCATGGAGATATCGTTTCTTAAAGAAAATAAATTTTTGTGACATTGTTTTGTTTCGTTGTTGTATTTCGTTACATAAAAAAATAAAAATGGTTCAATGAACTTAAATAAAATGTTATTTCGCATAGATTTTTTAGGATTTGCCAAAAAGGAGATATTAACCTTTTTCTGTGTATTATATAATTCTGAGAAAATTGTAAATAAGGAAAACAAACAAAAAATGTCACAAAAACTAATGAAATGTTTTCGAATTGCCAAATATTTTCAACGATATAAAAATTTGTTGTTTTTCTTTTAATTTTTTTTTTTTTTTTTTTGTGGTTGGCAGTTTGCCTCTTTTTTATTTTATTGTATTATCTAATGAGTTTTTAAAATTTATGTTTCGCATTTCGCTATGGTATTCCAATAGGCAGCACTCAGCCACAAGTATTTTATTGAGCCGCCCATAAAAAGAGTACATTTATCACTTTTCAATTGTATTTTTTGTTTATTATCTGCATTGGATTATATCTTTCTGGTATTTTGGGTTAATTGGTTGAAGATTTACTAATTTTTTTTTGGCAGAAAATGACAGGTCAATGTGTCATGAAAATAAATTTGTTAACACTACGATTTGTTCAATTGTAGCGCCACATTTATATAAGTGTTATTTATATATTATTTAGTTTAGACAAAATAATGTCTGAAGTATTATTCTCAACTTACTTCTTTTGGGTTTTTGCAGTAATCGTTAAAATAGATAATAAGGCTGCGGAGCCGGAAACGCGGGTCGCCAACATGTTATATATGTTAAAACCGAGTAAATTTGTCTATTATCGAGACAAAAACTCGTCCTTAATTATTCCCGATGGTGTCATTACATTATATACATATATACATTCATTTTCCATATCTTGTAGTTTTCCATTACATGTTTTGTTTTTTTTTCATGTAAAACCCGTTTGCTGTTCCGTTGTGTTATCTAAAGAGTGTTTTTCACGCGTTTTGTATTCAAATTTTGTAAAAAAATTTATTAATTAAAATTTATTTACAGGTACTGCATAACAAGGGTAAAGTCTTTTGTAACAAAAAAAAAAGTATACGGTTGTAATTTGGTATATGAAATAGGGGTGTATTAGAATAGATTGTGATAAATCAGATCAAATTAAAACAATACCATTTCTTTCTGTGTGGTAAATTATAATTTACTAAAACCTCATGGAATTAATTATCGTAGTTCTTGATAAGAGATGCGTTCAGAAGCGCACTAGTAAAAAGGATCAAACCCAGAATGGGTCCAGACAACACAGAAGGTCCATTCAAACATATTTGTCTCAATTCAATAGCGAAAACCCTTTTAAAATATTTTCCTGTTTTTATCATTTCACAATACATACTTTAATCCAGAATTTAAAAAAAAAACATTTTATCCTTTTTTATTTTTGAACTCCCCAAAAAAAAAAAAGCGATCCATGTTGAAAATAAAATTAAAATAGGCAAGAAAGTGAAATATTCGTGAATAACACAAAATAAAATGTTTTTCCTGTGTAAAGGTATTTTTTTTTTGTGTTCATGTAAATTTTAAATTTTCTAATTTAAGTTTATGAAGGGGAATTAATTTATGGATAAAAAAGTGAGGAAAAACGTGTAACGCTATGTATATAGGGTATCTACAGATGATATAACTCAAAATGTGAAATAATTCGAGAAAGAGCGAGGGTGTTTTCTCTAAGTTCAATATATTTGAAAAGGAAAACAACTGTGATAAGCTGTGTTAAATTTTTTTTTTTTTTTTTTTTATAAAATAACTTCAAAATAATATAGCGGGTGGAAAAATTAATCTAAGATTAAATTGTTATAATAAGTTTATTTTGTCAATCTAATTGTCTTCTTAAAATTATGGTCCATTAAGTATTTTATATTTGTTTTGGCAGATTATTATTATTTCGGCCAATTAATTTTGATTTATCAAATTCGTGCACACAATTGGTTACAGCCTAATAGTTTAATCATATTGCAAAACAACATAGTAAGTAAACAATAATAATTATTTAATTATTTAGCAAATTTTTGGCGACAGCGAATATTATTTCCGAAAAATAAAACTAAAAATAAGTAAACTTAAAATTTTAACGTTATCTTCAAAATTTTAATTTCAAATCTTCCAATAGAACGAATAACATTGTTTATTTCTGTATTTTTAGAATCGATCAGCTTGTTAAAATTGTAGCTCTACGTTTTTTTAAAACTTTTTTTCATATATTTTGTCAAACCAAAGTGTTGCATTTTAGTTTGTGAGTCCTGTAATCTATGAAAACTAGAATATGTATACTGAAATATATCGATAAAACTCGAAGAAAAACCTCAAAAATGTAAAATAATCCATAATAGTGCTAAAATTTCGAATTAGCTCGAAAATCTCAAAAAATCTCGAACAGTCACGAAATATTTCAAATAATCACAAATATCTAAAATAATCTCGATTAATTACGAAAATCTCGAATACTACCATAATGCAAGCAAATCTCGAAAAATTAGAACTTTAACCTTTTAAATTCCAAATTCAAATCCACGTTAGAATGAAACACATCATTTGAACGAAAAAAAATGTCGGGTTGTAAAAAAATTGGGAGCGGCTCGAAATCTTGTTTTATGAAATCTTGTTTTTTATTTTTACTTATTTATTAAATATTAAATTCCCAAAAAAAACCTTGGTGGGCTAAGCGGTGAGGGGGGGGGGCAAGCGCAGTACGACATGTTTGCTGATGCCGGCTCCTACGTTCCCCGAAGCAAATTCCTCATTTTTCAGAATTTAAATTTTTGGTTATTTTCGTTTCGTAACCGAAATTCCCATTTTCCAGAATTTAAAAAAACAAGATTTTGGAAAACCCAAATTAGAATTCGATCATTTTCAAAGCATGATTTAATATCCGAATAATCTCATTTATATTTCTTCTAAACCGTATTTCACATATTCGAAACTATCCAATTTTAACAGATCTTTGCAAATTTTGTCAGCCTATTTTTGTGTGATACGTATTTGGTCGAAATACCTTCAAATCCCAAGAATAAATGTTGAACAACCTCTAGTGTTGGTACTTTTTAGTTTGTATTTCATAAAATCTAGGAAATTCAGAAACTCGAAAAATCGCTAAAAATCACTAAAACTGCGAAGTAATGTGTAGCGACTCATTTTAGGTCATATTGGTGACAATATTGAAAAGAAAGAATCTGAAAATACAAATGCTGAAAAAACGACATCAGTCAAAAGTACAAGGAATTAATTAACACGGCTTTCTATTTATCTGCACTTTGGAGTAAATCTTCCAAAGCAATGAAAGTTTGTGGTGCTGCTGTAAATGTTCATAAGAAAGGTGACAAAATCTGTGTATGGATCGGCGACACCACACATTGAACAGCAGTAATGGAAATCGGTGGTAAATTAAAGGAACGCCTTCATTTAGGCAGTAAAACTCAAATTCACTATCAATTTCACAACGATGCAAAATCTTCAGTTAACCATTGCTTGGAGTTAGTCATCGATATCAAAATGCTTTCCACGAAGCTCTTTTTTCAAATTTCCAGTAGAAGGTATGACTTTGAACTTTTTAGGGAGTAAACTGCCCTTTCGAAGTTTAATTTCCAGTAACAATTCTGTTGAATATAAGTATCTGCCGAATTGTCAACACACAGTTCCAAAAATTCCATACAACAATAAACACGAATTTTTTTTTGATCCGGTGGAAATTTCTTTTAATTGTATTCGAGCGTTTTCCCTGACTATCACGTTTATCCCCATTTCATATGTTGCTACACGGGCATTCGTCTTCTTCTAAGAGGGATTCCTTGTTTAAAAAACCGTTGCCACTTAAAACCTTCTTAACTATAAACTTCTCCCATTTCAATTAAAATTTGTTTCACACATTTTGCTTGTTTTGTATGGAATTCATCCGAGGAAAATTTTAATCTACTACCGACAACAGGAGCGTAAAATCCCCAACGCCCTTGATCAGAAGATTTTCTTAAATTTCTCTTATTAATGTTTAACTTTGGGAAGGCTACACATTTAGTGATGTAGCCAAAATTCTAACAAGCCGACTGCGTTCAGAATCGGTTTACATGTAGCTAATGAGATCCCCCTCCCTACATGAACATAACAAATTTCGAGGGCCACCGTAATCCTGTACCAGAGGAAATTGTTTTATTTTTTATATTTATTTTTAACTATGAGAAGGCAAAACATTTATTGACATGTAGCGAAAATTCAAACAATTAAACCGGGTTCAGAATTTTCCAAGTGGTAGGTAGTCAATAGGACGCTTTACTACACCGATATAAGAAATTTCCAACGTCGCCATGGTGACGTACATGGCGGAGCGATCAATTGTTTTCGCTGGTTGGCTAGAGAATCTCGGGCTGGGGGTAACAATAGGAACAAAACAATAGGAAGCGACTGTTTGGGGAAAATAATTTGTTACACGCTGCTTTGTCAAAGGAAGGAAATAAAGTGGCACTAACCTGTGAGTGGGGCGTTTCACACACCCAATATTGATGTTTGTTACGGTAGTCCGTTATGCTGCATTTCTACTTATCCGCTCTCGTTCTAATTCCTTCGATTATCTTTCGTTTTCAACACTCATTCATTTATTTATATTTCACTAGCCGTTCTTGTCTACTTGTCCCGCTAGGTCACTTATAAATTATTAAAAAAGCAAAAAAAAAAAAATATAACGAACAAAACGATTTTTCGAAGCAAGGTCTCGCCAACTATCATTACTCCGGCTGCTCGCGACGTCCTGGTATCGATAAAATCTTCCAACACTAACTTAAACCGTAGGCCGTTTTCTCGGTCTTTCCACCACGAATCTTTCTACATCACCGCCTTTCATAGATTCTTATGCGTCCCCTTTTTTGATTTAGCTACTATCTTGAGGTCAACCAATCAACTTCAACTTATTATCACGCTAACTTATCATTTTCATAAATAATAAATTCATAGCGTATACTATGCTGTACTCTTCCACTTATTATTTATCCTTTTGTGAGCATGTGTATATTACAAGATGTCAAACTTGATGTCCTTTTGATCAGTTTCAATCGATTCCCAATAGGAAACCGAAAATTTTTGGGAAATCAATTTACCAAAAATTTTCGTTCCAAAACTTTGCACCCGCTCCCCTTTTTTTATTTGTGACAATCTTTAGAGTTATTAACCCTGCCGTTTCATAAATTAGTTTGTTTTCCTCTACTGATCCGTTGACCATGACTAAATCTATTCAAGATATCTCATATTGTCAACCATTACAGGAGAAAAAAAAAATTAACATTTTATATTCAACTTCGTGACATTGTTGGCATGGAACCTCCCAATCACCTTTCCGTTTAAATTTTCTAACAAATACGTATTCGTTCCTATTGCCCTTAACACCCTACAGTTTTCATAAACATCTAGTTTCGCCGTATGATTTCTTAAGAACTATTTCCCCAGCTATAAATAGTTTTGGGGGGATTCGCAGGTTATATCGTTTTGGGTATTTTTCGTATGCTTTGTTCAAATTTTCTTGAACAGTTTTATGTGTCTTATGCATTCGATTCACGGAATTCCATCGAACTTTTTCCGATTTCGTCAAATCGTTAGTTAAGCTGGGTTAGCCGTATCTCTATATCTCTCCCAAAATTTGCGTAGTATGGAGTGAATCCGGAACTGTCTTGAATAGCCGTACACAAAGTGCACGCGATCTCTCCTAGGTGCTCGTGTCATTCCCTCTGATCGTTATCAAGATATTTCCTAATCGCCGTCAAAACACTTCGTTTAACCCTATCCGCTGGATTCGCTTGCGGATGATATGCCGCGTTCAGCCAATAGTCGATACTATATTTTCCCATCAATTACTTAAATTTTTTTGAGGTAAACTGACTACCATTATCTGAGATCAGGATCAATGGCATCCCAAAGGTTAGGAAAACTGACCCTTCCAAAATTCTTTGTAGTGACATCGACTCCGCCCGTCTCACCGGCTTTAAAATCACGAACTTGTCAACACATCCAGTACCACCAAAATGTACTGGTTCCCTTGTTTAGACCTTGGGTAACGTCTCATGAAATCCGCCGCGATCATCTCCGACGTTTCTGTGGTTATTCTTGGCTTTTCCATGGGAACCTTCCCACTTACTGTGCGGTGTTTATTTATCTGACACACTTCACATGTGAATCAACTTCGATGGGCTCCATGACACGCGAAAGGGCATCCGGCACTATGTTGTGTTTACCCTTCCGATGCAGGAGTTCGAAATCGAATTGTTGGAGTTCCGTGGAACATCGAGCTAGACGAGATGCCGGGTCCTTGAAGTTCCTGAACCATATCAACGAAGCACAGTCAGTGATCACCTTAAACTTCATGCCATCAATATACGGTCTGAATTTTTCGATTGCGAACACCACAGCCAAACACTTTCTTTCCGTTGCTGGATACTTACGCTGAGTTGAAGCTAGTTGTTGACTCATGCAGGCTCTCACCTTTTCTCCCTCGCCAGCTTCCTGAATCAGAACAGCCCCAATACCGGGGTCGGACACATCTGTCTGTATGGTAAATGGTTTGCTAAAATCTAAATTAACCAATATTGGCGTGGACACCAGGAGTGACTTTAATTTGATGAAAGGATTTTGTGCATCATCCAGCCAGCAATAGGATTCGCTAGTCTTTCTGAGAAGGTTGGTGGTGTCATCTCGGAAAAAGCTGCGATAAACCGACGGTACCAATCCGCTAAACCAATCAGCTTTCCGACATCTTTGATTCACTACGTCTTCATCCAGGATATACCTAAGATATTTGATCTCCTTCAGACAAAATCGTGACTTTTCCAAACTAATCGTGAGATTAGCCTTGCGCAGACGTTCGGCCACCTCTTTCAATAGTGTAATTGGCTCTTCGAACGTCTGCTACATCAAGATGATGTCATCTAGATACACAATACAAATACCCTGGGCTCCAGATCAAGCCCGGTTACCTGAACCATCAGCCGGCAAAGAGTTTCACTGATATTGCACAACACAAAAAACATTCTCTAGTACTGGAATAATTCCCTACCAGGTACTAAGAATGCCGTTTTGGATCGCGAGGCAGCACTTATGTCAATTTGCCAGAACCGATCACTTAAATCAATGCAAGACAGAAATTTCGTACCAGATATCCTGCATAGAATCCTATTAATATAGGGGAGTGGATAAGTATCCTCAACTCTAACTTCGTTGAATCTGCGAGCGTCTAGGCAAAACCGAATTTGTTCGGAAGGTTTTTTAACACAGACCACAGTGTGTACCAATTCAGTAGGTCCCGCAGGCTCTATCACTCCCAAGGTTAGTATGGGATTCAATTCTGCGCTAGCAATTCCGACGCTTTGCCCCCTAGAATTGTACAACTAGCATCCGAATCAAGTAACCCTGCTAATCCGTATCCTAGCCCCTCAAGCTCCACATGAGGACGATAGTCCCTTTCCACCGACACCACAAATGCGATTTAGTCATCTTTCGAACGGCGGATATTGTCCGGCTCCTTGCTGCTTTTATCTTTTACATATCCTATTTAATTTGCTTTTGATACTTCTGCCAAAAGTTGATTTCCTTGAGATCCGGTGGAAATTCCTGCTCCTCTCCTTCTTTCCTGATCGCTTTGTTGTCTGGGATCATTGCAGTTATCAAAGCTCATTGATCCCTTACGACTCCGCGGATTGCCGGTTTAAATTGCTGTTTGTATCTTTTTCATGAAACGTTTGTTTAGCTTCTTTATGGTCCTTAGGGTAGTTGGTTGCAGGTACGCCCTCTCTACCACAACACCAACAATATATTCGGGTTCACGGCTCCGGGCAATCAAAGTGTCCTTAACCCCTAGTGCCCTAAAATTCTCTTCTTTGAACTTATTATGAATGGAAGCTTTTGGCTCTTGGAGCTACCGGTCTTTCAACTCTCTGCATCGGAGCTAGTTCTTTGGTTCGTGTGCCTTCAAGCTGTACTTTAGAGCTATTCCTTTTATTATTCTGTTTTTTTTAAGGGAAACACGCCAACTCGCGAATAAATTTAGCATCATGCCCGATTTAGATGAAGAAAAATGTTTGCCTTGCAAAAAAAGAAGAGATTAGTATATTACAATTTTCGTTTGAATGACAAGAACAAAACATAAACATGCAAAATTATGTTAGCGTATTTTTTGTTTTTTTTTACCAATTGTTACTATAAAAACATTAAAAATAAATATGATACTATAAAATATACTCGACCCGACTATATTTTTTGATATTTTATAGTAACAAACAAACACAAAAACAATAAAAGTATATTATGAAAACCTATACGATGACCAGAAGTCAAATGTTATAGCAGAAAAAATCAAATCAAAAGGAGTTTTCCCAATTTTATTTATTAAGTTTTATTTTTATCACTAACAATTTTATTTATTGTTATAAATTTTATTTTTGTCACACTACTGACAAATGTAAAAAAATATAACATCCAATTATATATAAGCCGCCAAAAATTATAGCATCGCCATTTTGGTTTACATAGTCCTTTCTCATTTTAACTAATGGATATTTTTTTATTGCGTGCAGCTCTATGCAGGGCAAACATTTTTTGCAAGGCAAACATTTTTCTTCATCTAAATCGGGCATCATCCAACTTTTTGCATTGTGTCATGAGGGCCGCTACTGTGTTATATTCGACAATGACAACTGCGTTGCATATTGCTGCGCCATATTTCTCTGAAGTACGTACAGACAAACTGCTCCATCTAGGGGCGGATAAATTTTGCGGAACAACCGTTTTAACCGATAGTTGTAGCCTCATAATTTGGGTATTTTACTTTTTTTAGAATCATTTATTGGCATCGAAAGGTGAACCGCGCCACCATAATCTTCACCACAAGAATTTTTTTATTTTTTTTCCCCCATTTTCAACTACGAGTAAAAATCGTACAATAAATAAAAAACCTGGGATGGGTCTTTTCGGTCATGTAAAAGAGGTCTGGAATGGATTTTAATGCTCGTATACTTTAAATAGGGTATTAAAAGAAGTCTGCGATGGGTTTTACGCTCGTGTTGCGGGAAGGAATTTCAAATTTTCCTGGGATGAACATTTTTGTTTGTGCCTAAAAAAGAGAAAGAAAAAAATTTTAAATTTTCCCCTCGTATATGTGGGAAACATGATTCTGCACAATGCTAATTAAAGCGATTCTCAGAGGTTGTCTTGCACAAACACCATTTGGGATAGTTAGTTAAAGGACAAATCGGGCTTTCCAAATCTGTGCTTGTTATTCCGTAATTTAGGTTTGGGCTTCAAATTATCGAATAAGTGTGTCTAAAAATAATTCTACACTATGCTAAATGACACACCATGTTAAATGAGTATGAGTGTCAGAGTTTCAGGGCTTGGCTCAGATATGCACTTTATAAGACTGAAAGTAAGCCAAACAGGCTTTTGTAATCTGCACTTGTTATCCCATAATTTTTGTTTGGCTATGATACATTTTCATAAATAACCAAAATTTTGAAATATGTAGTGGACAACATAATTCTGCACTAATTTATCATCAGAGCCCAACTCTAAATTATCGAATAACACGTACAGATTTGGAAAGCCTGAAATGTCCTCTTTCCATCCTATACGATGTATCTATGTATGTGAGCCAACCTCTGATATTCGTTTTATTTAACATTTTCCTCATAGCATTTTCTCTTGAATTAGGCAAGGGGGAGGTTTGTTGTATGATACCCAACACAAGTTCAGATTATAGATTCAATAATCAATTCAATTCAAATCGTTAGATTTATCGTTTAATAAATCGTATTATCTTTTATCCGTTTAAAATCAATTTGAAGTATGGAATTTAAAAGTAATTGAAAAGTACGGTAATTTGAATGAATTTCAAATTCGGAGTTTCAATTGGTTGCTTTTTTAAGCTTTTGTATTTTAGGCCTTTAACAATGAATTTTGTTACAGTAATATTTTGATCGAACGTCGAATTTAGTGAACCAATTTGTTTGGTTGCATGCAGATCATTAAATTTGGAATTTTTTCTTATAATTTTCACCTAAACATAAGAATTCGAAATTTTAAATCAAATTTGAATATTTTTTATTGGTTACAACGTTTGAAGTTTAATGGTTTTTTAATTGAAAATTTTTATAATTCTAAAATTTTCAAAATTTTAGGAGTTTCCATCAAAATTTACATTTTAATTTTTTTTTTGTTAGTAACGTGGAATGTTAAGAATAATTTTCTTGGTCCCTTGCAAATTTGAAAGTCTGGTGTGAAATTTATCGAATTTTGAATTTTATATTTGATAATTTTATGTTACAATTTTGATCTAGATTTTCAAATGTTAGATAATTAAATTTTCAATGTTGGACTCTATCTATTTTAAAATTACAATAAATTTTGGTCTGAGTGATATTTAATGTAATACTTGAATTTTGGAAATTTTATGAAGTTTAGTCAAATTTTAGACATTAATAATTCTTTTTTTTTTGTATTTTAATTTTTTGAAAACTATTTTAGCTTAAAGCTCCGAATTTTCAATAGTTTCGATCAGTTTTCCGCTTACGAAGCTCACCGAATTTCTCTCAAAAATTCATAATTGGAATCGAAATAGATTGAATAAGTAGTGCTGATTTCAATAACTACTTATCTGTTTTGAATTTTTGAATTCTAGGCCTTTAATATTGAATTTTGATCAAATAATATTTTGATCGAACCTCGAATTTAGCGAACTAATTTATTTTTTACACTTCAGAATTCGAAACGTTAATTCAAATTTATGATATTTTTTAATCTTTGGAAGTGTGGAATTTTAATATTTTCTTCAGATTGGGTTTGAATGAAAATCAACCTTTAACTTTTTTTTTAGAATTATGGATGTTAGAAATGTTAAAAATAATTTTATTGCTCGTATTTGAACTCATTCTCGAAATTTGAAAATTATCGAATTTTCAACTATAGATTTTAAAATCTTATACTCTTGAAAGACTAGGGATTAGCTAAGCGCGATTAGTGATTTTTTAGAGATTAGCTGTAGTGTGTCAAGTTGAAGATTAGCTAACCACGTTTTATTTGAAGATTAGTGACTAATCGAGAATAGTGCACCAATCTTTAAAAATTTTGAAGTTTTTCTCGTTGTATTGGGTTTAGTGATGGAAAAATGCGAAATAATTCTCTCAACATTGCTGAAAGTGCAAGCGGTGTGAGATTTCGATAGAAGTTATAAAATCAATGACATCTTAAAGGGAATCATCATCATTTTACTTCTATGCCTAAGAAATTAATCCCTAGTCTGTGAACGCAAATGAATTTGTGGTGGATTAGATAATCTTGTTTCACTAATCGCGCTTAGCTAAATCCCTTGTCTAGGATATTAGATAGTTAAATTTGTAATTACTTCTCTTGAGATTTACCAAAGTTGAAATTTCTTAAGGTTTAGATATTTTGATTTTTCTTAACCAAATTTTATAATTTTGATTGAATTAAAAATTTGTACTACGCGAAATGCTTTTTCGAATGCTCTGTTTAATTTTTTTTTTTTAACTGCCTAAGGCTTTATTCTTGAATCTTTCCTATATAGGAAACTCACAAGATTTTGTAAGATTTGATTTACAAAATAAACAAAAATCACTTTCTAGGTTAAATAGTTGTACCTTAAAGCATACATCGAAACTTATTTATTTTTCCAAAACTGTCGTGGCTTAAGGCCATTACTGAAAGCAATAAGAGCAACATCAAAAGAGAAAAGTTTGACGATTTTTAAATTTTTTCGGTTTGCTTTGGCCACACAAAACGGAAACACAATTTTAACTCCTCAAACAAAAAGAACAGAAACCACAAGAGAAAAACTTTTTTTTTTTAAATATTTAATCTTTTTACGAGAAATAATTAAAATATTATTTTATTAGAAAATTAAATATTTTTAACTCTTTAAAAAAAAAAATTAAATTTTTTGGTATGTAGAAAAAATGAAAAACCATTTAATTAAGCTTTCATTTGCTTTGGATAAAGTCCACTCGAGACAATTTTTATTCTATGTGTACATTTTTCAAATTCAGAACGACAAAGTTTTGTTTTGTCAATCAATTTTTTTTTTTTCAGTCGAATTACGTTCATTAAAAAACTCAGATGCAAATTTTACCTTTTCAATTTAGATTTTCTCAATATTAATTTAACCATAAACAAGACCAAATAAATTTTAACACTTAATCATTAAGATCTAAAAATATTTGAAAACCACAAAATCTTATTTTTGACTAAAAACCACTAAATATAAATCAACTCATTTCCCATCAACTTTTCCCACAAAACACAACAAAACAAAAAACAAAAAAAAAAGTTAAATTTTTAACAATTAATGATCTGTATTTTCTATAACCTATCTGTATATATGAACAACAGTATACAGAAAGGTGGCAATTTTAAACCCTATCCGGATTTATTTCGATTTAAATGAAAAATTATCTCTCAAAATCTCATGTTTATGTTTTTCGAAATTGGGATTCTATTTTTGTGTTTTATTCGAATTTTATCGTAAAATCAAAACAGGTAAATTTAATGTCCTCAACCGATTTTGTTGTTGTGTGGAAAATAAAATATATTTAACAAATATAATTACAAAATAGGTTTATGGTATAAAATAAAAAGGAGGATTAATTTTCGCACCCCATTCAATCCATCCCATTCTCTTCCTCCGATACTTTGTAATAAAATTTATCATAAATGTTTTTTTTTTTGTTTTATTTTAAATTTAAATTAAATGAATCAATTTATCTTGATTTACAAACTCGATACATTTTCGGTTTCCTGTGCTCTAGATCAATTTTTGGCGGGAAAGTACTAAAATGTTTTCGATGAAAGAGTATTGATGTAAGTCATAGAATCTGATCATATTTTCCGTTTAATAATCGGATATCAATATTATACGATTTGAAAACATTTCCGCCCCCTCCATTTGATTACGATAATTCGATTTTATTTTATTTTCAAGCTGTAATCCGGAGGAAAATATTATCATTTTAATAAATCAAGTTTGAACACAAAAAATTTCAGCTGAAAATCGTTAAAAAAATAATATGAACATTTTTCCAGGCACATAATGTATTATGTTACAAACCCCAACTGCTGATTAGTCGTTGTGTTATTATAGTTGTAAACATTAAAAATTTCGAACGAAAATATTTTTTTGGTTGATCTTGATAAAATAAATGTGTACACAAAATTGTATGGTTCTGGTGGTGGTGATCAATATTTTTTTGACGTGTCAGGAAGTTGTGTACCTTTTATTATGCGCAAAATCATTTTCGTGTAAGGTTAATAAATGGCTTCAAATTAAAAATCAATTCATCTGTCATCACTAATCAAAAATGTCATTATATTTTAGTTCTGTAGGGTGCGTTTAATATTGTTAGGCTAAACGCCATTTTCACAACAAACACCTTTCAACGCACATAATATCTCGTATATAATTAAAAAAATGTGACAAATTAAAATGATTGATGAATTTAATCATAAACAAATTTTTTTTTTTTTTTTTATCTAAAAATAAAATGGAAAATGAATTTTCCTGACGCTAAAAAAGAAAAATCTAAAATCTAAAAATAATTATAAAGCGAAAAGAGATTCGTTGAAAATATACAGAAATGTCCCATTTCAAATTCCCTATTTTGGGAAATTTGTTGGAAAAAAAAATAATTTATGGATTGCCAAAAAAATTTGTTAGAAATTGGGACACTGGATATAAAAAGATTGCCAAGATTGGAGAAAATCCAATTATATAAATATCACAAATATGTCTTACTCCGACAAAAAGTTTCCATCAATACGTTGTGCGTGGGTGGAGATTTTTATAAAAAAATAAAATCGGAAAATTGGTTTATCAAAATTACAGACGAAGTGATTATTTCCGGTCAACAATAAATTTATGAACTAAATTGGAAATATATAAATTGGTGAGGGGCGGCGTTATGTAGGGGTATAATATTTAGAATCTAATATTAAAGTATGCTTTAATTATCAGCCAATGTATCATGATAATGATAACATAAACAGGATATCGATTCAAACAAGCAAAAAATTCAATGACATTGATCGATCTTTTTTCTAATCAACAATGATTATTACATACCAAGATAGCTATCGAAATACAAAAAATTAATACGGGTTTTGTGACAAAACAATATACGTGTAAGCGTATTTATAAAAAAGGATTAAACTTTTTATAGGCGATTCCCTCATGTTGGTAAAAAAGGACTAGTGTGAAGTAGCTACATGGAACTTAAATTGATATATAATATAATCACGAAATATATCAGATATAACCCTTTTTATTCTGTATTTGGTTATAGAATATAATACGCACATATCAATAATATTGTTTTTGTAACATACAAATTGAAATGTTCTTAGGGACGAGGAAGCATTTATTCATATAATGAAGAAGTGTCCTTATTGTAATTTCTTTTCTATGAAATCAATTTCAACCCCTTCAATAAATTTGTTAAGTATATACATATATACGACTACTTTACGACACCAGCCCATTTCATTTTTATTTGTAGGGTTGTTGGATTCTATATATTTTAACGCGCGCAACTAGTAACACTGCTGTGCGTGCAAAAATGGAAATCCAAATTGATGAGATATTGATTCAAACCAAAACGAAAAATGTTTTGCTCAACATGGAATACGAAAATATTTAGGATGGAAGAAATCGGTTAATAGCCGATGGACGTTTATAATTTATGAACATATACATATTTAAACGTGTTATAAGGGAACAGACAATTATTGCTTCTATCTTACAATTTCTTTATATTTATTTTACATTATTAACCTTCAGTAGACTTCCGCAAGAAAAACAAAACATAAACCGGCAAAATGTTAATAACATCATATATTATAATTTAATTTCTACATCTTCTTAGGTTGTTGTAGTCAAGAAAAGAATGCAGCCAATTGCAATTTATTTTCATGAACAAAACTGTTCTTCTTATGTCGTCTTGTTGTTTTTCCCAATTTAACATGAGATGATAAGCATAAAATAGCGGAAATAAAAACTCAATAAAAATAAGAAAATAAATGAAACAAATAGAGCGCCCCGACAGTGTTTGTCTGTATAAAATGCAGACGTTCAGATTTATTAAGTAATTATGTTGTAATTACGTTATCTTATTAACATTTTACAAGGTTTTTTATTAAGATCTTTTACGGTTTAGGTTTATTCAATACTATTGAACTCTGTACAAAAATATTCATAACAAAGGTCAAAAATTAACATATTTTAAGGGCGTTGCCCAACGGCCAACTAATACATCAAATTTACAAGTATTATCAAAATTAAAGTAGTTCAGTTGAGAACTTTATCAATTCCGAACAAACAATTCGACGAGTTGTCAACAGATTAAGAAACACTTATTTTCTACATGATAGAATAGTGTCAGTAAGCCTAATAAAGTTACGAAGAGAAGCGAATATTGTTGCGCTGTTAACGAGAGTGTCGGCAATTTACTCTAACCACAGCCAAATAATGATTTTTTGCGTCGAACTGATCATTTTTACTGTCAAATTTTGTTTAATGGCGAGGTTTATTTTTTGCTCAACTGTTAAGTGATTAAGCAAAATTGCCGTATTTTCAGTGAATCAAATTCTCACGCTGTTCAGAGAAAATGACAGTATGGTTTGGTTAACCTGCATGCCAGTGGAATCATCGGACCTCATTTTGTTCAAAATGTGGCCGGAGCGTATTTTATGGTTGGCGACACGAATAATCGCCCAAAATCAAAGAACCAATAAATTATCTTCAAGAAATATTCCGAGAGTATCGCTTATGTACGAAAAAAAAACTACGGTAACGTAGGTCGTTTTTTTTCACTTTATTGTGATTTTTAGAATTTTTGTCGCCTAATCCGTTCATTTATTACCGCGATACAGAAGGACCTGCCACCGGTTTTTTAATGCGATCAATATTGGTCATTTTTCGACGTTGCCATCTTTTTTTTTGTCTATCTAACGCGGTACACAAATGGTATAATAGTATTGTATTACATTGCAGCGATTTAAAAAAAAATGTAATCACCTTCAACTTAATGTGTCACGTTTAACCATAATTTCAAATTAATTAGGATCTGGTTTCGAAAACCCCAAAAAAAAAATGCCAAATCGTAATTTCGGGGCGTTTTCTTGGTGTAGTTTTGTCTAAAAAAATGAAACAGGCTAGATGGGATTTGAAAGTTTTTTTTTTTTTTTGAATAATACAATTACATATTTAAAAATTAGGAATTATTTAACGACTTTTGAAAGATTGATTAATTTTTAAAGATTAATTTGAAATTTATAAAATTTTCCATTTAACTATTCCTTAGGTTCAATTTGACATCTTAAGTTGCTTTAAATTTTAAATTTAACTAACAAAAATCATGGCCGATGTAAAGTTCCGATCATTTTTAATCATGGTCTCGAACCCTGACAATTTCTGGTTTAAGTTCAGGTCTAGTTGTACAAAATTATTGGGTTCGGGTTCAGGTTTGAATTCGGGTATTATTATTATTATTGTAGGTGCATGTGGGCGTACAGCCACCTCGCACTGCGGCCTGAAAGATCTTTTGTGCTTGGACCCTGCTTAGTTATCCGTCCAGTCAATATTCAGGCTCTTAATGAACCTGAAAATATTGCCGACCGGTACGTGATACATCTGGGCTTTTTGCTCTCCCTCCTAGATGTTTACTGCAGCATATAGTTCTGATAGACGGCAGCATAGTACCCAAGGACTTCGAGAGGATTGTCCCACTCCCGTACATTCCTACCCTTGCCCCGTCTTCGGTTTTGATTTTACTCTTACGAGTTGCTGAGAAAGGAAAGTCGTCTGTAGGTCAGCCAGCTTTACTACGGAAAGGTTAAATAATACTGGAGGATGCCAGGTATCCAGAGCTCGTATTTTTTTTTGTGTGTGCCTGAGATCCTGAGTATCCAAAGTCCGCATACTTGATCGGACTGAAGTACCTATCAGCCATTCATACATCGGCATATGCTGTTCCACCATAGATTAGGGTTTTTTGTCAAGGGTTTCTCATTTAGCGCCGTGCTTTAGTCTGTACCAAATGGCCAAAAATGTGCCAAATGGCCTCAGTTACCAGTGGTTGCCACGAGGAGGCAGCACATACACTTGTGAATTGTAACCAGGTTACCCCTTAGGCAATTGTACCCATCACGCAGCGGCCTAATATATATCCAGAACAGCTTATATGATGCACACCCTACTGGAAGCTCACGGAGCTGGTAGATTAATCTAATCAACTTTTGTCCACCCTCCAATAGACGGCAAACCACCCTGAGTTTCGGTTAAAAAATGCTTCATGTTTATTACAAAATTATGAAATATTTCCAAACGATATATAAAGCATATATAAATTGTTTTAAATTTGCCGTTAGATATAAATCTACAGACGGCTTAAGTCAGTGACTTTGGAGACCAAGGAGCTGGACCACGTCTACCAAACCATTTTCTACTAAAAGTTTTATTTAGCCAAACCACAACAACTCTGCCAATGCCACGTTCAAATAACATTGATTTCCAATTTTTTTAGACCAATACAAATATCTTCAACAGCTCGGTCTGTTAGTTTTATAAATAATTATGGTACACTGTGGCACGATTATGAAGGATATAAATCTTTGGAAATGTATTTTTTGAAATAAATCTGTAAGCACACGACCATATTTCATTTTAATTTATTTATGCTGATTATTGAAATATGAAATCTTTGGATATATTTAAAAAATTGGAATTTTCTTACGAAATTCAGAATTATCGATTTTTTATTTTTTAGATTTGATAGTTTTGTAATTTCAAATGTTATTTAAAATCTTAGAATTTTCGGTTTGGAATATTCATCTCTAACCATAAATAGTTTAATAAAATGTAAATTGAAACCAAATTTGGCAGGTTTTCATTTTAAATTTTAACCTGTGGAAAACTTTCGAAATTACAAAATACCTAAATTTTCAATAGCCAATTTTATAAATATTCCATATTCCAAAACTTTTAGTTGAAATTTAGCTTCTAAATTTCTGTGGATTTTCATCAGATATCGATGTCAATTTGACATTTTGGAATTTGAAATTAGAAAATTTAGGATCTAATTTTTGTTTTAGAGGTATCAAAATTGAAATTTTTGAAAATTTATAACAAATTTTAATAAATTTTTAAAATGTTTTGTCTTTAGTTTTGTAATCATCGAATTTCAAAATTTTATAACTTGTTTGTTTAACTTGCAAATCGAAAATCATGTTTTTAGGAAGCAATACATCATATTTGATTTTATAATCCAAATTGTTGAAGTTTTTGTAATTTCTTCTGCACCTCGACCCCGAGGCTCTTCTCACAAACAAGTAATGAGCAAACCATTTTACTTAAAGACCCTTATGTGATTTTAACTGGTTTCCTTCCAGAAAGTTGTATTCCAAAATACTTAATAATCCATAGTGTAAATGTATTAAGTAATGCTACATGCTACATCGATTATTAATCTGACACGTTTTTTTCTATATTTAAGATTACTGTGGGTCGAATATATTTCACTTTTTATTCCACTAAGAAATCCTCAATGATGGTCTTTTGATATTGCGAAAGAAACAGAAGGCCTCTTTGTGTATTATTTCCGTCTATGCGAAAATATAAAAATCCTAATTTATCTCTGCCTGAATAATTTTCTCCTGATTTGAGGAAACTGTTTTGCCAAAATCTATTGTATTCGTATTTTTAATTATGTGCTCTTGTTTTATAATTCCATTACACTTTCAATTGAATTTCTTCCACCTCAAAATTCTAAGACGTGAAATTTTGACAGTTCATTAAATAAAAGCGGAATTTATTTTCTCATTCTACCAAATAATTCCTTACAACAGAAATCTAACCACTACAGGTAGGAGCTTATAGGCAATTATCGTTTTATTTAAAATGCAAAAGTTTCAGTAAAAGGTGGTGTTATTTCCAAGGATGACAGAAATTTTAAAGATATGCGAGTAATTAAAAAAAAAAGAAACCAGCTATCGTAAAAGGGGATCAGTTTCCCATTACGACAGTCCGAATCCAATATACCCAGATAAATGATTTGCTAAGAGATGAACGCCTTCCAAAAAGAAATCAAAACAGTACACTTTAGCTCGGGATAGAGTCCCAATAAAAGAGATTCGAAAAAAATGTTTTCCTTTTTTTTTGCTTTATGGAGATTTTCATAAATAAAATATTTTTATAAAGAACACCGTGTAAAGGTTTTTGCCCCATGAAAATCTCCATCTGTTGTCTAGATGTAACTAAAAAAACAAAGCATTTCGACTAAAAATTTGGCTTTATTATGAGCAGTTACCAGCTACCTCAACGACTCTATCTAATGGTATATATTGCATATCTCTAGCTCTCGCAATACAATAATGCTCTTTTAATTTTGCTCTCAAAAATTTAGAATGTTAAAAAATTTAACAAGACAGTATTACCTAGCCATTAGCATTAGGCACATTATTATTCCAGTATTAGGCATTTTCACAATTTTCAAAACATTTTAATTAAGTAAGTGATCTTTTGACCCCAGAGGCCGATCACTTTTGAAATTTAAATAAAAACTGTCGCCAAAGCGAAAGTGATTTTCAGTCTGCTGGGGGCGTTCATTTTGTAAACATTTTTAATGGAAACACATTGAAGGTTTAATAGTGTTGCCACCCGTGTAACCAACTTAACTAAAATAGGAGGAGTACATCTTCACATAACAAAGAAACCTAAATCCAAAACATTTTAATTCTAGACATTTTGTGTTAGAGAGCAAGCAGACATCCATAAGCATGTATACACGTCGTACCTAGCAAGACTAAACTCCCTACTCAATACCTTAAGAAAATTAAAAGGGGAGTTGAATCTACACTGTAAATCAAATATCCAATCCTGTACACTTGGAAAGCCGTCCCACCATTCCAGCACAAAACCTTCTTTCCCACTACTGCCTCGGCACTATTAAGAAATAATTGTTGGTGGAACAACAATAAATTATAAAATTAGTGTTCCTTGTAACTGTCAGTTACAGTTCTTTGAATAGATAAGTAATTGTAACCGGCGACGTCCAACTTCAATGTCTGCCTCCTCGTGGCGCCCCTGGGCAATGTGCCCCTTTAGGGGCCGTCAAAATAAATATATAGTTTCTTCTAGAACAGAAATAAACGCTAGTTCAATATAGCGAAGCTGGAAATGCTTCTAACAGCGACACCGAGCTGAATATTGAAGTTACAGTTCAGAGTAAAGAAGACGAAAATTCTACTAAAAGTGAAGGGCTCCAAACCCCGTTAAATATTCACCAACGGCATTGTGAACCTGAACTTGAGCTAGAGCTAGATTAAAATTTGAAACTAGCAGAATCCAGACACCGTAACAATGACATTTTTGCTGAAACAGGTGCACTTACCGAAAAAAGTGAACTAAGACAAATTTGGAAAAGACTAGTCTACTAGCTAGTCGGCTCTCAACTGACTGCGGAAACGGTTGCCAGGTATCAAAATTCCCTAAATCAAGACGATATTATGTTTTTTTATGGAATTGGTCCTAGAGACCTAGACAAAGGCATTGGGTCACAGAATTGCAACCAACAACGGAAGCAAGGATAAGATGACACAACTAAACATGCAAGGTGCCAAAAAAGCTCGAATTCTAATACATGAATGCATCGACTGATATAAAATTGTGCTCTTGCGGTATGCCTTTAACAGCAAAATGAGCACTTGGTTGTACATCCAAAGCAAAAGGCACGGTTAATACTCGAAAGTAAACTATAAAAATCATACAACTTAGCCCATTTTGCGATAATATGCGCTAGTGTGGAAATATAGTGGGTATCTTATTCCGATGAACCCCCAGTTTTGTGAGCCAGTTGAACTACATCTAAATAAAATCGTCAAATCATCTCGTGACCATTAAATCATCATGTTCAACCTGCACCGCTCAACAGGAAACAGTACCCCAAAAAGTACCAAAGTTGCAAGATTTTCTCTCAAAGAAGCAATTCGATAAACCTAATCACCTAAAGTGGCAAGACCGCTGTGATATGGACAAAATAGAAAAATTGTACACTGCTGATCCGATATAGCCAACGCGGACATTTGAAATAGTACATAGTGAAAATGCGTGAGAATTTTTCCCTGAACCTTTCCTCAAAAGCAAAAACAAATACTTAGGAAACGATTAGCAAATAATTCACGAGCCTTTTTTAAAACGTGAAATTTTTGTTAAATCTAAAAGTGTAAGTATGTATGAATCACTATTTGTATCCACATTCTTGACTTGTCCAAATATTGGATACATTCTCGTGGAGCTAAGAGGGTTTGATATGATGAAAATCACCCCAAACTTAAATTGGACGGCCAACCTTCAATATTAGAATTAACTAAACCATATTCGGTACCTTATCCGGAAATAATACTAAAATCAAAATTTAGACCAAGGTCCATTCTGAATTTAAGCAAATATTGAAGACATTCTCTTGGTGATGAGAGTGTTAGATATGACGAAAATCGAAAGTTTACAACAATTGATTAAACCATCCTCCGGCTAACAAATTTTCTAATTTCAAGGGACTATGTTACAGCCCACAGACACACAAAAACCCTAACAAGTTTACAACAAATGCATTAAACCAACTTCTGTCGAATTCCATAATCATCTGGGCCGGCCAACAAATTTAGTTTCTGACTTCAAGGGACTACATACTTACATATATCAGAACCCACCGATATACACAATTCTAAAAAAATTTACAACAAATGCATTAAACCATCCTCTATCTCATGCTATACACGTCTGAGCCGGCCAACGAATATTTTCTGACTTCAAGAGGCTATGTATAGCTCACTGACATACACAAATTCTGCAAAGTTTACACAAAAAACATTAAACCATTAAACTATTGAATTATCTTAAATAAATCTCATGCCCATTAATCGCATTTTACAAAACAGGGTAGCAAATAATTTATTTTTCTAGTGGCTGTACATTATGTTCTGCAAACTAATTTTTCCTGAAAGATTTTTAAAATTTCTATTAGAATTTACAAATCTATCACGATATCAATATCTCTGGGTGCTGAGAGGAAAACTGTACAAGCATTAAGTAACTATCATGATATAAATAAAGGATATTAATATTATATATGTTTTGGGCTAACTTTATAAAAAAAATTTAATTTATATGTTTTTTAATATGTTCCGAAGATTGTAAGAGAATTTAACCCAGTTTCGAACTGATGAGCTTATGATTATGAAAAAATCAATCATCTCATCAGGCCGCGGCGACTGGACTGATTATACCATAATTTACAGTCTATATATAGAGAATGTACTGTGCGTTATGTACTAGCGAATCATACTAATACAGACAAATTCTCTTACAATTTTTCTTCTTTACGACATTCACACAGCTCTATATCTGTGTAAGCTAATTTTACTTTAAATTTGAATGTTAATTAAATGAATTTATAAAAAAATATTAAAAACTTTTATGACAGCAGAATATTTGGGGTTAAGAATAAAAAGTGTCACGATAGCACTATTTAGTGTTTCCATCGCATTTGTCGGGGATGAAAATTGGGCTAACTTCACATACATGTCTTTTAAAATGATTTTCTCACGAAAATCCGCTGAATAAGGTAAGGTATACATTCACAAATTGAGACAATTGCGTAATTTAGTGGAAAACCAACACTAAAAGTCGACATTGAACCGTAGTAAATGATTTACCCAAGAATTTTGCGTGCAGCCTAAGATTAAATTCTAATAATTGACATTACCTACTTTTCGACTTAGCTATTCAAAACAAGCAAATCAGTTCTAACGATTCGTGCAATATAATTTAAGCTCTCTCGAGCAAAAAGATTATCTCAAGTGCCACTGTGATACGTATAATAAAAAATATAAAAAAATTGAGGTACACCCATCACATAAATTTCTTTTACGAACGGAATCTACAATAAATACAATTCGCCCTTATTTTTAATTATTTATTTTGAAATGTACACTTTTAATGCAATAAGAACTTTTTTTTGTTCGATTCTTTCTTAAGTATTGCCGATAAAAATAAAAAACACCAAATGAAGTAAAATTCAATTTAGAAACGTTTCATACTTATAAGCTTTTCTCCAGTTTGCCAAATACATAGGTAAGAGCCCCTCCCCCACTCCCAAATTTATAAAAAAAGCTTAAATTTATATTTTCAGGCAACTATCAATAAATCCGTTTAGGCTGGTAGAGAGTTAACAACGACGGGCAGGCACCACTTTTTCTATTTCAAAAGGAAACCTAAACGTGAAAATCCATAAAAATCTTTCGAGTATAACAGTTTGAGACTATTTTCATGATTGCTGCTACTTAAGTAAAAGAAAGCAAAACATCAACAAATTTGTTTATTTCCAATTAGTTATAAATATTTTATTTATAATTTGGTTCTAATCAAATAAAATATAATCTCTATAATCATTTTGAAGAAGAAAGCAAAAATAGAAAAAAAAAAAGTAAAACATTTTCTTTTTCATCTTATCGTAATCATTTTCAATTCAAGTGAAATAAAAAAAAATTAAATAATCATCTTGAAAATGTAAATCGTAAATACTGTTGGGATTTTTTTTTTTTCTTTACTTCTAAAGTAAAAAAATCAAATGTGTATTTAATTGATTTGAGGTTTAGTTTGGTTTTTTCTTTTCTAAGCATTATGTCGCACTTGATTTGCCTTCAAATAGAACAAATTTGTAAATGTGGAAAAATTTCAATTTTTCAGGTAAATAAAATGACTAAATAGAAACACAAAACGATTTTATAGAAATTTCGAGTCTTTCGAGTTTTAGGTTTAGGGTGAATTTTAGTTTGAATTGGTTGTTTGTTTAGGTTAATTGTAGGTTTCATGGGTGATTACACAAACAGTAAGATTTTAGTATAATATTGGTCAAATTTTGGATCTCCACAAGAAAAATATATGTACCGAGTATCTTTGGTAAATTCCGAAGTTTCTTTAAATCAAATTGATAACTTTATCTTAATTTATTCATATCAATGATGTTTTGTGTTTTCAACCCTAATCACATTTAATTTTTTTTTTACATAAAGTAAAAAAAATAATTTTACCACCCTTAAATATTTGATTATGTTTTATACTTTCGTATTCACATTACAATGTTCATGCAATCAATTTATACCTTTTCTAATGTTCTGTGACACTTTTTTTTTTGTGTTGGTAGTGGTTAAAAGCCAACAATAAATTATGTATTTTCTGGCATCATTCGAGAATTATGTGGTTTTGGTTTGACATTTGTTTTTTGTTTGTTATTAAGTTTGTCACCTTTGCTGGGTTTTGACTTAACCTTAACAAGAAGCGAATAGTGTATATATTCCTTGAAAGGAATGGATTAATGGAATACTGTAATAAACCGGTTCTAGAGTACCATTAACTAATCTAAAAGTTGCACCACAGATTTCGGGATAAATTTAGGTTTGAATTTATGAGAAAAAAAAACTCAAGATTCACTCATTTAAAATCATGACTTTCATGCATCTGGTCCACCTTATATAATTAATGGGTTTGTTACCTTAAATATTTACACAAATTACATAAACAAGAGTGTTGATAGTAATCAAATCGTCACATAAAACTAATGACATCTGGCAAACTGAAAATTGGGCTAAGATTTCGTGTATTCATATCATAAATTTTGTTTATTATACGTGATTCTTATTTTATACCTCGAAATTGTTCTTAACAGTTTGAACCTTTAAACTAAACTTATAAATTATATATTATATATTGTATGCCAAAGACGGTTAAAACAAATGCGAAAAAATCCCATTAAGCACCTGTTACAAAATCTATTAAAGGAGGCAATGTTTTTAGATACCATACACAATAGACATAGAGCTACAGAAGTAAACATACAAATTTTCATGAGAATCCGAAAAATATTTCAACACATTATTGCCGTCTAATTCTTTTCTAATTTTTTGTTTGTTTTTTTTCTTTACAGGTACGTAATTAAAGTGTGACAACATGTGTTCGCGGAAAGACTGGAAGCTATAGAGATATGTATATACTTTTATATAGAGATATATACTTATATATATAAACATAATTTTAAATAAATCCAATAAAATCATTGTTTTTTGTACAGTCATCCCCGTTTTATATCTACTCGTATATCGGTGAAGCAAAGTAAATAAACATTGGTATAATAAATGTGTTTTCCCTCCAGTTCATATACTTATTTTGTGCCAGACTATCGCATCATAAAACTGTAACAATGGAAATTTTTTCTTTATATTTTCACATTCATTGTCTTTAGTTGTAATTAAGATTATCCACCAACCAATGAACCAAGTCTATACAACATACGAAATGTTTATGTTGGTGGACATAATAACAATAAACTATTTGGACTGGCACATCATACATAATAACAATGGACAAATTTTGTATGATGGTTGGTGGTGTGGATTAAAAGTTAGTCTGTGTTTGTCTCATTTATGATGGGATTAACTTTTTTTTTTTTTAATATTTGCTAGAAAATTGAAAAAATACACTTTAATGACTTTTTTATTGTTTTTGGATATATTGTTACTGCCACATTGTAATTTTAAAGCAGACAAAAATCAAATATAATTTATTATTAGGGCCGCTGCATAAATCGTTTTTGAATTACCTATGTTGAATAGTTATGTTCTGTCATAAGCCAAAGTTTACGTGATTTATTTGTTAGACTAGTGGGATAATAAATTGTGTGTAAAATTAATTAATATTTATAATTAGTTAAAAGTCTAATTAAAAGGTATTTAAGCTGATAATTTATAATACGTAATAAATGGACAATCTTTTCGACCGGAAGCAATTTATTATTGAAGCATAAATATTTTGACATTTGCTTTAATTTTATTGTATAATTAGTTATCTCTAGCTGTACAAAATACAAAAAGTTTTTAAAATGTGGAATTCACTTGCAATCCAATCGAAACTAGGACATGCGAAAACCGGAAGTCCACTTAATTGTAGTCCGTCGTGTACTCTTTAGGGTTTAGATAATACATATTTACTAGGGGACCCCTGTGCATTTGCACAAACTATTTTTTCAATCGTATATTTCTTTATAAACTATGTTGTCTGTTACTGTAACATCATTTTCTATTCCTTGACGTGGTGTTTCGAAAACTTGAAGTTTTAAAGAATCTGATATAACAGTTCTAGAAAATGCGGTATAAAGTTGACCATGTGTAAAACATGGTTCAGGAAGATACAATCCAACTCTTTCGAACGTTTGACCTTGCGATTTATTTATTGTGATTGCATAAGAGAGACGAACTGGAAACTGATGTCGAACGAAGTTGAAAGGCAAAGATGGATCATTAGCTGTGTCTAATGTAATTCTAGGAATAAAATGTATTGTCCCTGAATGTAATTATTTCTACTTTTAAGCAGTTGGTGCTTAAATCAAGAACCACTAACCGTGTTCCATTGCATATTCCATTTTTTATTGCCAGATTTCGCAGCAATATAATTATACAACCCTTTTTTAATTTAAGGCAATATGGCGGTAATCCTGATGGATTTATTGAGTTAAGTTATTCCATTGGAAAATTAACTTGCATGTTTTCATCATCAGAGCCGTCATCGGCCTTAACCGAATCGATTGCACAATAACATATTTCATTTGAAATAAGTTTTTGAAGAAAATTATCATTTATTAATCGAACATGCTCATTTTTCGGACACAAAATTGCACGTTTTGATGTACATGCAAAATCATTTGTAGTAAATGATGAACCAAAAATATCTGTAATAAGATCATCGGAAATATAACCTGAAGGTATTGGAATAGAGTATTGTGATTTTTTAGTGTGTGAGGTATCAAAATTCTTCCCATCACCAACGTTCAAAAGCCAACTGCTAAAATGTGGATCACTTATTGCTCTCATGTTTGTACTTAAGCTTAATACTTTAAAATAATGCCACAAATGGGACTTTTTAATAGTATAGCATTTATAATTGACGCACGATTTCCTCTTCCGACTTCCTCTTGCCGAAAATCTTCTCCTAAGACCATTTACCTTTCCACCAAACGGTAAATCATTTTTCATTAAATCGCGAAATATTAACTCCACAATTTCAAGTGCTATGCCTTAAGCCATTGGAGCTTCATCCCAAATTACGCAATTAACAGATACTAAAAAGTCACGTTTTTTGCGATTAAGTTCTGGAAATTTCACGGCATTTATATTGAGAGGCAATGAAAACGCATAGTGACGACATGTCATCCCTTTGGGTAAAAGAGTTGCTGCTATTCCTGTCCATGCAACACATAATACATTTTTATTTTCTGCATCGATTTCTTGAATTAACGCTCTGTATAAAAATGTTTTTCCACTTCCACCAGATCCATCTAAATAAAAACACTTTTGAGAAATTCGATTATGTAAGGATGAAAATATCATTGATTCTGCGACATTCTGATCATTGTTGAGCAAAAGAGCAACATTTATTTTTTGATTTTAGATTTCTGTTGCATTAGGAAGTGGTAAAAGTAAGAATAAATCAAATCCTGCTTGCTCACACTGCTCTTTTAATTGAAATACGCAATGAGCCAAATTTTCATTTTCAGTCATACCTTGATTAATAAAGTCTTCCAGAAGATTTTTCTTAAAATCATTAAAAAGTTGAATAGGATCTGATGGATTGCAATAACACAGTATAGTAACGAATAATGCTCGCAACGATTTTGGCAACAAATGAGTGTTAGCTTCTGATAAGCAATTATGCCACTCAACGCTATCATTAATGAGGCCTCGTGCCTTAGCTGTTTCTTTAAACGTTGGGAATTATTAAAATTTTTTAAAATATCGAAAGATGCAGCCTCAGAGCCCTTCAGTTTAAGAAAGCCGTGTTTTCCATGAGAACTACACTAGAACTCGATAAACTTTAAATCCCTTTATTCTATGTAAAACAAAAAAATTAATAAATTCATAAAGCGCGAATATGTAGTGTATTTGACATAATTACATATTTTGAGTTTAAAAATTTCCCCCTTCAGTTATTTCATCAATATTTTCTTATTTCTTGCTGACGTCATTACACGCAACTACACTCGATAGATTCATGGGTTTATCAAGTGTAACTAAAAAATAAGCTATAATTGTCATTATTTATTGCTGTAACAACTTAAAATGTGTATTTATGTGAAATGCACTACACATTATCACTTTATGAATTTAATTTTTTTCTGTTTACATAAAATAAAAGGAATTTAAAATTTATCGAGTTCTAGTGCAGTTCTCATGGAAAACACGACTGAAGTAGTAGCCGTAAACGATACAACTCAACATTTTTTGGAGAAACTGAAATGATTCTACCGATAGCTTTCTCCCCAAAGTGTGAATTTGGAGAGCGTTTTTGCCATTTATTGTTTTTATATACATAATGCATCGGAATATCCTGATACAATATGTTATGAGCGATAAGGTCTGTAGAATTTAATTCAAAAAATGCGGTTAAAGTTGTGACTCTAACATACTCTCTTCTTAAAGCATTTTCAATATTATCTTCGGTGAAAAATATTGATTGACCATCTTGTAAAAGAACAGATAGTGTAACAACATTATGTGATTGGCCATGAATTGGAAGCTCCTGGATATACCAAGCAGCTTCCTGCGAACTAATATATCGACGATTCAGGTATTGATTTATTTCATCATAATCTATAACATTGCTGGTATTGTTAGCAGAATCAACCACAACTCCAATTCTTGCGCAGTCTTGACCCTTTGTTATGTATTTGTGTATATACTTTATTGCTTTGACTGTTGAACAAAGTTCAATGTTGTTTATATGAGCGTTATATTTAAGACTCAGGAAAGGATTATAAGGAACAACAAACCGGTTATCAATTATAATGTTCGATCGTGATCTGGGTTGATTTTCTAAATTAGTAGGAGGACATCGCCTATATTTTGGATAATTATCTACGGAAACGTCAGTCTCACTGCAGTAACTTTTTGGGAATTGTTTTGAACATTTTCCATCAACCATGCAAACACAATTTCTGTTCAATTCTCCACAAGAACCATGAATATTTTGTTTTATAATTATTTCATAAAGTCGTGGTTGTTCATTCTGATTTGGAATTTCAGCGCAAATTATGTTGTCAAAATTTATCCTCATTTTTAAGCGTGAATAGACAATATGCACGTTTTTGATACGCACGTTTGTAATCCACGTTTTTGATGTTTAATTGTATAAACGTATGAAACAACAGTTCCAAATATCTGATTTTTAACAATATCATCTAAAAATACTTTTATCTTTAAATAAAAAATTCGTGTAACTATGTCCGGGCGGTCTGGAGGATTTTGAAAAGTTGTAAGTTCTTCTTTAATTTCTGTCCACGATGGATTATACGTGAATGTAATAAATAAATCAGGACAACCAAATTTGCGAACCATTGCCATATTACCTTGATATAATTTTATCATAAACCGTGGCCCGCCAGTAAATGAAGAGGCTGCCCTCTTACCTACACTAACATTTCTATTTTGAGCTAAGTTATTGACATAATCTAAAAGACCTTGATAAGATTCCACACGAAGAGATCGCTGATTGGTTCGTATAAAATTTAATATATTAGCTTCAACTCTAGCGTAGCAATAAACTAAGTATTGCTGAAATAGTTTACCACCATAATGCAAAGGATTAAAAACGTTGAAACGGACTGCAATTTTATGGGAATAAAATTGTAGTGCTGTAATTTTGTTTCGGATTGTAGTGTCATTTTCCGAAGAATGATTCATATTAGTTGTCCAGCCATATTGTCCGTTAGGAAAAAAAAGTGGAAATATCATTGGATCAAGGTGTTTGGATAATGGATTAATTCTTTTCATGGTTCTAGAGTCAGCTAGATGTACAGCAAAGTCGAGTGTAGTTGGTATATTACTATCGCAACCTGAAACAATAATCAGTGCAACATCATCAGAATTCGTCGGAGAATTATAAACACGTTGATCATCGTGTAAATTTCGAGTAAAAATTAGTGATACGTTATTTATAGTATGACCATTTAGTGTAGCATCCTCAACTTCATTTTGATAAACATCTCTAAGTTTCTTGTAAGACAAAGCATAAGGAGAATTTTGAAGAACGGTAGAAATGATTGTCATTATTTCACGATTGCAAGATGCATTAAGTGGATTATTCATACGAATATTAACAGCAGTATATAAGTCATAGATAAATAACTCTGCGTATGCTATTTCTCTACAGCGATCGTAGTAGTTTGCTGAATTTAAGGAGAGGTCAATAGGAATATTTTCAACTGATCGATGATACACTTCACCTGATATTTTAAAACAATAAACGCTTCCTGGCATGTCATGTATTTTAGCACCCATAGAAGAAAATGCATTGGCATTATTGAATTGACGAATAAATTTTCGAAAATTCTTACTTTTATTATCAGTTCTAACAAATACATTTTTTAATTCAACGGGAAAATTTTCGTCTCCTGTTGGTAAGTGTGATAATTTCGCATTATGACAACAATTGCTTTTAGATTCCATGCTAAAGAAAAGAGCACCGCAGTGACTACATTGGACAGACAATGATCCTAAGCAAAGGGTTTCTGGTACAGTCAAATTATCACTACCACGAACAGCGCACCTAAATAGTGATTGCCGTCTATACGATTACTTTGAATAACTGCATTTCTGTTATCCATTCGACGCTGATTTAGTATTTCGCGATTATTTTTGCGACGTTCCATTGCACGCATGCGTAATTGTTTGCGATTATTTTCGCGATAACGTCTTTCATTTATCTTATACCTTTCACGATTTTGTGACATGATAATTAAATTCTTTGAATTTTAAAAACAATATTATATATCATTCACAAAATATACATATATTTTTGATATAAATTTTAATACAAATATTTTTTTAAGCCTGAAATAAAATCACAATCCAAAATAATACCCTATCCGCAAGCAAAGCATAAATTGAAATGAGAATAAAATTTGGAAGAAATTCAAAAAATATATTCTTGCTGTATGAGATTGTGTGAATCATCAATCATGAATGTGCAATGTCAAAACCAACAAAAATGTTTGTAAAAGCCGTCTCGTTCGCTCCTTACACAAATCCTATCAAAAAAATGTACACTATATTTATTATGAATTTATCACCTATACTTATTTGTTTTGTGTATACATATATACTTTCTGATTTATTTATATGCATCACTAATACTACGCCTTAACGTACTTTTTTATATGTTAAGTGTTTGTACTGTTTAGCTTGTATCAAAACCAAAAACATCTATAATTCCAAGACAAACTATTTTTTGTCATTGTCTGGTAATTACTACTGAAGGTAGTATTGGTGACTAAATCATGACGGCAACGTCGCATATTACTTTACATTAATTTTCATACAAATACATATTTACTTTTTATTTGAACACTCTTGACAAAAATATTGTACCTTTTTGAATTCATTTTTGAATTTAATAAAAAAATTATTAAGATAATTTAAATTTAAAAGGTGTCTTAATATTAAAAATCGAATTGTGTGTTAATATTTTAATATTTAACATGTAGTAAAGCATTAAAATATGTACGCTTATTCGTATTTTTTAACACAATAAAATGTGCCAATTTTTGGTCTAGAGTGTAATAAAAATAGGTTAGGTTAGGTTATACATCTTTTTCCTTATGTCAAAAAATATGTACGACAAACATATGACATCTTGTTTTTGTGGCCCTTGTTATATAAAAATATATTTTAATAGAGCGCTCAAGATTAAAGACGTAAGTAATTTGTTTATAATCTCAATATTTCACGTCTAATAACCATTTTATTGCAGTCGGAGCTCGATAATTTAACGTGTCATGAGTACAAAAACGAATCGGAGAAGTACAATCTGAACAGCAAATGTGTATACATAAGAAGCTACTGACCGAGTTCGATATTTATCATCGTATTGTGCGGTTCAAAAATTATATTGTAGCTATCATGAATAAGAAATTAGTTCCGGCCAAAGTTATGGTCCCGTTTTTGGGCGTACGTACAACAAATCTAATCGACGAACAAAATTGTCACAAAGTTGTCACGACAATAATGTGTTTTGTTGTAGAAAATTTAATACTCTGTCCGTTAATACTTTTGTGGCAGTTGATGTATTTTTTTTTAAATTATGTTGAGTTGATTAAACGAGAACCTGGAACTTGAATGAGATGCTGATCACGATATGGCCGACTATATCTACGACATTTATCGAGTGAATTAGTTTTAATTGTGGTATTTTAAGCGTTTTTGTCATATTAACCGTTTATGATGAGGATGTTGTCCAGGTCGAAAATGTCCTCACTAAAATGACACTATTAACGGCGGTTGTTGTTATATCTCACAACTTTATTCCTGATGAGAATTTAATTTGGTGTCCTGAACAATTGATGACAGCCATTCGGCGCATGTTCATTATCTCCCAGTATCGTATCGTGAATTATTACATATGTACATCAAGAGTACCTGATCAATTCGGACAATTGTTGCAACTGAAAGTGGTAACTACTAGTATCTTTGAGTTACATTAATTTTGTATTAAATTCATGTTTATTCAAGATTCATCTTGTTAACGAATTATAGTCCGCTAGTTACGCCATTTGTCATGTACTTCTGTTTCCGGTCACGGGCTTTGAAGATTGTTGATTTTTTTCGTTTGATGTAAGTTCGTTTGCGAAATGAATGTGCGAAAACTGGGAATCCAGATTGGCAGCTCACTAACAGTAATGAGGAGGAACAAATTACATCCCAACCAGTTTGCCAAACGAATCAATATACGCAGGTTGAAAATGGTAAGACTGAATTATCACTGGTTCATTTCACCATGAAAAATCTGCAATAGAAAATGCCAAGTGGGGCCCGCCATTTTGTGCAAGGATTACGAAAACATGCTCTACAAGACTTGAATATAACGCGCGGTGGTGGAGGTTTCAATACTAATAATAATACGGCGACGGCCCAAAGCAAACAAATTGGTGGTGAACATTCTTTGATAATTCAATCGATTTTGCGAACGAACAACGTTGGATCAACAATGTGTCTATCCATATTCAATCCACCTGGATATTTACCATCAAGTATGGTGTACACTCCGCTGAGCAATATTCACCAACAGAGTCTGATACATTCGCGGCATTCGGATGACTTCGATCGTGTGAAATTATGTTAATTTCGAATAATGCGAGCACGAATACACTACGAAGTACACTGCATAAGATTGCAAAGCACCAAAAAAATTCATAGCTCTTGGCGTATATGTAGATCCATTTAATAAATTTCGTGTAGGTAAATAAAATAAACAACAAGGTATAATTTTTTTAAATATATTAAAGAAGTAAAAGCCGTATGGAAGCACATTTCTTAGTAAACTATTCAGTTCGTGCTTCCATTAGGCATAAAACCTTTCCCAATGAACATGTAATTAACAAAATTATAAATAAATAATTCAATAATTAATTAAAATAAATAATGAATTTCATTTAAACAAAAAGGTCAGTCTTCGTTCAGTCAATTATTTCGAATATGACGAATGACAGAATCACAGAACCATTGTTGTTATTGTAATTGTTTTATTTTCCAACACAAAACGTACCCATAAATACAAGCATAAATAGCTTTCGTTTTATTTAATATTATTATACGGCGTTGCCGTGATGTAAATTGTTGTTGTTTTCTATGTATTTTTTTTCATATTTCATAGCACAATACCAAAACAAATTAGATTAGTGTTGGTTAGCTTTTTATTGAAGGCTTATATGTACACAACTAACACTATGGGCAGTAGTCACTTTGTCCCTTTAAATTTCGTATAGTTCGTCTTGGAATTATAGATGTTTTTGATCAAAACCAACAAAAATGTTTATACAAGCCAAACAGTACAAACACTTAAGATATAAAAAAGTACGTTAAGGCTTAGTATTAGTGACGCATATAAATAAATCAGAAAGTATATACATATACACAAAACAAATAAGTATAGGTGATAGATTCATAATAAATATAGTGTACATTTTTTTGATAGGATCTGTGTAAGGAGCGAACGAGACGGCTTGTATAAACATTTCTGTTGGTTTTGCTTGTATAAACATTTTTGTTGGTATTGGCAATGTGCATGCATAAATTGTGTTTTGTTTCATTTATTTTTTTATACCTTTTTGTATTCTCTTCTTTTTGTACTTTTCATTTTTTTTTGTAGATAGATTCTCAGTTCTCAGCAGCTCTTTATTTATTTTTATCGGAAATGAAACGACGATAGAGCATTTATACGTTCTTTCCATTATGCTTTTAGTATTTTTGTACTGTTTGTTAATAGATTATTTTATCGAATTATGATGAGAGTATTTATACTGAGAGAAGAGTGAAAATGCCCTATGGCTACGCTTTTTCTTGGCTTGTGTATTAAATATATGATTTATCATATTTAACCATATGGAATTATTTTTAAAGTTTTATATTATAAAGAACATCACAGTCGGATTATTTGCTACATTATACTATCCAAGTTAGTGCAAGTTAATTTTAGTAGCTACTATTCTGAAAGAATTAATTTTTGTAAAATCACAGATTTTTTAGAAAATTTTGTTAGCCTGAATTTTAAAATTCGGAATATAGTCGAAAGGCCGAATGCCGAAAGACTGAATGTCGAAAGGCAGAATGGATCGAAAGGCAGAAAGTCGAATGTCCGAAAGGGTCGAAAGGGCGAATATCGAAAGACCGAATGTCGAAAGGCCGAATGTCGAAAGGCCAAATGTCGAAAGGCCGAATCAAAGTGAAGAGAACTAAGTGAAGGAAAATTTTCCTAAGTAAAGGATGATTCTATTAAGTGAAGGAGAATTCTGTTAAGTAAAGGAAAATTTGATTTAGTTAAGTGAAGGAAAATATTAAATTAAGGAATGTTCCAAAAGCTGAAGGATAATTTTATTAAGTGGGTTGGCTAAAACTGAAAATCCAAAAAAAAAAAAAATTCAGACACAGATCAAAGGAATTGTATCGTTAATATCGCTTCTACTGATAGTTCTACCACAAATGTTTCAAATTATTTTTTGGTTGGCTAAATTCGTTGGGTTAGTATGGTATCGACGAATATATTTTAACGAATAGCGGATTTAATGTTTCGTCAACCTTTCAGACACAGATCAAAGGAATTGTATCGCTTCTACTGATAGATGTACCACAAATGTTTCAAGTGATGACACAGGTCTAAAAATGCCTATAAAATTGAATTTTTTTCATTTATAGATTTTTTTTCTGGTTTTTAACTTTTCAATTATTCTGGATTTTACATTTTCTGGAATTTTTCAGGCAAATGTAGTGACCACTACTGAACTGAAACATGCCGTACTGTCATATTTCATAATGAAACAAAAACGAACAAAAACGATTTTCTTTTATTGTTAACTAAAACAAAAGAATGTTTTATAAATTAGAATATTTAATAATTTAATCGCATACTTCAAAAACAATTTTATCGAAATTTTCTTATTAGTTGTCATGTAATCTTCCACCCTTAAAAATGCAAAATGACAAAACTGAAGCAATAATAAAAATGGCAAATATATTTACGCGAAATATACAACATAAAAATATATTTTTCTTACCTACTCAGTTATTAAAAGAGGCGGCAAATTATGCTCAACGGTCTTTAGCCTTGACCATAAAAAAATAAACAAATCGCTTGTCACAACAGTTATTATAACAAAACATACAAAAAATGTAACCATACATCAAATAGCGAGTTTTTCCGACAAAATTCAATCACATTAATACACTTAATACAGAGGATTTATTAGCACATATTTTCAATTTATTTAATTCATTTTATATTAAGAAATAAATTCAATGCTTTTAGATATTGATTTCAATAAATTAAGTGAAGGAAATTGTGCCTTTGGACCCAATCGACCCTTCACCCCTTCGACCCATTTGGCCTTTAGACATTCATCATTTCGGCATTTCGACCCATTCGGCCATTAAACATTCGGCCATTAGACATTCGCCCCTTCGATGTTAGGCCTATCGACATTCGGCCTTCCGACCCATTTGGCCTTTCGGCGTTCGGCGTTCGTCAAACGTGAAATTCTACTAAAATACTACAAACCTATAATTAAAACCAGTCTTATTTCATTCGTTGACCAAATTATTAGGGCGGGATGTATAATGTTTAAAATTATTTAATTAACTAGACATTTTAAACGCATGGTATCAAAATATTATATTTACTAATTATTGTTATAAATATTTAATGAATAAAAAAAAATGATTTACTAAATTTAGTACATGTACTAAAGCTAGTAATTTAGACCCTTTGTACTAAAAGTGGAATATATTATATTTCTTATTGCTTATTGTTTTTCTTATTCAGAAACTAGCAGAGCTAGGTGCAAGATTAGTCGTTCTGAGCTAACTAGGCTAGAAACGCTCTCAGGGTGTTATAAAATTTTAAAAAATTAGTACTAATTAGTACATATTAAATTTAGCACTTGAAATATTTAGCACAAAAATAAAAATTATTTTTTAATCACCGAATTTGAACGAATTTTTCAGTTTGGCAAATTATTTTCTAAGTGACCAGTCCTGGAGAACAATTCAATATTTTTAATATTTTGGGGTGCCCAAATTATTTTCTACTGTTGCTGAAGAAAACCCCCTTCAAGGCTACGCTTGTTCATAGTTTGGATTTTCTACAACTAATAAACTGATTAGATTTCTATTGATTTAAAGAATTTGTGAAGATAGAAATTGGTTCACCTTTTAATTTAAGAGAGAGAGGAAGATGAAAACGTGTATAATAACATGGGGCCAATTGTTCAATTCGACTATTGTTTTCGGCGTCTATCGTTTTGTATTCGAAGGTGTAGGATGAAAAAGGTGGACAATAGTTGATTTGTAATATTATTTTTCTTTTTCTTCCAGTACTTTAGAAAACACAACGATAGCCGCCGAATTACATAATTACGCTCCTCTAAAATACATGAAGCAGCTCAACGCCAAGCATTAAAATATCTCAAATATATTTGAATAAGCTGCTGAGGAACGATTAGCGAATACACAAATGCAATTTTTTATATCTAAAAAATATCAGAAGATTTCATTCGAAATCAAACCGAGCACTTATTCTAAGAAGTGACTTGTGTAAAATACACAAAACGATATTTGACATAGCAGCTAACAAAGGCTTTATATGCCTGTTATGTGGAGAGGCGAAGGATACAACTATGGCAAAGGGTGTGATAATTTGTTTCCAATTTAGGAACTTCTAGGCTCGGACATCTAGGGCTATGGCTTTGGTTTTTTTCAAGTGCCATCCATTATTTTCTGGCATATTTCGGTTAGCGTAGGTGACCTTTCCACTTTCCGCCTTCTTTACGTATTCCACTCCAATCTCTATTTTACCACTCCAATCTACTCCAATCTCGTTTCAAGCTTTCCTCGGAGAGTGTTCGGTCCTTCTAGAGCCCTCTAGAGTATAGAGCCATAATCATATGTCAGAATTTTTTAGAAGCTTTTCTACTGGTATAACTTATTATTGTTCGCCATTGCAATCCTTAGTAAAAATTATATTTTTTAGCTTCAAGCTTTTCAATGAAAAAAGCAAAAATATTATAAAACGTATACAAGATTTTTCTACATATCTTTAACAATAACATACAAGAAGGCTATATTGGTAATTAATAAATATGAATTGCAGAAATATTAAAATTAAATTTTGTCTAAAATATCTTTTTCAGACTTTCATTTTGAAAAATACATCAAAATTGGCTCTAACGAAGTAAAATAGTACTTGCCAAATTTATCTTTAGCTCTAAGAGTGTACGTCAGATGTCTAAATTATTTACAGAAAAATAGGAAAAAAATGATTAAATCACAAAATTATCACACGTTTTTCGTATTTTGTGAATTTGTTTTGCTTTTCCTACAATTTTTGAACTTGAAATTTCCCCAAGTGCTAATTTTTGGTTCGATTTTACCAAATTTTTACTGCCATCTATGTAATGTGTATTGACTTAGTGACCACACGATTTGTAGTAGGCTTTTATTTCAATTTGACCAGAATGATGTTGGTTTGAAAGTTTTTTAAATTTTGGTTTAAATAAACCAATTATGAAAATGATTTTCTTAACCGATGTTCATATAATGTTGCAATTTAAACATAGCCTAATTCTTTTGTGATTAATCGAAAAGTTATAATTTGATGAACGCTTCATTGTTGTTTACCACTCAAATACTCAAAACAAACTGAAGAAAGAAGTTAATGCGAAAACAGTTATCGAGTGAAGAGAATAATTTCACCCGCTACATTGTGATGGAGACTAAACAAAAAGAATAAATTGAGATACTTTCTTGAGGAACATACTGTAAATGTACATTGTAAAGAAAAGATAGATTTACTGAATATGCTAAAAAATGGCTTTCAGCACCAAGTTTAATGCCGTTCAGCAAAATACAGGCAATAGAAAAATTAATACCCCGCTGAATAGAGTAGCAGAAAAGGTAAAAAAAGGACTGCGACAGAACGAGAGGACGGTGACACACATTTTAGCTGAACTCAAATCAATATACTCAATCTAAACTAGAGTTAATGATTTTTTAAAGCTTCATTTGAAACTTTGAGTTTTCAGTCATTTTAAGTTACTGTCCTTTTAAGTGAATCGGCTGAATTAAAATAACCAAAAGCTTTGTAATTTAAATCTCGTACGGAGCAGACGTTTTTATAAGAAATTTTGTCGATTTCATACCATTTAAACATATTTTAGTGAAAAAATGAATTGTGGTAGGTTGTTTTGTGGTAGGTTTTATTATCCCAGCTTATGATCTGGATAATCCAGATTTATAATTTAACGATTACAAAGGAATTATCGTTAAAGTGAAGATGTCTTCTATACTCATGCTGCAGGTTTACATCGGCCAAATTACATCACCCTTATTGCCAATAATTTCTTTGTCTGGTGGTCGAGCTGAAGAGTTCTGCATTTTGGTAGTAGCCTTTAATAAAAGGAATGTCAGAAATCAAATCATGACAAATTCTGACTTGAAAAATAATTGCAAATGAATTTGTTTACGCTTAATAGGAATACTAACTTTTATATTTGTAATAAGATATAACCAAATTAATGTTTGATAATTTCTTATAAATACCTGGATTGCTGTTTTTAATTTTTTCGGTACTTTTTGGTTACGTACGTACGAGTACAAAAAATACCATAGATTAAATCAGTGCATAATATTAGAAACGGTACAGGACTCGGTATGGTCATAATCAAGTTTCAAGCAATATTCCACGCGATTCTTTTTTCGTACTAATTCGATACAATTTAGCTTCCAATCTTAAATATGACAACGACTCTAATCAACTCTCTTTACAGCTTCATGATAACAAATCCCAAGTAACTGAACAGTTTAGATAAGATATTATGAAGAATATATTATGTTTTGAACTAATTGGACCATATGAAAAATTGCAAAACTGTAATCCATATAGTTTTGCAATTTTTCTAAAATTTTGCAGAAAAGATACTTGCAAAATATGAAAATACCAGAAACGTTCAAGCAATATGCACTTCGGTTCAATAAGAAAAAATTGAAATCCTACAAAAATAAATTTAAGCGAAACACTAGAAAATTATGAATTAAATATTCTAAATTCCTTGCAGTTAAACAGGTCCTATGGCTGAAAAAATCATGCCGGAAAATACGGGGTACCATCATATTCCCGAAAACAAAAATCCCCAAAAAATACAAAATAATGTGCCCAATAAAAAGGAAGGGTTACATTACATTTTTTTTAACTACACTATGAAAGCTACCAATGTGTTAACTTCTATGAAAACAAAAGGAAGCTACCAATGATGTCGACTAATTTTTCACTAAACCTAACCGCATAACATAATAATTTACGTTTATTAACCATTTTAGTATTCTAATCGGAAGTTTTACGGTTAAAGAGCAAATTTACATTTTGAATCTGGGAATAAATCTTCCTTTCCCGGAATACTTAAATATGAGTAAAACGTAAACTTTACTGTATAATGGTTTTATAATGGTAATTTTGACATTTTTTGAAGTACAATGCTACCAAATAAAATTAATCTATTATTTTCAGAATTTACCCATACCACTATTAGATCTACTAGTATATAGACTTGTATTTTAATTAATCATATTTATCGATGTAATAATTTGGTATTGTCAAATTTTAATTAATTTAATGGGTATAAAGAAATTTTATTTAATCAAAAAATAATTACCCATTTCGGACGCATCCATGGATACAAAATTTCACTAACTATTGTAAAAAAAAATTTGCTTGGAATTCTTTCTAGTTGTTTGAGTGAATCTCCTTTTCAAAAAGTATTTCAGACTAAAAATATTATCTCTGAGTTACCTTCTAATTCTTGACCAAAACTGTTCTTTATTAACTGAAATTTCGTTGATTGGTTGGTATTCATAATAGTAGTCATAATAGTGGTAGTTGGTACTCATAATAACATTTATAACATTAATTTGCGGAAACCTATTTTAAGTTAGTTCCCAAATCTAGATCTCGATTTTTCTAAAATTCTGTTGCTATTCCCAAAATGCTGCCACTTTAGCGGAGACCTATTGTGAGTTTCTCTAGGCCTAATTTAAAGGAAACTTTAAAGCCTTTTTCAAGTCAGGGGAATAGGTAGTTGGGATTGCATCTTTTTTAGTTCAATAGTATATAAGTAGTTCAGTATTATCTTTATCATTTTCCCTTAGGTTAAGTTTCCGTGAGAGTAACCCTTTTAGAGAAAAACAGGACGAAAATTAAAAATATTTTGAAAATCGAAATACTCGTACTTCGTACCTCAGTATGAATTCTTATATTACTTGCACTAATACATTAGTAATTATTTTGCTAAAATGTTCCTATAACTTTTTTATGATTAATTTAGCAAAAACCTCTTATGAATGTATTGCCCCATGCAAGAGCCAGCCGATAGTACTGGAAGGTGGATCGGCTGATGCCGAAAACCCCTTTACATCCCTCTTCTATCGAGATTCGAACCCGTTATCTTCTGACATAAAGGTCGCAGCTTTAACTGTTGGGTCGTAACCGTAACCAATTATTCTGCCTCAATAACATGGTCGAAAAGCCTAAACTGAAATTTAAAAGAAAACATTAATTTTAGCCATTCGAAAATTTGTTTTCTATTTGTTTCGGTTGTAAATAGCTTATTCAACATCGATTATCGAGTACCCGGGGGGTACTCGGCTGTTTTGGCTTTTTTTCGAGTACTCGATTAGCCGGGTAATTTAATCTACCGCCGGGGTAACTTGATTCAAACGAAATATGGGAAGAGTGAATTTTACTTTGTTTCGGCTCTAGAATAATTTTTACGTCGTTTTCGATTGAACCAAAAAAAGCTCTAAAGAAAAAAAACGTTGTTTAGAGGCCAAAATGTTTTTGCTCGATGGCACTTTTTAGAAATCTCGATTTTCCCGTATGTTTAACCCTCTTATAGGTTTATTCTGATTCTGTGGTTTGGCCAATTGGCTGACGTTTTCAGTTTGACAAGTTTATGGTGGTTATTGTGTTTGTTTAGAAATGTCGTTAAATTAATCTCAACATTGCTCAACATTTAATTTTTGTTTTTGACGGAAAGGTTTTGGGCTTCTGGTCATTTTTTAGATTTTAAGTTTGTTTTATTATTTAATTTAGGAAATCACGTGTAGATGGTGACAAATATTTTAAATATACGAGTACTTATATTCCTCACATACATGAAACATTTTCAAATTATTTTTTCAATAATACGTGTTAATTTGGATTCAACTAAATTTAATCAAGTAAGATGATTTAATTTGATTAGCTTGTAATCATGGGTACAACAGAAAATAATTACAAATTACTTCGAACTAAAAAGACCAAAGTATTGAAATCCTGTCAAAAATGATCAAATATTCGGTTAGTGAGTAATCGGCGCAGTGGTTAAAGCTGCGGTGGTTGGATCGGGAGGTACCGGGTTGGAATGCAAAAGGGATTTTTCATTCATCATCTGATTACGATCGGTGATAAAGATGAACACATCTATGACCTCTTTTGAGAGTGCGGAATCCATGGGCCAACCCACCTTTCATGTCAGCATTGGCAGGTTGGCATGATGCAATGCAATGTGCAGGTGGTTTATACAGAAACGGGTCTATGGCCGTTCGTCCTCGATTTGGCTTAACTGCGTAAGGTAGGACGGTAAATGGTAACTGCGAAAGAGTTGGGAGTGCCTAGAGCCCCAGAACAGATTGCAGAGTTTCAAAGAGGAAAAAAAAAATTTGGTTGGTCCAAAACCACTTTTCTCGACGTTATGAAGTCCCTGAGTCTAAAAAACCAAAAAAAAAAAAAAAATGTCCTCCTTTCTGGATATCTGTATGTCTGTATATCTGTACCCATGTTATCTCGAAAACGGCTTGTTGTTCGATTTAGAATTTTTTTGCTAATCTGTTTCTATGGTCAAGGCCGAGATTTGAAAAGCTTTTGGAACCTGTGCGTCAAGAGGGTCGAATACGAGCCATACGAATTGACCTAAAATACCTGGTTATAGAAATATTTACCAATTTTTTATATATAGTATGCTGGTTTGAATATTGAGTTGAAAGAGAGTTTGCGGTTGGGTTGAGGGTTGAGTTGGGGGCCGTTTGCGGGTTGAATTGGGGTTGAGATGGTGTTGGACCAGTGTTTAGTGAGCAGTTGAGCAATCTATAAAATAATGTGAGTGTTTGTATGTATGTACAGCATATGCGTATGATATTTAAACGAATCCACACGACTTGACCGATTTGAACCAAACCTAACACAAATATTGTTTAAGACTTAAGAAAGGTAACTGTTAATATCTCAAACCTCAAATTGAACCTTCTACATTTCAAATTAAACCTTTAGCAAATTAAATGAATGGCCAATTAGGAAGGAACTTATCTATTTCTTAACTGATTTTAGTGAAATTTAGCTTCCGCGATGGAAGTGGGATTCTAAAATGAGTTTTGGATGAGATTCTGGGATATGGCCAAGTATGATGAAACTAGCCTATTTTTCAAGCGATTCTGATGAAATTCGACATGTGCGTTGGAAATGGGATTCTAAAATGATTTTTGGATGAAGTTCTGGAATATGGAAAAGTATGAGGGAACTTGTCTATTTATCAACCGATTTTGATGAAATTTTGCATTGGAAAGAAGATTCTAAAGCGATATTTGGATGAAGTTCTGGAATATGGCCAAGTACGATGGAACTTGCATATTTATTAACCGATTATGATAAAATTCGGCTTATACATTGGAAATGAGATTTTAAACTGATTTGGATGAAGATCTGGAGTATGGCCGATATGTGGGAAATTGTATATTTCTCAACCGATTAAAATGATATTTGACGTGCGTTCGAAACGGGATTCTAAAATGATTTTTGGATGAAGTTCTGGAATATGGCCAAGTATGATAGAACTTGCATATTTATCAACCGATTATGATGAAATTCGACATATGCGTTGGTAATGGGATTCTAAAATGATTTTTGGATGAAGTTAAGGAATATGGCCAAGTATAATGGAACTTGCCTATTTCTCAACCGATTAAGGTGAAATTTGACATATGTGTTGGAAACTATGTATTTCTCATCCAATTATGATGAATCTCGGCTTGTGCATTGGAAATGTGATTTTAAAATGATGTTTTGGAAGATTTTTTGGAATTTGGCCAAGTATGATGGAACTTGCCTATTTCTCAACCGATTGAACCGATAAAGTTCTGGAATATGGCCAAGTACGATGGAACTTGCATATTTATCAACCGGTTATGATGAAATTCGGCTTGTACATTGGAAATGGGATTTTACAATTTTTTTGGATGAAGTTCTGGAATATGGGTAAGACCGGTATGAAGTTTTTGGACACTTTTTTTTTTGGGACAAAAATGTAAGCGAGTATACTGTGAAGTTTTTGGACAAAATTCAGATTTTAGAAAAATTAAGTTTTTGGACCTATATTTATGCGGGTGTACATCCTTTAACAATGTATTTAACAAAAATATAGTTATTCAAATAAACCTCAAACAATTTCTAACATTCATTTCTAATTTTCTTTTCAACAAATCAGCGAATTAAGCCCCATAGGACTTTTGCAAAAAAAATTTGAAAATTAGCAAATCAACGAATTTCGTTTGGAACAAGGACGTGGTTCTCTATTATACCAAATAGCACGAATCTCAGAGATTGATTCATATAGTGAGTATATAGGTTATAAAGGGCATACATTGCGGAATTGAAATCACTCAGTGCCATTTGGATATGATCCGTAGGGATCTTGCAAAAAAATTTTTAAAGTTAACAAATCGACGAATATCGTTTGGCAATGCGTGCCGCAATGTATGCTCTTTACAACCTATATAGTCACTATATGAGCCAATCTTTGAGATTCGTGCTATTTGATATAATAGAGAACAACGTCCTTGTTTCAAAGGAAATTCTTCGATTTGTTAATTTTCAAAATTTTTTTGTAAGAGCCCTACGGCTCATATCAAAATGGCAGTGAGTGATTTAAATTCCGCAATGTATGCTCTTTACTACCTATATAGTCACTATATGAGCCAATCGCTGAGATTCGCGCTATTTGGTATAATAGAGAACAACGTCCTTGTTCCAAATGAAATTCGTTGATTTTATTAACTTTCTAAATTTTTTTGCAAGAGCCCACGGCTCATATCAAAATGGCACTGAGTGATTTCAATTCCGCAATGTATTCCCTTTACAACATATATAGTCACTATATGAGCCAATCTCTGAGATTCGTGCTATTTGGTATAATAGAGAACAACGTCCTTGTTCCAAACGAAATTCGTTGATTTTGTTAATATTCTAAATTTTTTTGCAAGAGCCCTACGGCTCATATTAAAATGGCACTGAGTGATTTCAATTCCGCAATGTATGCCCTTTACAACCTATATAGTCACTAATGAGCCAATCTCTGAGATTCATGCTATTTGGTATACCATAATAGAGAACCACGTCCTTGTTCCAAACGAAATTCGTTGATTTGTTAATTTTCTAAATTTTTTGCAAGATCCCTACATCTCATATCAAAATGGCACTGAGTAATTTCAATTCCGCAATGTATGCCCTTTACAACCTATGTAGTCTCTATATAAGCCAATCTCTGAGATTCGTGCTATTTGGTATAATAGAGAACAACGTCCTTGTTCCAAACGAAATTCGTTGATTTTGTTAATATTCTAAATTTTTTTGCAAGAGCCCTACGGCGCATATCAAAATGGCACTGAGTGATTTCAATTCCGCAATGTATGCCCTTTACAACCTATATAGTCACTATATGAGCCAATCTCTGAGATTCATGCTATTTGGTATAATAGAGAACCACGTCCTTGTTCCAAACGAAATTCGTTGATTTGTTAATTTTCTAAATTTTTTTGCAAGAGCCCTACAACTTATATCAAAATATCAAAGTGGTGCTAAGTTCTTTGATTTGTTGAAAAGCATATTGGAAATGAATGTTAGAAATTATTTGATGCTTGTTTTATTTGAATAACTTTATTTTTGTTAAATACATTGTTAAAATAAATGCATATGTACACTCGCATAAACATTTGTCCCAAAACTAAGTTTTTTAGTTTGTCCAAAAATTTCACAATGTATACTCGCATAAATGTTTGTCCAAAAAAGTGTCCAAAAACTTCACACCGGTATGGGTAAGTCTGATGGAACTAGCCTATTCCTCATCTAATTATGATGAATTTGGGCTTACGCATTGGAAATGGGATTTAAAAATGATTTTTAGAAGAAGTTCTGGAATATGACCAAGTATGATAGAACTTGTCTATTTCTAAACCGATTTTGGTGAAATTTGACATTTGCGTTGGAAATGGGATTCTAAAATGATTTTTGGCTGAAGTTCTGGAATATGCGTAAGTATGATGGAACTTAACCGATTATGATTAAATTTGGCTTGTGCATTGGAAACAGGATTTTAGAATGATTTTTGGATGAATTTCTGGGATATGGATAAGTATGATGGAACTCTAAAATAATTTTTTAATCAAGATGTGGAATATGGCCAAGTTTGATGTAACTTGGCTATTTCTCAGCCGATTATGATGAAGTTCGATAGGTAGACTAGAATTTATGATTTTAAAATGATTTTTAGATTAAATTCTGGAATATGGTCAGTTAGGATAGAACTTGTCCATTTTTTAACGGAGTTTAAAGGAATTTTGCATGTGCGATAGTAATGGGATTGGATTTGAAATAGAATTTCGGTTAGGGTTTAGTGAGAGGGTATAGGGTTGATTTGGTGATTTAATTGATCGTTTGGTTGGTCGTTAATTTGGTGATTGTGTTTAGGATTGTGTTGTGATTGAGATAGAGGTTGAGTTGTAAATTGAGTTGGAGGTTAAGCTGAAGATTGACTTAAGAGGTTCATTTCGTGATTAATTTGGCAGTTGAATTAATCAAGACCGAAGTTCTGATCACCTTATGAGGTTTCAGCCCTTTATATTTTATAATTTATAAGGCATTTCCGAAAATTTTAATTTACGAAAAAATGTAGTAAATATTTATCTGCAGAATAAGCATATTCTAATATGCATTCACCGCCCGATGGATGCCATTAGCAAATCATTCAAATGGGACCGTTTCAAAAAGGAAGGGAAATAGGACCCAAAATGTGCTATGTGCCACTTATAAATTCAAAGAGCGGGTGGCAATGGAGGTGGCACCCGAGTATTAATATTAGAAGTACTCGACTACCCGATTACTTTGAACCTCGAGTAATTTGAATACCATAATTGTATAGTAAAGTTTATGTTAAATAAAAATTAACTAGTGTTAATCAGTAAAGCTAAATATTGATGAATATATTGGAATCATTTCTCTATAATATGTACAAATTTGTTGTAGAGTACTGGAAAACGATCAAATTACAGCCTGATGTGAGTAACGTCATTAGAGTTGTAGAATTAAACAAATACTGAGCCCGATTCTGAGTTCAATAATTGTATAACATTCCACGCTTATAGCATTCTTCGGCCATTCACCGTCGGTTTGGTCAGTGTGAATTGAAAACAAAAAACCAAAAAAAAGTAAAACAAAACAATAAGCAAAATCCCTAAGTAATTCTAGTTTTAAAATATTTTAATGATTCTCTCAACCTGTGATAAGTTCAATTGAAACTAGTTATATAACTGACCGTGATATAAACTAAAATTTCTTGTTATCCATGAAATATTAAAGTCAATTGAGATTCTAGTGTTGTGACAAATTAAACGCATCAACGCTATTAAACAAAATTTGGTTGAGTTATAAGAATTCAGGGAAAGTCATCGAGGTGATAATAGCAAACTCTAAAAAAAACTTGATTTATAAGTTGCGGTTGAGAGTGGGATTCAAACATTGGATTAGATGTCACTGGGTCCGGATGGCAATCCGATTATTTGGAAAGACTTTACTCCAAAATATGCGGCCAAATTAAGTGAAAGTTGCACCAGGAGATGTCAGTCTACAAACTAAAATAGGCAACTACTACATATTAAGTAGATGGCGAAATTAGTTACTGTGTTTTTACTGTTTTCTTTAAGATACTTTCTTGTGTTAACAATTTGTGAGAGTTGTAGATTTAAATTGTTCTTCAAACTTTAAAAATCACTTATCTATCATATTTCAACGGTTGTTTTCAATTTTTAGAAAAACAAACATTTCATTGCCCTTTTTACATGAAACAATATGGTAAAAGTAAAATGCAAAAACAAATCATAATTCAGCTTGTCCAAACAAAAACACTTAAACACAAACCCTTATGAAACTAAACAAAATAAATTGTTGTTAACCTTAATGGCCAATAAATTTTGAAATTTGAATCAAAGCTCTGTATTTCTAAAAAATCATGCTAGTCATTCTATCATCCCTTGTTTTGGCCTTCAACAAAAAAATAAAAAACGATTATTGGAAAAAACTTCAAATCGCTTTTAAGAAAGTTTTATTTTGAATTTTTAAATAAAATTTCCATAAATAAACTACATAATAAATAGTTATGTACATAACAAACAGCCAATATATAGGGTCAGAAGGGTGAAATTGTTTTGTATATCCGAGATTTTGTTGTTCAGATTTTTATATTTACTTTTCCTTTGTAATTTATTTATCGGTATGTCAAGTCGTACTTGAATTATGTTTTGTTAAATAAATTTTGGTTGACACTTGGTGGTTTTTTCCCCTCTAGTTTAGTTTGATAGAAATTTAAATTAGATGATTAAATTTTGTTTTTGTGTAAGATTTCCAGCAACTATTATTAATTTACTATTTGTACGGCACATGCAATTATATTTTATGATCTGTAACACGCACGCACTTCTACGTCCGTATTATGACCATTGAGTCACGAAATGTATACTCTTAAATACAATATTATTGTACACAAAACATTTGAAAACATCAATAATTTATCTTTTAATAAAAATTCAATATTCAATTATTAGTCACACAAAAAAGAAAGCAAAAAGAAAAAATGTTACATTTAATTCCCTATCATGCATCGCTTGCCCGCCCGCCCGCCATACATGCCGAAAGGACATCAAAATTGAATAAAATAGAATCTCCCAAGGGGGAAGTGTCTTGCGAAGAAAATCGACTCAACTAAATAAATTTTATCGGCGCAATATTTAGGCAATAACACAATAAACAAGTGTCTGTTTCACACCAAATCTATATAAAATTTATGTTATCGCAATCAAAAAAAAAAAAAAAACGTGCGTTTTACTCACATGCCATGTAGCATTTTGCCCCGTTTTTTATTTTTTTATGATTACTGTAAGAAAAAAACCTCAAACACATAAGGACATACAGCGAATATTATAATGATAATACACATTCATATCTATACACAGTCTGTCAGATGAAATTTGATTACAATCATTTTGTTATAAAGGAACAAATTTAAATGTATTTTAGAAAATTTCATATACCTAGTTTTTAGCATTTTCCAAATGTATCTTACAAAAAAAAAACACAAAAATGTAATAAAATTTTTCTCGCCTCATTCAATACAATCGTTATTAGTTTTTCGACTGCCAAAATAAATTTTCTTTTATATTTTCTTAACGCGTTTGTTTCGTTTTTTTTTTTTTTGATAACCACCTCGCGTCTCAACGTTTTATTTATTTATTTTTTTCTTCTAGTTAGATAGGATAGATACCTACCCCACAATATTCGCAAACAGTATTGGGCAAATATATTTTATTTATTTATATAGAGAAGAAGGTTGAGGATATGCTTCTACACATATTTTTCATATTTTCCATAAATATCTCTTTTTCCGTATATAGCTATATGCATATAGCTTAAAGGAAATTTATGGTTTTTATTGAGAGATGAAATATGTATGTGTATACGAATATTGTTTGTGATTTGATTTTCTGCTTTCGCTACACAAGAGAAACGGTATTTATGTAATGCTAACAATTTATGTATATGGAAGTCCCCGCGCCTCTAGAATATTGCAAACATGAACTAGATTATTGTGGTTTTAAACGAGTTAAAGGCTTAAAGTTATATTTGATGATAAATACATCTCGTACATTTTATTAACTTTATTGGTACGGTAGTCGGCCTGTTTGCCTTTAGAACGCTTCGGTTTTTTGTTTTGTCAAAATATTATTTCTCGTTAATCTAGTTGGAAATAAATAATGAGCTAATGCCATTACACATTAAGATGAGATCAGCTGCACAATTTTTTACATAATTAATTCAATTGTATCAAATAAAATTTTTTTTCTTTCGCTAAGAGCTTTTTAATTAGTTGAATCTTATTTAACCCCAACTGCAAAACAAAAATATTTAATGAAAGAGTTGATTTACAGCAAAATTAACAAATTGAGAAGTTTTAATGATGAACTTCCCGATGATTATTATACGGTAAGATTTTGATTCGATCAGATTACAACTTAATTGTTATTGTTTAATCAACGCAATATGAGGCTTTTGCGGAAACTGTCGTTTATTTTTTATGATTTTAGCTTAAGAAGCAGCCACGGTATCTTTATATAGTAGCAAACGATCGAACTAATATTAAAAATCATCATTTCATAAAATGGTGTTGGCCATTTTCTGGGTTTGAAAATTTTGGTTTTTGACAGACAATTGTAGTCCGTGTCCCGATTTTTTTAAATTCCGTTTGTTCAAGAAGCCGTAAGCATCTATCGTCGTATGGGTCATCAAAAATAGAACCTAATACAATCCGTTTCGGTTACAGTCTGTTGTATCTCAACTGAGTTATTTCATGTTCATAATTATTCACATAACCTAAATGTCTAATTTTTAAGACCCAACCCGAACGTTTTTATTAAAAAAAGTTTATGAAAACGTTTCAATTACATTGGTTGGAATTTTATAGTTTGAAAGAATTCAAATGAAGTGAAAGTCAAAAGGATTATAACTCGTGGGCAGATAAATTTAATAATTCCAACACACGGTTCAGCATAACTCGGCGGCATTCCACAAAGCCGGTAAAACTTAATTTGATTTAGACCTATTCCGTTAGATTTAGACCTATTCCGTTAGATACATTGGTTTTGAGTATTTTGAAGGCCAGAAATATTGAACACTTAGAGGAAATTTCTGTTCTATGAGATTATTAGCAGACTTCCTTTATGGCGAAAAATATTTAAAGATTAAACATCTTGACCTTGACTTTACAGCATCTAATCGTAACAAATTTCTTCTCAATATCCATGAATCAAAAATGTTCAAAATTCAATATACTGAAAGTTTTTAGGATGATTATGTTCATGCGAAATTTTCATATTTGCTCAAAACTGTGCGATGTTTGCGCTGCCAAAAGTATATTAAACCATATTCTTCTGTTCTGCCATTGCGAGTAGTCTAGAAATATTTCAAATCTTACGAATACGTAGCAAACAGACAGAGCGATAGCTCACTTGGAAGTATTCGATTCATAAACCTTCTCGTGCACCCTACGTATTACGTGTATACCTACTTAGATATTTTATCTAGAGACACTAGAGAAATCTGTATTTAGTATTGACGATAGTATTTTAATACTGAAAAGTGAAAACGAGTGTGTTAGCTGGCTATAGAGAACATTTGATCAGGTAACTATAATGAATTTTGAACAATTTTTGGCCTAACCCAATTTCCATAACAATGTTCCGAGGTTCCTTGAATAAGTGAAGCTTTATTCAAATAGACCGGGAATCCGAGGAAAAGAAGAGAACATTTTAGTAAACATTTCTTTAATTTTTGTGGCAAACAAATGGCAGACACTTCACTTATGTAACCTAATGTGCATCTTAATATACAAATTACACCTCTCAGTCAGGCCTGACTACTTTGAAAAATCGTTTTCACTTTATTTTTATATTAACTATTATACATACTTATGTATAAATACACTTCTCTCAATCTCCGCGTTATATTCAAACTTTAATAAAATCAAACCACGATAAAATGAACTTTAATTAAACCACAACAAAACCGAACATAACCGCTGTTAACTGTTTTATAATTATTCAAAAAATTTACAAAACCATATAAAGAATATTTTTGGGGCCAGTGATTACGAATCTGAGATCAAAAAAATGTAATTCAAAATGGCGGACTTAATAAGGGGACTTTAGCATTTTCACCATAAATTAATATTCGGCGACCCCAAAATCTTCTTTTTTTCGAAAAATTACAAGAAATATTTTTTTTAGTTTTTTGGATCCATCTTGGATCCGTCATTAAGATTTAACAAATATTGACCATACATTCATAATTAGCGTCTCTAATCCCCTTTTTACAAAATTTGGTGCAACATTTTGAAATACTTCAAGAACTACCCAGTTCCATGAATTTCACAGCAGCCAGATTTCCTAACCTAAATTGAAATTTTCTTCGAAATTCATCGGCATGAATTTTTGGAGTCTTTGATGACGAATTTATGCTCAAAATGCTTAACATTTCAAAAAGTTATAATAAATCTGCAATTTATTACTTTAAGGCAGCCATATTGGGTATGCCATTTTGAATTTAATCTTTTTGACCTCAGATTCGTAATTAGGCACCCCAAAAATGTTTTTCTATATGGTTTTGTAAATTTTTTGAATATGAAACAGTTCTTAAAAAAATTTTAACGACGGATTTCGGACACATTCTATTATTATCATTATTGTTGAAGGGCCATGTGGGCGTTCAGCCACCTCGCACTGTGACCTAAAAGATCTTTTGTGCTTGGACCCTGCTTAATTATCCACCCCCTCTCTCCTAGATGTTTACTATAGCATGTACTTCTGCTAGAAAGACGGTAGCATTGGTACCCAATGACTTCGAGAGGACAGTTCCATTCCCATATATTCTTACCGCTGCCCCTTCGTCCGTTTTGATTTTACTCTTACGATTTTACGAGTTACTTGGAATGGAAAGTCGCCTGTCTGTCACCCAGCTTTACTTCAGGGAGATAACTAAAACTGGAGTGTGCCTGATATTCTGAACTTACTTACTTACCGCATACTTTGAACTAATTAACGTATCAGCTATTCGACATATGCTGTTCTACCTTAGATTAGGGTTTATTGTTAATTATTTCTCCTTTAGCGCCGTATGTAGCCGGTAAGCAGCTCTTAGTAAGCCTAATACATAACCAAGACGGGTCACGTGATGCGCACCCTACTGGAAGGTTACGGAGCTGTTAGATTAGTCTATTCAACTTTGGTCACGCGGGTTCCTCACACCTCCCTCCCCCTCCCTCACCCCATCCCTCCCCCTCCCTCACCCCCTCACCCTCCCCTCCTCACCCCCCATCCCCACTCACCCCTCCTTCTCACCCCCCATCCCTCCGCCCTTCCCCTCACCCAATACACCCTTCCCCTCACCCAACACACCCCACCCCTTCGCCCTTCCCCTCACCCAACACAACCCCCCCCCCCCCATTTTTATATTTCAATCTTCTTATTTTTGTGGCGGAATAAATTCACATTTATCGGCGAAGTTAAATTAATTTGGAAATGAATTTGAATTTATTCGACGTTAATTTAATATGAATTAAATTCAAAATGAGTTAAATCCGCAACATTTAATTTTTAAAAACAAATCCGCGAGAAATTATTTCATTAAAATAAAATTAGATAAACATCTTCCCACAGAGTTATTTTGTGCCCCTGAATTAAATTATTATCCCGGGTAATCGATTAAATTTAAAAGGACCAAAATATCTGAGTACTCGGCTATTCGATAATCGATATTGGATACCCTAGCAGTAATACTAAAGGCTGATACATTATTGGCTAAGAGGTCTATGTAGCCAAAACCACCTCGTCTTTTCTTAAATCATGAAAGGGTTGTTTGTAACTAACTTTTTGTATACTGTGTCGTTACATACCCTTTAGAAAATTTGAACCGTTTTCTTCCCGCTCTATGTTCAACGTGTTTTAACATCGTGTTTCCTTTAACCCTTATACGATCTTTGGGTAACGTTCGCACGCAACCACACTACTTTTATTGAGCCTGTTCACATTTGTATTCTTGCATCAGTTTTCCTCGTTTCTTACCTCTGTACCCAAACCCAAGTTTTTAATTTATTGGTTAAGAGGTAAGGAACTAGGAAAAAACTGGCAAGAATTCGACTGTAAACAGAATCATTAGTAGTGCTTATAACACAATACTATATAAATTCGTGTATTTCATTTCTTCGATTTCATAGGAAATTTTATTTTTGTTTCGATATGTAATTCGCTAAATGTAGTCGTTAGTATTGACATAGACCTTTATGATTCTCTATGGTAAAACTATAAAAAACAAAATATTGTACATTATGGTAGAGAACTATTGTTGAGGATTGGAATGATTTCGACAATATCACGATTCAGGCATACATACATACGTGTGATCTAAAAATAACCGAACTTTTAATTTAAATCATAGAACACGTAGCGCCATCTATTAAACATTGGTAGCGTTAGAAAGGTACATGTTTCTTCTTTCGAACGCTAAGTTCATGCTAATCGGTTGACAGGTTACAAAATTACACACGTTTTAATGACAGTAGTTTTTATAGTTATGTCTTAAAAATATAATGGAACAAAGAGCAAATATTAAATTTTGTCGGTAAAAAATTTGCTGAGTCTTAAGAATTTTAAAAAAAAGTTTATGGTGATGATGGTATGAGTTGTACTCAAGTTTACACGTGGTTTACGATTTAAAATTGGCCATGACGATTTAAATGATGATCCAAGACCTGGACGACCAAAAGCATTAAATCATGCTGAGTTAGTGGAAAAAGTACGTGAAATAATCGCTATCGATGCAAATTTCACTGTGAGAATGCTGGCAGAAGAATTAAATTCATCTTACGATACAATCTACACAATGTGTTGTTCGTGTTAGACCTGAATATCCAGAAGGAAAACAGCTGTTTTTATTACATGATAATGCACCACCTCTCAAGACCAAAAAAGTCAACGAATTTTTGATGAAAAAACAGATTTGTGTCATCGACCACCCTCCGTATTCGCCTAATCTATCACCGTGTGACTATTTTTTATTCCCAAAACTGAAAACTGCAATGAAAGGATCTTTTTACGATGACGTTTCAACCATTCAAGCAGCCGTGACACAGGTGCTAAAGAACATCCGAAAAACGGAGTTTAAAAAGCATATGGATAAATTGGTTGATCGTTCCAAACGTTGTATTAAGTTAAATGGATGATATTTTGAATAAATATTAGTTTTGAAACATATCACCATGCTTGTTTTATTCTATAACTAAAAAGTTCGGTTATTTTTAGATCAAACTGTGTACGAACCCTAATTTTGGCAGGGGTTTACAAGTTTAACGGTGAATCTATTGATAATCTGTGGGATGATCAAAAGGGCAGAATAATGTTTTGATGTACCATGGCGAAAAATGACTACTCAAAATGATTACTCGCGTCATACGGTTTGATGATAGGAGCGATCGACAAGAGCGCCGAGCTTGCGATAAATTGGCGCCTATTCATAACCTGTGGGATAAATGGGTTGGCAATATGCTACTATTTTATGTTCCATAACATGAAAACGTGACTATTGACGAGCAATCGTCGGCTTTCCGTGGGCGTTGTCCTTTCAAGCATTATATAACATCCAAGCCAGCAAAATATGGTATGAAATATGCAGTTATAAACTGGAAAAGAACCAAATTCAGCACCTGTGACAAATCAAGGTCAAAAGGTGGTGCTAGACCTAGTAAAAGACTTAAAGGGTCCGATAAATTTTTACAACTCTATCACGTGTCTATCATATCACGTGCGATAAATTTTTACAACTCTCAACTTGGCTGAAGAACTATTCAAACATAAAAATACAATTGTTGGAACAGTACGCTCAAATAAAACATTTTTACCAGCCGTCACGAAACAAGAATTACGTCGGCGTCCTGTATTTTCCAGCAACTTTTATTTTTACGAAAATATATCGTTGGTGCAATATGTTCCAAAAAAATATAAAAATGTCAAAGTTTTGAGCACATTTCATCACACAACTACTTCCACGGATGCAAAATGCTTACCTGAAATGATCAACTATTACCATAAAACCAAGTCTGGTGTCGATATCTTAGATAAAATGGTTGGGACCTGCACAACAAAACGGAAAACCAATCGCTGGCGTTTCGCCTTATTTTGTAACATGATAGACGTTTCAAGCGTCAATGCATAAAATGGATAATGGAAAAATAGCCTTTGACTTTCACGTCAGTGCACGTGTTTTTTCCTGATTTTTTTTTTTTCGCTAAATTAAAATTTACGTAAACGCTCGAGCCATACAGGTAACATCCCGAAAACGAACAGAAACGTTGAGGTCATGATGTCAAATGAAGATGTTGTTCTAAGCCTATTTTCTCACGATTTTGATAAAGTTTGTGGGTCAAGAACAAAGATCTAGCGAAACCAAAAGGAAAACTGATGCCTTTACTGTTTTAAGCAAAGATATATGTTATGCTGGGATTTGGAGATGCTACTGGGTGAAATTGTTTTTTTTTTGGTACACCCTATTTTGAATGAGCTGATGCTCAAAATAGGGTGTGCCGAAAACGATGTAAATTAAATGTGCACAATAAATAAATAAAATAAGCAATATGTTTTTTGGCTGAACAAAAACAAACTATACAAACGACGTTTGTTTCTAGAACAACTTGGAGCTGACCTTGTCTATCAACAAATAATAAGAGGACCCAGATTACCAAGAGGAAACTCTTCAATGGACCTTGTCAAACATCTACGGCATAATGCTACCGCATCTGATATAACAGAAACGTCTAGTATAATGGAAGCGTCTGGTGCCACCAGACCGACCAATGTTACAGAAGAAGCCGGTGTTAAAAAAGGAAAATCTCGGGGTCTCGTTGTGAGTTTTGCTCCAAAAAAGATAGAAAAGCTTATTCAGTTTGCCATACCTGCCAAAGATCTGTCTGTGGTGAACACAAGACCGTTTTTTACTATTGTCCGAATTGCAATAAAACATAACTTACAAAATAAATAAAATTAACTGTAACCAAAATGAAATAAATAATTATTTTTCTTTATTTCAATATATGGGTGAAATTTCACCAAAGGGTCACATGTGTAACTTTTTCTAAGGGTCGTATGAGGGTTAAGTTTAAAGCGGTTTTTATATCACAAATCGTACTGCTTATAGTATCCATTTACCCCATGTTTATGCTTCATTTCAGTCACTGAACTTGAAGTGCGCTGTTGTTGTAACCTTCCTGCATGATTTTGCTTTCATAACCCTCAAAATTTTTTTAGAATATTGTCTATAATATTTGCACTTTAATTTATCTTTTGGATTTAGTTTGATTAGAACTCCTTCCTGCCCTTCTGATTCATGTTTATCTTGGCATTTTCATACATTGTTAAGATTTTTCCGGAATTCATTTTTCTTCTTTTTTAATCTAGTGATTAATCCTCTCGCGCTTTTAATACGAATGAAGAAATTAAAAGAGTTACATTTTGTGAAGTGAACGCAATCCGCTGAAATATAAAAATGGAGGTGTGGCCAACACACGACTTTCTTTTACAAACATAGAATTTTGAGAAATATTATTTTTTGTTTTTTAATTTTTTATTATTTTGTTTTAATTCTTGGAAACATTTTGTATTAAGTAGTTTTTTGTAAACCTTATACTTTTTAAGATATTTGCAAAATAAATATTCTGCACCAAGGGAGTGGCCACTTCCGGTTAGCCGATTTGGAGTAAAATTCACTGAAGTTTCAGTTCGATTGGTTAAACCATCTGGGCTGTAGAGAGTAGTGATGTGATAAATCGATCTTTTTTGCTCTGTTTTGTTTATTTTCTCATATGATTTTTAACAAAAAAGATCGATTTATCCCATCACTAGTAGAGAGGACACAGACTGACAGAGAGACACCATTTTGAAATCCACTTTTCGGACTCAGGCGACCTCAAACCAAATAAATCTCTAAAAATCTCAAGGTCCAAAATTTTCATGATTACTATACTTTATTTTACTAGAGTAAATGAAAGTAAAAATTATGAAATTTTGTAGTAAAATTATAAAATGATTAATTGATTAGAATAGTTTAAAGTCCCTACCCCCTTTTTCCCATCGGTTGCTTTCGTAACGATAGGTACTCATCAATCTGCCAAAATAAATTTTAAACGGAAAAATTGAAAGAACCCGATCAAGTGTGAAAAGGGGTTTCTGTACCCAAAGTTATCTATCAAGTTGAATCAGATCTTAAATTAAACCCAATCACCATCAATAAATTCCAAGCAATCTCCTTAAATAAATCACAGTAGAGCTGGGCTTATACATCGTTATTGAAGGTAGGGGAGGTGGGGGTTAGCAAAAAAAAACTCAATAACAACATATACATATTTCAGATTCTGGTAGAATTTAAATCGAAAATAATATGAGAGTTTAATCTTTAAAATTTTCTTATTTTCATTTAATTTTTACAAATTATAAAAATGTGAAAAATGTTAAAATTTTTTTTTATGTGAGCTGCCCGAAGTGGAGAGTTAAGGCATTTCTCAAATCTAGAATATGATTTACTTAGTTTAATAATAAAATTTCACTTCCAAAAGTATTTCGAAAATAGGGTCAGTCCAAATCTTTGTTTGATAAATCCTATCAAACACAGATTTGGACTGATACAATCTACGAAATACTAAATATGTATTTTTTTTTTTAGTTAATACATTATTGCGATGCATCTAATCTATTTTCTTGTAATTCTATTGGACCAAAATCGTAATTTGAGGAATTCAAAATATATGGGAGCGTAGTGAAATCCCAGAAAAATAAATCCCAAAAAAGTAAATATTCTAATTTTATAGTTGTAATTCGTTTTTTGATAACACGTTTGATGGTTTTATATTTGATTATGTTTTGTTTCTTTTTCGGAAATCTCTGTCCGGTATTAATTTTATTAATAATTGTTTTAGAAACAACCATTTCCTTTCCAAGATGAGCTATCATTTGGTACAGACCACTGTTCTGCTTTCCAACAATTACCTTAAGGCGGCGGTGCCAAGCCTCGACGCTGTTTTGAGTACGAGGGAAATTGCCTTTTGCTGCGTTTTCGACAGACCAAAAATTAGGGTCATAACGCGGTTTTTTGTTAGAGCTGCTTCCGGTTATGTAATTAGATTTAAGCCATCTAGCAATTTTTTTTTTGCATTCTCGTCTACAAGATTGTTATACAATTCAGTATAATAAAGAGACATTTCATCAGGAGGAACCAATGCGAGGATTTTAATCATTCTAATTTGGAGACTAAAATCTTCATTTTTGCCGTATTTACTCGCTGCTCCATATTTTTGCACTTGGCGCCATAAGATCGGCCTAAAATGGAAAAGAGAGCCTTTAAATTCTGTATTAAGAAAATATTCTTCGGCTGCTAAATAAATGTTTTTTTTTCAAAATCCGTAATGATCCTTTGTGGATTCAAATGAATGTCATTTTCACTTGCTATACGCAGAATTCATAAAAAAAAATCAGGGTAACACTTCTTACTCTTTTTCGTCATCAAACAAAACATCAAGGGTTCAACTTAATTTTCAATTTTCCCATGAATACTAAAAAGCTGGACCATAATAGATGGTACAACATAAAATGTTTCATCCATTAACCAGCAGGAACACTCAGCCAATACTTTTAAACCAGTTATGGTTCCCAGCTCTGCGAGCACAAAAAGCTCATTTTCGAGAAAACATAAGTGCTGCGATATGCCAATTTCATCGATATTTTCTGGCTCTTTGATTTTGCTGGCACGAATTCGTGTTATTTTGCGTTTTTGCGCTATCTTATTTGGTAGGTACTCGTAGACGCGTGCATTAGGTTTGCAACCTACAATTATTTCCGAGCTATTTGCGATGGTGGTACGGAAACTATTTGTAGTGTGACTTTTTTAGTTTGGCATTACAGCCAGCAAGATGAACTTCTGGAGCTCGAGGATCATGTGAATGATCAAAAAGCGAAGCACTAATTTAGTGCTGATTTTTCTCTAAAAATGTAGTAATTTTTCGTTTGCAAGAAAATTTTTTTCTTTCTTACGTGTTTTAATTCTTCTTAACAACGGGATTTTAAAATTTGAGATTTTAAAATTTGGGATTTTGTAATTTGGGATTTTGTAATTTTGGGATTTTTATTTTGGGATTTTGTAATTGAGTTGTACCCAACCCAAAATATATTACGATTTAGAAGCGTTCATTAAGACAATGGAATATGAAAAAATAAAATTTGAAAAATAAGAATTTTGAAAATGTATATTTCTCGTGATTTAGAAACTACTTTTGCGGAAACTCGGGTGATTCTGGCTCTAATTACGTTCCCTCTCGCATTTGACAAATTTCAAATATTTTGAAATGTATGAATAGAGCCTTAAGTTTGCCTATTTTTATACTTTAAGCGAATTATTGGGTGTACAAAAAATTTCCGACCTATTTTACTGAAATAAAAGACATTAGTTTGTGTAGAAAATGAAAAAATGTTTTATTCAAAGTATGCTCCTTCGGAAGCTATAACCTTCGCTCTTCGTTCAGGCAATAAGCGGATTCCCCGAAGGAAGAAGTCTGGTGGTTTCGAGGCGATCCAGCCATCGACCCATTTTTTGACGTTTTCATATGAAGTGCTGCTGTGCCTGGGCTGATTGCATCGACCGGAACAAGTGGTAATCAGAGGGAGCAATGTCTGGTGAATACGGCGGGTGTGGTAGAATTTTTCATTTTTGCCTGTCCAAGTAATTTTTGACAGGTATAGCAACATGTGGCCTAGCGTTGTCATGTTGCAAAATAATCTTATTGTGCCTTTTGTCCCATTCCGGTCGTTTTGCAGCTAGAGCTTGCTATAAATAAAGCCATCAGTTGTCGTCGATAAACTTGTCCCGTAATGGTTTCACGCTCTTTCAGCAGCTCATAATAGACGAAACCCTTCATATCCCACCAAATACAAAGCATCACTTTCGAACCATGGATATTTGTTTTGGCGTCGACGGCCCTGGTTCACCTGGCTTGACCCACGCTGGTTTGCGCTTTGGATTGTCATAATGGATCCATTTTTCATCCCCAGTGATGATCCGATGCAAAAACCCCTTCCTTTGTTGTCGTTGAAGCAACAATTCGCATATGGTTTTCCGACGTTCCATGTCCCTTTCTTTCAATTTGTGTGGCACCCAATTTCGCAGCTTCTGAACCAATCCCATTGCATGTATACGTTGCGAAACACATTGTTGGGTAATATTCAACTCTTTTGCCAATTATTTTTCAGTCTGACAAGGGTCCACATCAAGCAATTCTTCCAATTCTGTATCTTCAAATTTTCTTGATCTTCCTTCACGTTCTTTATCTCTGACGTCAAAATCACCAACTTTGAATCGTTGAAACCACTCTTTGCATGTTGTTTTCGATGGAGCATGTTCACCGTAAACTTCCACAAGCAAATGATCAGTTTCCACTGCACTTTTCTTTCAAAAGATAATGAAGTAAAACTTCCTGCAAATATTGTTTTTTGGCACAAAATTCGACATTTTCAATTACATGAAAATAATTGTTGTTTACGCTTTGAACAAATGTCACTAGTAATTATTCAAACTTGACATCTAACCTCCAAAAAACATGTATTGCCCGATTGAATAATAAGCAAGCAATGATACTAACGACACCTATCTAAAAAGGTCGGAAATTTATTTGTACACCCAATACAAGAATTGCAGTACGATTATTTAGTTAAATAGTCGAATGCAAATTTTGTCTTAACTAAAGTTACGAATTACTGGATAAAACCAAGTCTAAAATCGAATCTAAACCATTACCTCAAGTAGTCCAGAAATTTAAAAATTCGGTCTAAAGATACTATCAATTTCCACCCTGGGCAGATTTTCTTCAACAACCCTATGCAAATTTGTCGCCTCTATACTTCGGCTCATATAGGGTTGAAAATTCCTATAAACTGAAATTATTTTTTTAAATTTGTGTTTGTCAATTTTTTGTATGAAATTTAAACGATTCTTAGCTTGATCATGTTTTAACTTTGGCTTCTTGTTTTAATTGAATTACAATAGATTTCGCCTATAACGACCACCAAGAGACCGATGGAATCCCGTCGTTACATCCGAATGTCGTTATAAACGATTTTTTTTTTGTGGATCTAGTAATTCTCGAGACCGTAGTCCCTATTTTTAATTATGGTAGAATTTATTGCTGGCTTCTTCATTTGGTTTCTTTTTTAATATAAAATATTTGATGAAATTTTAACATTTACAGAACCTTAGAATTTATCGTTCGAAATAAATAAGATTTGTACTTTAGTGCTGTAAGTATGACTTAGGGTTGCATTTGATAATTCGGGGGATTTTCTAATTAAGATAAATTTTACCTGCATATAATAGGCAATAAAAATCGCATGTAGTACGGTTGGTTGTATGAGTTATTATCATAGATATATATGTAACTAAATTCAATGCACCAGCACCAAACAATCCGCCCTTCAAACCTAAAATGCAAAAGACACAATTTATAGCCCACTTCCAAAACAGGTGTATGGTACTTAATTTATTTTTAGTTTTTAATCCTCATTCTTAACCGGATGTTCAAAATTAAAATTCTTTTATGCTATAACAATACAAAATTATCTGTATATTCATAACAATATAAAATCTTCCTTTCATCATCTTTAGCATCATCATAAAACCGCTAGTTTTTTTTAACGAAATTTAATCCACTGAGAAATATTATCCATCATTTTATAAAATGTGGATAAAAAAAAAAATAAAAATAAAATTGTATATATTTTCCGTTGCAGAAGTACTGAATTAACACAATCGCGATCAATGGGCACCAACAATCGAGCAAGTGTTTAATGCGTATATAGGTTTGGTCGTGGCAACCAATCTGTTTCTCATTCCATAACTCAATGAGTACAAGTTCACGTCAATTAGACTAAACATTAAAAAAATAAAGGGTTAAAATAGATTCAACATGTGGTTGCCACAATGAATTAAAATTAACATGTGCGTGATACGGTTTTCACATAAAATAATCGAAATCAAAGAATTTTAATTTGGTTAAATAGACAATTCGCTTGGTATATCCATATCGTATTGTTGCCTTGTCAATAAGGGGACATATCATTTGAAACTATTTGTAGAATTTTTTTTTTAATAATATTAATTAATTAGAGGAAGTTATGCATGTGGTATTTTTTTGTCCAATTAAACAAAAAAAGGCACTTGCTCGTTGACCAAAGGCCAAATAGATTTTTCGAAAACATGTGTTTATCCATCATTCATCTGAATAAACATAATATTATTTCATTCATATCATTTGTATATGTATATTATATAGTAATAATAACGCCGAGTTGATTGAAATGATTAAGCACTTGTGTGAATATCATCACATCAAACGATAGTCAGTAGATAGAGCGCGCATATGACAAAATATCAAATTCGTCATTCTATAAATAATAATACAAAGGGGTTTAAAGAATACACATCTCAAACGAACTGTCGCATTCAATTTAATAATTTTGACACTTTGTCGAACATGTAGAGCGTTAGACTTAGAACACAAATAAACCTATTTTTTGTCGACCGACATCTAACCTAAAATAAAGAATTCGATTGATTACAAATTATGTAATGTGTCAAATATTTTTACTTGTTTTACTAAGTGAGAAAATATGTTCATAAATAGTTATGCATACAGTCGAACCTAAAATGTAAAATATTTTTGGAATTTATATAAACGATATTCTTAAGATAAACAAAAGCAAACCAGTCATGGTGGCGACATAACCACTGATTATATTTAGGCACTTCGATACTTATATGTATTATAATTTTTCAATGTAATAAGTATCCGTCTTAGTTTTTTTTTTATTAGCTTCTTAAATAAACAATGTATACAATTGTAATAGAATTAAATTAAACATGAAACAAAAAAAATAATTCATAATACAAGATGATTGAAATTTGAATTGAATTCACAGATGTTATTTTCTTTTTTACATTCTTAGTTAATAATTTTTTTTTTGCTTCTATTTATTAGATCAAATTTTTATTTGAAAAATGATTTAATATTGAAAATGTATTTTATTATAAACAGAAATCTTCTTGTATCCGGATGTAAATGATTTATTTTTAAATGGCAAGAAAATAATTTATTATAAATGTTTGTGATGCGTTGCTCCGAATGTCCTCTTAATAAATTGGCAAGCCACCCAAATTTTACTTATTGCCTTAGTTTAAACTGTATATGAGAATTGGTTTAATTATTCCATCCTGCCTATAAATGAATACTATGTATAGTTACTTAAACACTGAATGAATCATCATCGTCAATATCCCTTTTGTACTTCTTACGTAATTATTTTAGATGTAGTAACACTAAAATAAATTTTATATTGTTTTCAATTTTCCGAGAAAACACATATAACACGAATTTATTATTTTTATTAATTTACGAAAATAAAACGTAAGAAAAGGGGTGGGTGCAAGTTCAAATAAAAGGTGGATGTCGAACGTGTAAAAGTTAATTTTTTTTGACAAGATACGATTAGTAATATAAATTGTGATCTACAGTTTATTGTAAACCTAATAAAACATAATTTATCCATGGAAAAGAGAATTTTGCTAATCCACGTATACAACATAAATCCAAAACCACGTAAACGACTTTGTTAAATAATCGAATGCCTCTTTCGTCATTACTGTAATTTGTTATATTTTAAATATTTTATTTTTTGTTTAACGTTTAGTTACTTAAGAAAACGATAATCCTTAATGCTAAGATTTAACTAACCATAAAGAATTCAGCACAACTTTTATCATGCGACAAGGCACTAAAAAAATCAAAACAAACATAATATAATACAGTACGATTTACTTTTTGTTATTTTCATTGAAACAAAAAACAACAAAGAACACTGTCTTACACAACTTTCTCCTTTGAGGATTAAGAAGAAGACAACTAAAGATATAAATCATATATGAAAGATACGTACACATACATATAAAATGAAATATCGAAATATGATAAAAGAAATGTCAATATCCTGTTGATATTTTTTTTTTTTTATAAATATAAATCTGGCATGTCACCCCTTTTCACCCACGCTCTCAAAAAAAAAAATATTCCTGCATTACAAAATAAACGATTTAAACTTTTATACACATTTATTCGTTCCTACTTTACGTGATCCAGTCATATTACATACTCGTATCGTATGTACCAAAACATGGCTTTTCGGTGAAAACAAAAAAAGTTAAAACGAACCAGCAAACAAAAAAAGAAAAATTCGTAAATTGACAAATTGTCCTCGATTAATCGTAACGACAAAATTTTTTTTTTTTCTATTCTTCGTTACAACCGTACTAATAAGAAAGTTTGGTGTTACGATAAACTTTTTTGATTAAGAATTATTATTGAACTCTGAATACTCGTATATAATGTATTTTATAAAGGTGGAAATTTTACAACTGAAATAAAAATGAAAAATTTGAAAATTATTCCCCCACATTTTCTGTGTTTTATTTTTGGAGGAGGGTGTACTTTGTTTCGAAGGGGTGGATTGGATGGATTTGTTTTTGTATTTATATTTGTATTGTACAATGTTTTTGTAAATTCTTGTGTCATTTAAAGATGATAAATATTATTGGAGTTGATGCTTTACTTGATAATTGACATTTGATTTTTTGGCTTGTGAATATTTTTTTGGTTTTTTCTTGAGAAAACATTAAAATTTGAATATAAATCGGAATATACATTCGAATCGTATTGCTGCACGATAACTTTTGATTTTTTGATATGGAGCTTTCAAAGAATAATGCACCAAATTAACCGATGTGTTTCACACAAATTATAGCTACTCAAATTAAGAAAACGTGTAAGCCCACTGAAAAAGTGTAGGCATTCTTGGAAAAGTCTAAATAACTAGCAGAATCCAGTACGCTGCCGTTCTAGAACCAAACGCGGTATCTGCTGATGACATAAAATTAAGATATTAGGCTTTAAAGTTTTGGTAATAGCCCTTTATAAATTGGAATGTTTGCTATCTAATAAATAGTAGTCCTAGCCAAAGTAACAGTAAATGCAGTATAATAAATACTAAAAACAAATGCAAGATATGTAGATATTCGCACAAGCAGTTACTGCGTTTTTATTAGCTAGTAGTATGAAGATACCCCATTCGTGCTAAGAAAAGGTAGGCATTTTAGAAAGGTACGATAAAATGATTCGTGTTTTCAGAAGAAATAATGTAAATACTGAGTTGTCCGTCGGTAAATAGGTAGAACAACATGCCAGGTTACTAACCCTTTCAGTCGTGAATTAAACCAGGGCATGAAAAAAATATTTTGCGTGTATATTTTAGTTGCGGGGGGGGGGGGGGGGAGGGGGGTTTTGTTTATGAAATTCCGAAAATAAAAATTTAAAAGCTCACACCAGAGCGCTTTTGGATAATGTCCCATATATAGGACAATTCTACTCAACGTTAAATTTGTCCACATATAAGTACATATATTATGAGAACTTGATTTTATACAAATATTTAAGTATACTTAGTTACATGAAAATATAATTTTGATTGAATTTTTCAACAAACAATGCTTTATTTTCAGTTTAGTACATTGAAATTATAAAAATAAAAAAATAAAAATTAAACTATAAAATAAATAACAAAAAAAAAATCCAATTTTTTTTAAAATTTAATATAAGTATACATAAAAATGACGTCGATGACGATGGTGATGTTATTGATTCTTGAAAATCGCTAGTTTTTGATGGCCGACCCCTTTTCCTAGTAGTTGGATTTTTCTCAATTATTGCATTTACCAGGGTTATTTTGAATATATCATTTTAATACGAGTGTATGTTCCGAAGATTGCAAGAGAATTCAATCCAGTTTCGGACTGATGAGCTTATGATTATGAAAAAATCAATCTTCTCATCAGGCCGCGGCGACTGGACTGATTATACCACAATTTACATTCTTTATATACAGAATGTGCTGTGCATTTAAGTATTAGCGAATCATAACTAATACAGATGAATTCTTTTACAATTTTTCTTCTTCACAATATTCACACAGCTCTATTTCTGTGTACGCTAATTTTTACTTTATTAATTTTTTGTTGAATATTAATTAATTCATGTAATATCTAATATGCTACCGGTGGTTAGACCATTTTAATTGTGTTTCGATTAACCGACGACCGGACTGATTATTCGAAACTGGATTGAATTCTCTTACAATCTTCGGAACATACACTCGTATTAAAATCATATAATTAAATAAATAGAACTACGTCTATTAGTCGGTTTCGTTGAATTACTGTTCGTAAATACTAATATACTTCTCGTGTTAATCGAAACACAATTAAAATGGTCTAACCACCGGTAGCATATTAGATATTATATGAATTAATTAATATTCAACAAAAAATTAATAAAGTAAAAAATACTAATATACTTCTCGTGTTAATCGAAACACAATTAAAATGGTCTAACCACCGGTAGCATATTAGATATTACATGAATTAATTAATATTCAACAAAAAATTAATAAAGTTATTTTGAAATTGAGCAGATCCATAATTTTATTTTTATTTACACCGCACTTTACTAAGTTTTCTCTATACTCTAACCAGCTAGAGCACACCGCAAGGTCTACAAAATGAAATATCAGCCTCAATTACCACTTTTTAGATTTGATAAAAGTATGTACTGTAATAGCTTATCAGCTGATCCATCAAATCTACTCCGCCCATACTATTATTGTACAATTGCACTATTTCCGGTTGTTGAACGGACTCATATTTTTTCTAAGGTTTAGACCACCGTGTGACTATTTTCTGAGTACCTATTCCTATGAAATTAGATGATAAATGAACCGACCTGTTGTCATTCCATTTCACGAGCAGCACGTTACCGTCATGATCCACAACTCCCTCACTGTAACCTCCGACTTGTTTTTTAAACTCCTTATCATCTGTTAAAGGTGGTTGTTAGAACCGGTTGATTCTTGCAGTACCGATCGCGTTTATTTGTCTTTGTTTTAAAATTTCGAACCACTGGAAAGTTGAAAAGAAGTTGTCGAAGTATAGTGCAAAACAACAGAAGCACCGAATCCGAATCTCTGTTGATCAATTTCTGAAATTCCTGTTGATTTCCCTTGATAAATTAGGAGGTCATACGAACGTGCACTTTTCCCCCATAGCATGTATAGTTTTATGCCCCACGGACACGGTTTCCCTTTGATATATTGTTTGGCAGAGTGATGACCTTTGAACGGAATAATTTGTTCATCGACGCTTATATTTTCCTCTACTGGAAACTGCAAGCATTTGGTTCGTACCTGGCAAAGGACACGCGCCCCGGAAAACAAAAAAATCCTTAATTTTCTATGCAACAAACTAAAACAACTTATAAAAGAAATTAAGAACGAAACTATTAACAAGCACTTAAATGGTCTCACCGAACATAAAGATACTGATTACTCTCTTTGGAAAGCAACAAAGGGATTAAAGAACCAAAATGCATGTGCCGCCTATTAAAAATGGGGAAGGAACCTGGGCCAAAAGCGACAAGCAAAAAGCTATTTTATTTGCGGCTCACTTGGAAGACACCTTTCAACTGTTACCTAGGCAAACAGCAGATGAAAACATAATAACAGTTAGCAAAATTGATGAATATAATATTCGATGTGTAACATTACAGGAATTAAAAGATGAGATCAAGTGTAATTTGAACGTAAAAAAAGCTCCAGGATATGATTTAATTACTGGACAAGTAGTAAAAGCCATTCCCGAGAAGAGACTAAGAAAATTGGTTCAAATTATCAATGCTGTCTTCAGACTAAAATATGTCCCACGACAATGGAAGGTTGCTGAAGTAATTATGATCCCCAATCCAGGCAAACCAGCGAACGATAAAAAGTCGTACAGACCGATTTCACTACTTCTGTAATTTCAAAATTATTTGAAAAATTACTGCTCAAGAGACTCAAGCTAATAATAGAAGAGAGAAATTTGATTCCACCACACCAATTTGGATTTAGAGAGAATCACTCTACGATAGAACAAGTTCACAGAATTACGGACATAATCGAAGATGCACTTGAGAATAAGAAGATATGCTCCAGCGTCTTTTTGGATGTAGCACAAGCTTTCGACAAAGTTTGGCACCAAGGACTTGAATTTAAATTGCATCGAGATTTACCTTAACAGTTTTATCAAATTCTTAAATCTTATATCGCAGACCGACATTTCCGAGTAAAATATAACGGAGAGTACTCTGAACTACAGAGAATATCAGCAGGCATACCACAGGGTAGCGTACTGGGTCCTACATTGTACATCCTGTACACCAGAAATATGCCAAATACAGAAGGTGCTGCCATAGCAACATTTGCAGAAGATACAGTCATTCTGGCGACTGGAAAGTGTATATCAGAAGCAACGACCAAACTTCAAAAAGCAACGACACAGTGAGTAGTTGGAAAGAAATGGCGCATTAGCCTAAACGAAGCAAAATCGGTTCACGTAAACTTTACAAACCAGAAAGTTAACTGGATTCCAGTGGAACTTAATTCAAGGCCGGTTCCAAATGCAAATACAGCCAAATACCTCGGCATGACTCTCGATTGCAAGCTTAGATGGAAAGAGCATGTTGAAAAGAAAAAAGAAGAATTGAACATCAAATATAGGAAAACGTATTGGCTAATAGGTAGAAACTCTGAGCTTACAATACATAACAAATTGCTATTATATCAGCAAATACTTAAACCAGTATGGACCTACGGTATTCAACTTTGTGGTTGTACCAAGAAGACAAAAGTACAAATAATTCAATGTTTTCAAAACAAAGTGCTGCGTGGCATTGCAAACGTAACATGGTACATTAGAAATGATAACCTCCATAGGGACTTAAACATGGATTATGTAAGTGAAGAAATACAAAATCATGCGAAGAAACACATTCAGCGGATATCTCGGTACCAAAATGCAGACATACGAAGTTTGTTGGATACCACCAAAGCAGTAAGAAGACTTCAAAGGCAGAAATCTTTGGAATTGGGCAGTTATATTTAATTAGGATAGAGAAAAATAATTACTATGTAAATTCAAACGGGAGTAACCATTGGGCTACTGCCCGTCAAATGTGAATCTTCATTTAAGAAAGATAAATGATTTTTAAATCAGTTGTAATATTAAATAAAGGAAAAAAAAAATTTGGATCGTACGGCGTCAATTACTGGGCGAACTTTAAAAAATTTATGAGTACAATGCTCTAGCATTTCTAAATTATTCACAACATGTAGATGATTTCGTAGCTGCGAAAATCTGTCAAACGACATAGCTTTTGTGACTAGATGCAGCATTTGTGAGCTTTTTTTTTTTTTTTTTACGGGGTGAGTACCCCCCCCCCTGTGCACCGCGACCATTGAGGTCTATTGTGCATCCCCAGAAAGTTTCACGTAAAGTGGAGGTTCAAGTCCTTGATAAACGCCACCAGCTCATGCATATTTAAAGGGCCGACGTTAGGCCACTGTATTGTGTATGCATGGAGGAATTTTTTTTTTTTTTTTTTTTTTTTTTTTTTTTTTTTATTCATTACCAATTTTATTAAAACGTTTAAAAACAAAGTTACAATAAATAATAAGTAATTGGTAAGATAATTGCACCTTTAGTTTCAAAGAAACGTGTGTCAGGTACAATGGTTCTCTCTAATAATATTACAAAAAATTTAACAAAAAAGTCAAAGTTAACACAATAATAATTTACAAAATTTAAAAAGTAAAAGTAATACAAATAAAATAAAAGACAAAACTATAATGATACAAACAATAGATGCTCAATTGCTTTGTTTAGTTTCAACCAATTTTTGAGAGCTTTGGAGAAAGCGGAGAAGCTGCTGCACACTCGAATTTCCAATGGTAAGTTGTTAAAGATTATTGCTGAAGCCACACTGAAGTAACGTTTACGAAACTCTAAATTAACATTGGGGACAAACTTTATAAATTTGAAATTTAAACGAAGATTATAAACTGAATAGTTGACAAAGTTGTTCCCGCTGATGATGTAAAAAAGCTTTAAGACCTTGAAAACATACATGTGTTTTAAAGGCATTATATCCAGCTCCTGAAATATAGGCCATGATGGTGTCTGCAATGATTTAAACGTCATTAGCCGCAAAACATGCTTCTGTCGAACGTACAGAGGATGTAAAAGAGTTTTACAAGCACCTAAGTACCTTTAAGTCTTTTATGAATTATAGCATCACACGTGAATGGTAGATGTTCGGATGTTTCACTTTCCAGGTTGCAAAATCTACAACGGTCTGTAGGGGACTTTTCCATTTTCTCCAGATGTCCATTAAAAGGGACATGTCCTGTTAAGTACCAGGTGAGGGATTTTAGTGACTGTCTATCCATCTTGATTGCCTGATCTAAACGTCTAATATCATAGCTTAATAGTTTTTTGGTCTGTCTCATCCCAATGAAGGACTCCCAGAATATTTTCGTATGTTCTTGGAGTAACCAATACTAGGCTCGGGGCCAAGGAAAGGGCACTCCGCTGCCTCTTTTGCACAGCGGACTGCCGCCTCGTTTCCCTGTATATCGGAATGGCCGGGGGACCACAAAAGGGTTACTTTGTTCTCCCTGCTGAGTTCTAGAAGGTTGCAATAGCAGCTCCAGATTATTTTGGAATAGAAGACAGATGCTCCTAAGGCAAGCAATGCCGCCTGGCTGTCCGAGTTTACGTAAATCTCAGTTTTTCTATATTTTTTTGTGAGACATCGAAGCACACGTACCTCGATCGCACAAATCTCTGCTTGGAAAGCTGTGGGGGTCTTACCCAATGGAATACAGAGTTCGAGACCCGGCCCGATTATACCCGCACCAGTACCCACCCCTGATTTTGAACCGTCAGTGTACCATATGGAGGCGTGACGGGGTAAGTAGGATATGATACTCCCCGCTTGTTCCATGTCGGGTATTTCAATCGTGAAATTCCTCCGGCAGTCAATAGTTTTAACCATCACGTCTGATAGTTGGATTATTTCCTCGTCCAGATTCAATTTGTCCAGGATGCTATTATGTCCTGGTCTAATAGTTTTAATTTGAGATGTTATTTTTAGATTGACTGCCCTTGAACTTTTTGTGAGCTTGAAGTCCTCGTATTTTTTTGTGCTGCATACATACTCGTATGTGTGTTCGTTGCTGCATTTTCAAAAAAAAAAATCTGCAGTAAAGTATTTTTCAAAATACACTCTTGTGGATTCTTCCAAATGTATGTCATCGTCCACATCTTTTTGAAATTCAAACTGTTCACTTTTAAAGGGCTCTTGGTTGCGTTTCCATTTAATATCTTTTTTTTCAGTGTAGTGCAAGTTTGACTCATTAACAATTTGGTCGATGACTTCAAATTCCACATTTTCCAAAATTTGTAAATTTTGATCGGCCAAAATTGAGTAATTCAATGTACTCGTGATTTGAACATTTTACATGAAAATTTCAATTTTTTTATCAGAATAAAACTGAAACTACTTGTAGTATCGTAAGTATAAGGAGTTTGTCATACTAATAAAATCTTTTTAACAAAATATAACTATTTGCTTACTCTTGATAGGTTGATGATCAAAAATGAATATTAAAACAGTAATTAGCAACAAAGGAGGTGTTAAGCTTGTAGTGATGGGTTTATATATAGAAAAGAAAAAGTTTCATATGAAGTTTACCGCTGGCGCGTTGTGGAGAGACTAATATTTGTAAGGCACGTGTTAGTACTAAGCTGGAAAATTCAGAACACAAAATATGGAAGGATCAAACGGAGCACTCGCATGAGCCTTTTGCTTTCAAATTTGAAAAATATAAAACTAATCATGCGATTAAAACAATAGCTTAAAACTTCAATAAATAAGCCATCTCAAATTATAATTGAATCCGTTGCCCTTTGCAAAGAAAATTGCAGGGTTTATTTACCGAAAGCGAAAGCCCAGAAAAAGAAAATTTCAATGGTAAGATCTGCTGCTGGAGAACAAGAACCGACCAACCTAGAAGGAATTGATATTCCTAATAGATTGAAAAATATTGAAAGGGGAAATTTTGTGCTAGCTGAAAAATCGTTCAAAAACGAAAAAATAATTATTTTGGGAACTTTAGAAAACTTTGGCTGTAATGAGGCGACTTTTTACCATTCACTGTAAAGTGGATGATGGGATGATTGTTCCAATGGTATATTGCCTAATGTCCAGCAAAAATAAACAGTGTTATACTAAAATATTTTATGAGATATGCCGAATTTCATGCGATAAAAATATAAATACAGCGAAAAATACAGGCAGAAGGATTGGCAGCAAAATAGGGCAAAGAAGAAGGATTTAGTATTCAAATGCGAATGCTTAAATGTTTGGCATACTTGGGTGAGGACGAAATCCCGGAATATTACGAGGAATTAAAAAAATCATTGTCGACTAAATGCCACAAAATTACCGAGTGGTTTGAGAAAAATTATGTGTATGGTAAAATACGAAACCACACTAATCAAGCACAACTAAAAGAAAGTTTTGTTCCTTATCCGCCACAATTTTGGTCTATACTCGACCTTATAATTGAACAACTTCCAAAAACTCAGAATAGTGTGGAGAGTTGGCATCGAAGGCTTAAAATACTCGTAGGAAAGCTACATGTAGGTGTTTATAAATTAATTGAAATTTTAGGCAAAGAACATATTTATGTAAAATGGAAACTGCAGAGGATTCAAATTGGAGAAAAAATAAAAATTAAAAATGTATATATTGAACGTGACAGAAGATTAAGAAAGATTTTAGAAGAAAAGCAGAGGAGAACCAAAATAAATTTCTTAAAAGGATTAGCTTTTAATACATTTTTATCTTAATACATATATTTTTACGTACTTTTGCTTACTTATATTTTATATATAATTATATATAAATATATAATTAAATTATAAACCATTAATAATAAGAAAAATCAAATATATGTACATAGTTTCAATTATATTTTTAAAATTTGTCGACCTGGAGAAATTGTCGATGTTAAAATAAATTTTGCGCAAAATTTATTTTAACATCGAAAATTTCTCCAACTCAACATTTTAGAATCGACATTTTGTCTAAGTCGACATTTTCGAATCGATATTTTATAAAGCGACATTTTGTCCAAGTCGTCATTTTTCTAGTCGATGTTTTTGTAGTCGAAATTTGTAGAACCGACATTTTGAAATTCGACATTTACATACCCAACCCCTTTTTTTACGTAAGTAGAAAAAAGTATAGTAATCATGAAAATTTTGGACATTGAGATTTTTAGAGATTTATCTGTTTTGAGGTCCCCTGAGTTGAAAAAAGTGGGTTTCGAAATGGTGTGTGTCTGTCAGTATGTCAGTCTGTGTCCTCTCTACAGGCCAGATTGTTCAACCAATCGAACTGAAACTTCAGACTTAAGCTTTTTTGTTAAATTTTGAGGTCCCAGTGAATTTTACTCCAAATCGGCTAACCGGAAGTGGCCACTCCCTTGGTCCAGAAAATTTATTTTGTAAATATCTTGAAAAGTATAGGGTTTAAAAAAACTACTTAATACAAAATGTTTCCCAAAAAATAAAAAAAAAATTCTCAAAATTCGCTGTACGTAAGAGAAAGTCGCGTGTTACCACACCTCCATTTTTTTTTTAATTTCGAATTTTTTTCGGTAAATCTTATACATATTTTATGATTTTTTGAGATACTTGTAAAATATATTTTCTGGTCCTCGGTGCTGCCACTTCCGATTACCCAATGTTTACACAATTCACTGGACCTCCCAATTTATGAAAAAAGCATAATTATGAAGTTTCAGTTCGATTACTTAAACATCTGGACTTTGGAGAGAGCACAGAGAGACCGACAGGCGTTTTTTCTGAATCAAAGACCGCAAAACGGATAAGTCCGCAAAAATGTCAAGGTCAATAATTTTCTAGATTATTAAACTATTTTACTAACGTTAGAAAAAGTAAAAGCAAACACTATAATAGATCTACATAGAGATGTCTCGTGCCCTATTCACTAAAATTCAAATGTAATTTTTAAACGATTATTTTTTTCTTTCCAGACATGCAGATTTTTTTTTTTTTTCATTTTTCTGCTATTTTCCAATGCACCCACCCATTATATATCAAATAATTAACTATATTTATGCCAAATTTTTAATTTGTTCATCAATAGTTATCTAAGATATAGAAATTCAAAGTTTCATTTAAAAAAATACATGTGTCTTCGCATTTAAAACTTTCGTCGTCTTGCGGGTCGGGTTAATATTAATATTAAAAATGACTGTTATAAGGATCACTCTAACACATAGGTATTAGGCATAGGACTATCCATTCAAAATACATAAGTTAACAAATTAATTATTCTAAAGGGTTTCTGACTGTGAGAATATTAAAGTTTTTCAGAGTTTTCTATTAATTAAGATTTAAAACCGATACCACATGACTCGTCCACCTGTAATTACCCAGGGATGACTCGAACATACATATATATGTAAATAATTCTGATTACAAGGCAAAATTCCTTAAGTCGACTTAAGAGAAAAATTATTTCCAATATTCAACGTTTTCTATCTCTCCTCTAACTTCACTAAATTTGACTTTAGTGGTAATGCCTTATGAACAAAGGCTGCGGTCGCAAGTGGAAGTAGCTTTAGTCGGCATTATTTACAACTTTTTCTACCTCTTTAGAAAAATTATCAAATTTGAATTAAGCTATTATGCTTTGTGACCACAGAATCACTTTTCAACGAATTCAACAAAAGTTAAAAAGCATCGTAAGATTTTAAAACAATCTTTTCTAGAGCTTTTCGAAAATTAATGGCCTGAATTTCAGAATTAAATTTTAGTTTGGTATTATGGTGATTTATTAATTAAAATTAGTTTTCAGAGTTGCCTGGAAATTTGTATCTTAATTTTATTTGTTGATTCTTAATATAATTATAGTACCTAACTGAATTATTGATAATTTTAGGCTGTTGTGGTGCTGTAACATTATCATTTTTAAATTATTTATTATAAATTTTATAAAATAATTGAATTTTTAATTATTTATTCTATTTTTCTTGATCGGTAGGAAATTTATGATTAGTTTTAAGTAAAATTTTAGTTTTAAAATGGTTTTTAATGTTTATTTTAATTCTTGTTACAGTATGTAATAATTAATTAATTAGATATAGAAGGACCATGAAAAATGAAATAAGCGCTGTTTTTGTAATCTTAGCTTAATAATTTTAAATTTTTCTTAAATATTTTATCAAGTAAATTAATTTGTAATCTATTTGACTCGGATCAGTTTTGACCTGAACCAAGTCGTTACAAAAATTACCTTAAGGGGGAAATATTACTACGACTTAATCCCGATATTCAAGTCGGGTAGAGAAAGTCGGTCGTGGGATTTTTGTGGCCCCTAATAATTATTAGTTAAACATTGGCAATGCGTGCATGCCACACCAAAAAAACTGTTCTTCTTTTGAGGCAAACCAGTTTTCGAGCTATTTTCGTACATTTTCATAGGAAGTGAAGTAGTCATCAGCAAGCCCGTGCCTCGTCGTTGCAAATAAGTTATAATTCAATAAAACTAAGTGCTTCCAAATTTTCCTTGACGGGTTTTACTTGGTGATTTTGATGGTGCATTATCATGAAGCAAAATCACTTTGTGTTGCCTTTTATCATATTCTGGTCGTTTTTCATGTAAAACTCGATTCAAATTGATCATTTGTTGTTGGTAGCGTTTAGTATTTATGGTTCCACCAGGTTTTAGCAGCTCAAAATAAATCACACTCTTCTGATCCCACCAAATACAGAGCATTGTCTTCCGTCCGAAGCGACTTGCAGTCGATCTCGATGGTTGTCCTGGATCAACCAAAGACTTTTTGCGCTTTGGATTCCCAAAATAGATTCATTTTTCATCGTCCACCACTTCTGAATTTATTAAACCACTTATAGCTTTGTGAGATACTAAGAGCATGCTCACCGTAAGCTTCGACAAGCATTCGTTGTGTCCGCAAATCGTAATATGTAGGCACAAAACTTGACATTTTTAACACGTAAAAAGCATGCGTTATTGTATGAAACTTGTATGGTTATGAATTGGATGTTGTTGACAGGTGGTGCCGGAATTGGTAAATTCCGGTTTCATATATACACACCTGGTACATATTTTCCACAAACTGGACTGGATGGTATATCCGATTAATTTTCGAAATATGGCCTTTGGATTCCAGATAATATAAATTCAGTTTTTCTAATTTTCACGTCAAATTACAAGGAACTCAAATAGTTGGATTTTTAAAATATAAATTCTAAAATTTCAGATCTTCAATTCAGAAACGCTGACTTTGACTACGACTTTAAAAATAGTATTGCGAAGCAAATAATTGGCTTAAATTATTTTGTTCTTTTTTTATCTTAACTTTACTTATCTTCTTTTATCTAACCGCAACTATCTAATTACTAATATGATGAAAGTTATTTCCGATATTAGTTTTATTCCAAAATTATCGTGAAATGATAAATGGCCAACGTCGTCCAAACCGCAGTCGCTGTAAATGAAATCCACTGTAATCAAAACGGTTGGATTAGAAAACGAAATGCAGATAATTTTGTATGCACTGATTTTTTCCTGTTCGCAAATGGCTCGTTAGGTCCACACAAAAATAATAACTACGAACACCAAATTGGGATATTTTTTTCCTATTTCTTTATTGACTCTAAACGAGGTAAATTTAAAAAAATCAAAACAGAGACCATTTTAGGGAAGTGAGAAATTATCAAAAATAATTTTGTTTGTGAAGAGATTAAAGGTGGATTTATATTATCCGTTCCTTTCCGTTCCTACGCGTACCGACACAGACAAATGTTATTAAAAATGTATAAATTGGTGCTGTTTGACGGATAGTATAAATTGATGATGTCTGTTACGAAAGGAGCTGAAAGGAACTGATATAATATAAATCCACGTTAAGAGTTAAAAGTTTTGAAATTCTACTGTAATTTCCATTTATTTTTGTTGCTGTTTATTTTTTCCAAAATAAATGTTCATACGACGTCTTGATATTTTATATACTCTTCTGTAAAAGGTTTGCACATGTTCGACAAATTTGTCAAAATACTTAAAGTATTCAAAACTGCTGCTACTCTGTTATGGCCTTTTCCCATAATCCCAGAGATGTTAATAGGTATCAAGCTTTACGAAACAATTTTCTGCCCACTTTATGAACATAAATGGCCACATCTGGTAGTATCTCTGAGAAATGAGATTACAAGAAATTGACATGGTCTAGCTGTAGCAGAACTTTTGAACAGGAGGCCTATTATGAACTTGGTGCGAAGCGGATCGCATTTCGCATTTTCATGCGATTTCGCATTTTTGTATTATGAAACACCCTTTTCGCATTTCATCCGCTCTTTGTCGAATGATGCGCTAAATTATAAAAAATGAAAGCGGATTTTTGCGAAAATAAAATTGAAAAATGCGACTGCTCAATAGCAGGCGAATATCGCATTTGAATAGTGAAACATTATTTTGTGCAGCGATAAAATGTATTTAAATGATAATTAATATTTTTCTTCTTTTTATCAAATTTACGGTTTTGTTTACTCAAAAATAATTTTTATTGGAATATTCATACAAACAATAAACAATTTTCCTCACTTATTACAATAATTTGACAGAAAATAAATTTCCCAAAAATATATCCTTAAGGGAAATGCGATATGCGATAATGATATTTCATAATGAGCTCTCGCGAAGCTGATCGTATTTGTTAAATCGCATGAAATGCGAAATGTGATCCGCTTCGCATCAAGTTCATAATAGGCCTCCGGTTTAAGTCATTTTCACAATTTTCTAAAATTTGGCGAACATGCCCAACCATTTTTATCTTAATAAAATATTTTTTGGAAAGTGCGACCTCTCCATTTTATAAAAATTTAAGGCCTTGCCAACTTCTGCTAGTTATTTACACTTGTGTTTATGTATTCCAACACTTTTTCAGTACACTTACACTTTTCGTTAATTTATGTAGCTTCACTGTGTGTGGAATACTGCACATCGGTATCATTACCTTAAATATGTTTTCCCACTTCCTCCATAACAGAATATGCCACCCTTTTGTTCAGCATTAGGCGAGTTTGTCAATATTTATTTAAATAGCTTTTTAGTTTGGAGATGAAGCCCTATATCTCTTTTGAAGCATCAAAACTATAAATGTACCACTTCTTTCACCGCCACAATGGTTTGCATGGTCTTTCTGAGCACTTTCATGGCATATCTCAACGTTACTATGGCAGTTGTATTTAAGTAACAACATTGAAGTACAAGATAAAACAATCTCTCTCCCGCATGGATTTTGTTTTTATAAATAAAGAGCAACCGTTTGTACTTGGTAATAACTGTTCCCAGAATATGTTTCCGGCAATAAATCCTCCAATAAAGATTTAAGTTCAAGTTGGAAAACGTTCCCCACTAAAACCGGCCTAAATTCGGAAGATCGCCCAGATTTAAAATTAGTGACAACCTCTTCCCAGATTGGGTTATAGGGCATTGTTACATAAACAATTCGGATTTGCTATATTTTCCAGCTATTTTCCAAGAACTTTACTTATAAATTATGATACAGGCCACACGGCATTGTTAATACGGAGTATATTCTTAAGCTAAAGAAAGCAATCTTGTGCTGACATGTTCCAACCATTTTTTTTTTTTTGCTTTGGTAGAATAATTGTATAAATAATCAAAATATAAATTCTGGAAAATGGGGAATTTACTTCGGGGGACGTAGGAGCCGGGATCAGCAAACATGTCGCACTGCGTGCCGCACGTAGGAGCGGATTATGTAGAATCTATTAATGACAGTTTATTTTAGAGTTGTAGAGGCTGACGGCTTCGGTAACTCTCACGGGCACGCGGGAGGTCGCTGCGCCCCCCTCTGCTTAGCTCTCCGAGAAGCTTTTTTGGGAATTTAATATTTAATAAATAAGTATAAATAAAAAACAAGATTTTGGAAACAAGACTTTCGAGATTTCGAGCCGCTTCCCTTATTATTCACTGTACTCTTAATCGAGAGGTACTGGCTTCAGAAGCTTTACGTTGGTATATTTATGGCATTATATAGGGATAGAGATTACGGTATCTCACTAATTACCATTGAACTTCATTATGCAAATCGAAACAAATTCAGATGATGAACTACTAAAATACTATTCTCATACCTCAATCTTCTGTACCTCGATTTTTCCCTATTGATATTTCTTTCGGTCCTTTCATTTTTCATATAAGTATGTATGTAGCTTACATTCATTTTACAAGACGAACTCTCTATAAACAAGATTAACAGAGCATTCACAATGAAAAAACTTTTTGACTTGATAACGTCTTACAGCTCAGAGCCGCATGTTCGGAAAGTGAGTGTTCCGAAATTTTGCAAATGGTCATGGGCAATTACACATCAACAATAAGGATAAGGATTACCGCCTCGCTGAGAGAACAGAACAATTATGCCATAGAAAACGAAGGGTTTCTAAGAGGACATGTGAAGTAGGGTATGGAGTTAAACCAGTTTCCAAACAAACTGGACATGCAATTTGACATGCGTCTTGGAAAAGGGATACTGAAATGATTTTTAGGTGAATTTCTAGAATAAGGCCAAGTAAGATGGAACTTGGCTATTTCTTAACCGGTTTTAGTGAATTTTGGTATGCGCGATGGAAATGGGATTCTAAAATGATTTTTGGATAAAGTTCTGGACTATGACTGTAAGATGGAACTTGACTATTTCTTTCCCGATTTTAGTAAAATTCGGCATGCGCGATGGAAATGGGATTATAAAATGATTTTTAGATGAAGTTCTGGAATATGGCCAACTAAGATGGAACTTAGCTATTCCTTAAACGATTTTAGTGAAATTTGGCATGCGTTATAGAAATGAGATTCTAAAATGATTTTTGAATGAAGTTCTGGAATTTGGCCAACTAGGAGCATAGAGCTAGGCTACTCCTTAACTGATTATGATGGAATTCGACATTTATTTCATATTTCATGTCGAATTGCATCAAAATCGGTTAAGCATATCGAATAGCATCAAAATTGGTTGAGAAATAGCCCAGCTCCATCCTAATTGGCAATATTCCAGAACTTCATCTAAAAATCATTTTATAATCTCATTTCTATCGCGTATAACAAGTTTCACTAAAATCATTTAAGGAATAGCTAAGTTCCATCTTAGTTGGCCATATTCCAGAACTTCATCTAAAAATCATTTTATAATCCCCTTTTCATCTCGTATGCCAAATTTCACTAAAATCGGGTAAGGAATAGCCAAGTTCCATCCCAGTTGACCATAGTCCAGAACTTTAAAAATCATTTTATAATTCCATTTCCATCTCGCATGCCCAATTTGGCTTTGGCTTTCGAGTCAGTCGAACTAATTTATTTTCGTAAAAGAAATATTTTTAAAATTATTTTTTTATAATTTATTGTAAATATGTATGTAAATATAATTGAGCTTCGTGCTCAAAATAGATTGGTATAAGCATGGTTGAATATTTTTTGTAAATACAATAAATAAATAAATTAAATTCAAAAAAATGCAAAAAAACAAAAAAAAAAATTGACTAAAATCGGTTGAAGAATAGCAAAGTACCATCCTAGTTGGCCATATTCCAAAACTTCGTCTAAAATCATTTTAGAATCCCATTTCTATCGCGCGTACCAAATTTCACTAAAATCGTTTAAGGAAAAGCTAAGTTTCATCTTAGTTGGCCATATTCCAGAACTTTATCCAAAAATCATTTTAGAATCCCATTTCCATCGTACATGTCGAATTTGACCAAAATCGGTTTAGAACTAACCGAGTTCCTTCCTAACTGGCCATCGAATTGCATCACAACCGGTTAGGGAATAGTCAAGTTTCATTATAGTTGGCCATATTCCAAAACTTCATCTACATAATCTACTCTTTCATCTAATGTTCTGGCGAGTATTACAAAAAAAGCTATCGTTCGTTAAGGGTTAAATATATGTTTGCTTATTTTGGTCCTTAGGCTTCGTGCCTCACGCATAATATTACCGCAATGACGTCATCACGCGACGAGGAAAACCGCGCCGCGAACCCCTGATTTCGCGTGATTTAAATGTTTGAACCACTGTAGTGAGAGAATGGCTCATCCGATCGGAGCAATTCTGATGTCAATTGTTGAAGAAGAAACTGTGGTGGTTAATTTATTTTAAATTAAAATAATTAATCTCCACATAAATCTTAATTAAAATTGAAATCTTCAAAATAGCGATTTTAGAATAGAGAGAGAACGCCTCATTTGATCGGATCAATTCTGGTTTCAATTTGTACGTGGAGAATATGTTGCAGATAATTTATTGTAAACTAAAATAATTAATCTCCACATAAATTTTAATTTAAATCCCAAACTAGAAATAACGATTTACAATACTTGAGTCCACTGTAGCGAAAGTGTATCTACAAGGTAATCTATTAAACGAACGATTCGTATGGATTAAGATTTTTTAATTAGGTAATTTAAAGGCCTATTCCATGTGCTAGCCAAACCTTTGTCATCATTATTGGCAATGGCCGATATTTGAGAGTTGAGTGCGACTTCAAAAATATAATTTTGTTGAACTTTTATTAAACGAAGGATTCGCATAGATTAGGATTTTTTAATTAGGTAATTTAAAGGCCTATTCCATGTGCTAGCCAAACCTTTGTCACCATTGTTGGCAATGGCCGATATTGGTCTTTGTGAGTTGAGTGTGATTTCAAAGAACGATTTGTATGGATTAGGATTTTCTAACTAGGTAATTTAAGGGCCTATTCCATGTGCTAACCAAACCTTTGTCACCATTATTGGCAATGGCCGATATTGGCCTTTGAGAGTTGAATGCGACTTCAAAAATATAATTTTGTTGAACTTGTATGAAACGAACGATTTGTTTGGATTAGGATTTTTTAATTAGGTAATTTAAAGGCTTATTATTGACAGTTGAGTGCGACTTCAAAAATATAATTTTGTTGAACTTTTATTAAACGAACGATTTGTATGGATTAGGATTTTTTAATTAGGTAATTTAAAGGCCTATTCCATGTGCTAGCCAAACCTTTCTCACCATTATTGGCAATTGTCGATATTCGCCTTTGAAAGTTGAGTGCGACTTCAAAAATATAATTTTGTTGAACTTGTATGAAACGAACGATTTGTATGGATTAAGATTTTTTAATTAGGTAATTTAAAGGCTTATTATTGACAGTTGAGTGCGACTTCAAAAATATAATTTTGTTGAACTTTTATTAAACGAACGATTTGTATGGATTAGGATTTTTTAATTAGGTAATTTAAAGGCCTATCCCATGTGCTAGCCCAACCTTTGTCACCGTTATTGGCAATGGCCGATATTGGCCTTTGAGAGTTGAGTGCGACTTCAAAAATATAATTTGGTTGAACTTTTATTAAACGAACGATTCGTATGGATTAGGATTTTTTAATCAGGTAATTTAAAGGCCTATTCCATGTGCTAGCCAAACCTTTGTCATCATTATTGGCAATAGCCGATATTGGCCCTTTAGAGTTGAGTGTGATTTCATAGAACGATTCGTATGGATTTGGATTTTTTAATTAGGTAATTTAAAGGCCTATTCCATGTGCTACCCAAACCTTTGTCATCATTATTGGCAATAGCCGATATTGGCCCCTGAGAGTTGAGTGTGATTTCAAAGAACGATTCCTATGGATTTGGATTTTTTAATTAGGTAATTTAAAGGCCTATCCCATGTGCTAGCCTAACCTTTGTCACCGTTATTGGCAATGGCCGATATTGGCCTTTGAGAGTTGAGTGCGACTTCAAAAATATAATTTGGTTGACCTTTTATTAAACGAAGGATTCGTATGGATTAGGATTTTTTTATCAGGTAATTTAAAGGCCTATTCCATGTGCTAGCCAAACCTTTGTCATCATTATTGGCAATAGCCGATATTGGCCCTTGAGAGTTGAGTGTGATTTCAAAGAACGATTCGTTTGGATTTGGATTTTTAAATTAGGTAATTTAAAGGTCTATTCCATGTGCTAGCCAAACCTTTGTCACCATTATTGGCAATAGCCGATATTGGCCCTTGAGAGTTGAGTGTGATTTCAAAGAACGATTCCTATGGATTAGGATTTTTAAATTAGGTAATTTAATGTCCTATTCCATGTGCTAGCCAAACCTTTGTCACCATTATTGGCAATGGCCGATATTGGCCTTTGAGAGTTGAGTGCGACTTCAAAAATATAATTTTGTTGAACTTGTACTAAACGAACGATGTATTTGGATTAGGGTTTTTTAATTAGGTAATTGAAAGGATTATTCCATGTGCTAGCCAAACCTTTGTCACCATTGTTGGCAATGGCCGATATTGGTCTTTGAGAGTTGAGTGTGATTTCAAAGTATGATTCGTATGGTTTAGGATTTTTTAATTAGGTAATTTAAAGGCCTATTCCATGTGCTAGCCAAATCTTTGTCACTATTATTGGCAATGGCCGATATTGGCTTTTGAGAGTTGAGTGCGACTTCAAAAATATAATTTTGTTGAACTTTTATTAAACGAACGATTCGTATGGATTAGGATTTTTTAATTAGGTAATTTAAAGGCCTATTCCATGTGCTAGCCAAACCTTTGTCATCATTATTGGCAATGGCCGATATTTGTGAGTTGAGTGCGACTTCAAAAATATAATTTTGTTGAACTTTTACTAAACGAACGATTCGTTTGGATTAGGGTTTTTTAATTTGTCATCATTGTTGGCAATGGCCGATATTGGCACTTAAGGGCTTCAACTTTCAACTTTTATTCAAGATAATTTTAATTAAGAATTTTGCAATTTTACTGCTGACTAATATAGACTGTTTTATGCTAGACTGCGTTTTCAGCACACTAACCTCAACTACTTTGGGAGGCACTTGCCTAGGTCTCACATTCGTCAGGCATAAGACTAATGAGGCCATTTGCTTCATATCGTACTTCTCGTACCAAACCCCAGTACTTAAGTAAATAAATTGATTTTAACAAACCATACAGAGCAGAAAGCAGTAGATATAAACGTTATCGCGCAAAACAGCTACGGCCGTTTAGACCATACTACCCACTCATTTAATTTGCTGTGAAATTAGTGTAGGCTTTATGAGCTGTCTAGATAATGTCCGTAGCAATAATTTTTTTTTCGTGCCTATAAATCATGTGCAAAATTTTTCATTTGGAATGAAGTAGTTCGTTAGTTCGATCAGCATAAAGAGCTTTATTAGGTGGACAGATTATAGTGAAATGCAATTAAAGTGAAAAATTATAGTTTGAAACATCCTTTTCAAATAAAAATAATTTGGAGAGTTTATGCGCGCCATCTCTGATGTATTGAGATAAGCTTAGGTTTTTCGCTGTTAAACTGACTTCAATAATTTTTCGACATACTTTTTTAGCTGTGATCTGTCATTTCGTGGAGATTCGTGGAAACTAAAATTTTGCAAATTTATATAATTAAATGAAACGAATCTTTTCGTCGTTCGTCGAATCGCTTAAGCAAATAAGAAATATTTCTAAACATGCTGCCAGTTCAGAATGACTAAATATAACTTTAGGTCGCCTATATGTAAAATGTAGTAATGTGTCACCCCAAAAATTATATTTAACTCTCATAATATAGTCACTCACAATTGTAACATTTTAAGTATTCAACAAACAAACTCATTGTACTCATTTAGTTGTTTGGCTCTGTGATATGAACAAATAGTCAAAAATATACGAACATAAATAAATTGCGAGATAAATTTGATATCCATATTCAATGTTGTACGTGTATCGTACATTTATTTATTTTTATTGTGATTCCAGATTCCACAATAAATAGAAATGGAAAAAAATGTATCGAGATTAAATTAAGATAAAAATGATAAATTTCACATTTTTATGGTTTGTTGAATATTTTTATTTTACAAGCGATAATTTAATTGCATCCACAAAACCCTATGCATATTGTTGTGAGTATGCATCATGCAGTTTCGAAATCGAATTTGATTGTAAAAAATTGATAAGAAATCAAAAGAAAGCCAACCAAACTTTTGAGCACTCTTCTGAAATAATTAAATCAAACAATATGATATTTTTATTAATATGTACAACAGCACTATACAGTTTTGTAAATAGTTTTAGGTTTCATAATATAAAATGTATATTAGATGCTAAAGTCAATATAATTAAAATTTTGTATGTAGGGAGAAAAACTTTAACTATTGAATTTTGATTGAGTGAAGTTGAAAATATTTATATAGGCGTGAAGTATTATTTATTATAAATGGATATTGCATCAACGAAAAACAAAGGGGGATGAAAATATCAAAATGCATTTCAAAACAATAGGAACAAACATAAATTGCAAATTGTAATAAAATTAATGAATTTTTATAACCCTTGGTCTCACCCAAAAGTCTCCCTCCATATTAATTCTTATTAGAATGGTGTTCCTCCTTGCTCATAAAAGAATAACTTTATGACTTTTATTGTGACTTTAAAAGATGGAAAATCCAGTCTTTGAAGCATAATATATATAGGGAAATTTTTGTGTACATATATAGCAATAAATTTCCAATAAAAATAAAATCAACGGACTTTATCGTTTTTCAAAATTAATCCATTTTTTTTTTATTATTTTTAATAATGGCTTGGGGTAACCTAAACTTTAGCCGCCTAAATTTATTGTTATGATTTTATTTATTTATTGGAAGCTCAAAAGCACACGGCAGGATACGATATTAATATTTTGTAATTACCTTTTCACCCCTAAAAAATATAAAATTTTGATTTTCAATTTAAATTTGAACTCAATATAAATGAGCATAAATTAAAATAATGACACTAAAATTTTGGAGTATAAAGGGAAATCAAAGGTGTATTAACCCAAATAACACTCAGTCCTATATAATAATAACGTGTAGCATAAAAAAGCAAACGATAAGGCAATCAAAATAACAACCCACCTACTAGCCTACATATACAATATGCATGTACTAAACAAATTCGTATTTACAATTATTTAACTAATTACACATGCTAAAAACCTGTATAAATGTCAAATATTATTTGAATAATTCTTAAATGACACGCACACATATTTTGGTGCTTACAAAACAAAAATTGGTAAATTGATCAAACAATAAATATTTATATGTTATGATTTATGGTCATTCAAATCTATCGCGTTTTTACCCAACCAATTTTAATAACAGTATTTAGTGCGGACGTTTGATTATATAGTAGATATATCAAATTAAGGTGTTGAACGAATTAACAATTTTGCCAGTTCTTTGAGTAAAACAATTTACAGACTTTTAGAAGCTTACTCGCACCCTACATATATTCAACTAGGAATTGAATGACTTATTTCCCTTATTAAATCTCAAATCCATCATCTTAATGCAATCAAATGAATCACATTGTGAACATGTAACAACAAAAAACATTGCTAAAATCACTATAATATATTTCAGACATGTTTTATCTGCAATCACTGTGAGTAAAATAAATTCGCGTCATGCGAAACAAACAAATAATGTCAACAAACCAAATAGCATCATTTACTGTATATATAAAAACAAGATACAAAAGCTGGATAAAAATGATTGGATTACTGGAATTGGAACATTAATATTCCACGATTTTTCATAATTTTTTTTTTCTTTTTTTATGGAAGATGAATAAATTTTTTACTGAAAATAATGAAGTCGGATTTAGCTAGTCAGTAGAATATATTTTGAAGTTACCGTTTTTATACATATACACTCGTATTTAGTAAATAATTCAACAACAACAAAAAAAAAAACATGAGAACAACATACCTTTTGATAAACATTAAACTAATTTTATCTCTATATTTGTATTGAAATAAATATGTTCGCGCCTAAATGGAAATGTCTATCAATGAGACAGACAAAACTGTCATACAATACCAAAGTTAATTAAATTTTGTATTTCTCGATTTGCATTTTTCCGATATCTGTTATGCATGGTTGTTTTGCACATTTGGGATTTCAACAAATACAAAAATACTGCAATAATATAAGTAAACACACACACACATACATACAGAAATTGAATAAATACATTATAATATAGAAAAAAAAAAATTAAGAGAAATCCCTATTGAATTTCCAATGGAATAGGTATGAATGACAGTGATTTGATTTTTCATTTTGTTCAGTTTCAATGCATTTTTTTTTTGTTTTGCTCTGTGCTCAGGCATTTTATAATAAAATAGAATTTTTTTGCAAACGCATTCTAATTTTCACAATTTATACGAGATTATATATCAAACGATAGTAAATACAAATAAATATCTGTACTATGACTATATCCTACTTTTTTCACACAATGAAGTTTAAAATAGAGAGCTAAGCGAGTTTCTTCCTCACTATCTGATATACGTTCAGTAAAATCCATATACTAAAAATCTTAAAATCGTTTAATACCCTCAAAGAATAATATCGACATAGTAAAAAGTAACTTCCTTTCATCAGAATTTTACACAGTATCGCAGATTTCAATAAATACAATATAATCGAGAATTTGGATCGTATGTCATTGTTCTAACTAATAACCACTGTTTCTTAAGGTTGAAAATGAACTTGATTCATTTATACCCATATCTAATTTAGACGACCTAAATTTTTAGTTACAAAATAATTTCAAACTAACTAGCACGTCGGAATTACTGGTTGCCTAGTCATTTTGCAGTACTTTAGATTTTATCAGCCTACATTATTCGTGGAGCCCAGATCACGTAAATTTTCTGGGTGAAAATCAATAATTTCTTTTTTGCTTGTTTCATGAAATATAAAATTTTGAATGGATCGTAGATGTGGAGTGGCTTACCCTCACTGCAGCAATAATGATATATAAAATGTCAACATTCGATTATATTTATTTTTTCACAATATATATTGCACACAATTTTATATATACACGTATGGCTTTAAACTTTATTAGAGGTTTAAATGTATCTAAGAAAAAAGAAAACGTCAGCGGGTCCCTTTTAACCCCCTAGATTTAATGATGATTATAAAATGGTAAAAGAAGGTTTTTATTACGGAATAGGTTATTTTTTGACTTTATTACCACCAAGAAAGCCGAATTTTTTGATTTAAGCATTCTTGTAACAAAACCCGAAAATAACCTAAACGCAACGATTTTTAACCAAAGTTACAAAGTAACCATAGACATATACTTTGTAATTTTGGCTAATTGGAATAAACCAATAGAACCAAGTTATCTACAGTCTAAATAATATCTACCATCACCCATTACATAAATTGCGCTTGTAATAGAACAAAGTCAAATAATTTCGATAGCTAAAGTCGATTTAACCTTCTCTCTGAGTATTGGGGTCATTTTGACCCCAATCGATTTTAAAATTAAAAAAATTTGTTTCTTATTAACAAAATGGCGCGTGCCTTATAAGATAGTCTCAACTAATATTTTATAAACGCAATACAATGCAAAGAGGGCCCAAATTACTTGTAGATTTGGTAATTTGGTAGTTTTTATTTATTTTCCCTATGAAATATATGAAAATATCCGTGGGGTCAGATTACCTCCTATACACAGACATCGTGATAGTAAACTATAGACGAAGGTTAAAACCGTACAACAAAACTAGTAAATTATTGATGCACGAATGTACTCGTAAATATTAAAAATTCATTGTCAAGCAAAATCTCTCTGAGATTAGCAGGATTTTGGCCGGAATTAGCCGCTTAAGCGCTGTTAAGTGAATAGACCGGAATTTAACGTAACCTCCAACTCAACTCCCAAATTAATCCCTAATTGCCAACTCAATCTCAATGATATCCCAAACGTAATCACTAAATGATCTCCCACTCGAAAAAGAATGAATTGATAGGATTGTGAATTTTTCCAGATTAGTCACAGTGTGTCAAGCTCGATTTAAGCTAATCCCTTTGTTTTTGCATAGAATACTTATGCACACTGCGGCTAATCTCGAAAAATTCACTAAATCGGTTTTATTAAATCGCAGTGTGCCTAAGGTATTAATCTCAATTCCAATAGCGCAACACAAGCTCTGACTCAATCTATAACCCCATCTCTAAATCAACACGGTTCGATATTAATTAAATTTAACCTACAACTGAACCCCCCAACTAAACTTCTCGATCAATATAAATCTCCAAATCAACCTAACTCAACTCAAGCTGACTTTCAACTCAATCCCAATAAATCCCCAACTCAACTGTTAACTCATCCCTCAACTTAACCCCAAACTCAACGCTCACAACAAATCAAGGTAACTTGTCTCAACCGCTGGCTCAACGTTAACTCAACCCCAACGCAACCCTAACTCAACCCTAGCTCAACCCTAGCTCGCCCGCAACTCAACTCTTAATTCAATTATAAACCTAACGGTCTTCTTAACTCCCAAATGAACATGGTCTGAAAAACTACATGAACTCATCTCAAGCTAACCGTAACTTAAGCCTCAATTCACCCAGCAAATAAACCTCCAACTGAGCTGCTGAACTGCCCAGCTCCACCCTCACTCAACCCCAAATGGAATCCTCAAGTCAGCATATCTAGAAAAATTATAGATAGTATAGATTACAAAAGCTTTACAATTACACGCCTGAAACATAAAAATAGATTGGCAAAAAAAAAACAAATCCGACAAGTTGATCTCAAGATGTCATGAGTATAGACATCCAGACAGCCGGATAGAGATATTTCTGAGACCTTCAAAACGTAGAGGAAAGTGATTTTGGACAAACAATTGTTTGCTAATTTCGACAGGATTTCACTAACTTCAGTCCTTGCGGACCGAAATTAATATAGGTTTTGCAACTGTAGCTCTTCGTTATTTAGCCGGCGTAAATGGCCTTTAACTTCTTTGGCAAGTAGATTCTTTTTAAATGTGTATTTAACCGATTAAAATTCCATGTTTTTTTCCAGTCCGATGACTATGTAACATTCCGTAAGTGCTTCCCTGCCCCAAACCCAAAAAGCAGTAACGGTTTCCTCCACGAGTTGTACATTCATAGTTTTGGTATTACATGACCGAATAAAAACATACACTTATGTTAATTTTTGTTCCTGTTAGTTTGCAGGTATATATGATTTGCGTAGTTCCTGTCTGCGCCTTTCTGTTAATGCCCATTTCCTAAAATGTCTTCCATTGAACGCGGGTCGGAAATCAACAAGAGTAGACCTTAAGAACGAATTTTGGGGTGGAAATACTTCGCCAATCATTTCTTTGATTTATTTTGATTAGTAAAGATCACACCTTGTTTTCATTTCTGTGGTATTCTACACCAGAATTACTTGCCTAGTACACATCACTTTTGAATATTTTAGCTGGTATGTTGTCAGTCCCAGCAATAAGGCAGCTGAGGTTTTTGATTTATTCGGCTTTTTCGGTTATTCAGTCCTAAAAGTATTCTTACCAACCCTTATCTGGTGTTGAGACTTGGTCATAGTGACCTTTTTTACATATTGATGTAGTGTAATGTATGTTTATATTCACGGTCACTCTTTAGAAGCCCAATTTTTTATTAATTTAAGTTTCATCGCTAATCCTAAATTTGCGCAGTCCTTTGTGTCGAAATGTGTTTTGCGTGGGCAATGAAGCCTGCCTTACTTGTACACTTAAATTAATATTTCGCTGAACATGTATTGAAGTTATTTTGTTTTTTTATCTTCAGAGCAATGACTGTGGTCGTAAAAGATCGTAAAAGAAAACTTGAGAGTTGCTATTTTCATCTAGGTACTACATAGATGTACAAACGAATTAAAATTAAACTAGTATGCTTATGAAAATCGCAACTCTCAAATCGTATTTTACTACAACCGAAAAATGGCCCAAAAATTTGAATAGGATTAAAACCACATCCAAAGATCCCAAAATTTGGGGTATTTTTTCATTTTTAATGAGATTTAATTTCAGTTTTAATATATTGCCGAAAAACCCAAAAGAATGTTTTAAATTTAAATCTTACCTTTCCACAAATCTGTGGTTTCCATTATAATTTTAAAATATTCTGGAAAATGGAGATTTCTATTCTAATTTCAAAATTACATTGGAAACCTCGATGTTCCAGAATATTTTAAAGTGAAATTGATTAAATTAAATATTTTTTTTTCCAGAATTCCTCGATTCCCATTCTAATTTTAAAATATTCTGGAAAATGGTGATTTTCATTCTAATTTAAAATTAGATTGGAAATCTCCATTTTCCAGAATTTTTTAAAAATAAAGCTTTCTTTTACAGAATTTCTGGAGTTCCATTTTCCAGAATATTCCAAAATTAGAAAAGAAATCTCTATTTTCCAGAATTTCCATTCTAATTTTAAAATATTCTGGAACTAGAGATTTCAGTTCAATTCAGAATATTTTAAAATTATATCTTCCTGTTCCAGAATTTCTAGATTTCCATTCTAATTTTAAAATATTCTGGAAAATGGAGATTTTCTTTCTAATTTTAAAATTAGATTGGAAAGCTTCTTTTTCCAGAATATTTTAAAATTTGAATGGAAATCCAAAAATGCTGGAAAAGGAAAATTTAATTCAATCAATCCTCATTTTGCGAACCAAAATCAATGTGCAGGGGTGCTATTCTTATTGCTGGCTAGTGCTGAAGTATTACCAAAACTCTAATTTTCGTAATACTTTAACACTAACTCACAATCCGAAAGTTTTCGTAATATTTCAAGTATAGCACCCGAGGACATATGTTTTGGTCGCAAAATTAAGATTTAATTTCGAATTACCGGAAAGCAATATTTATTGGTAAATGCGTTTGTGTTCGAATGTGATGATGATTGATTTTATGCATGTAAGAGATGACTTGACACAAACAAAATGGATGACTTTATACAAATAAGAGAAATAAGCTAAGTAGATAATGATCAAAAGAACTTATTAAAATGTTTATTATTGTTCTTTTATACTCATGCACATAACTCAGAAAGAAACGACCAATTCCAAAATAAAATTAAAAACATTACGAATGTGGCCGGCGAAGAATATTGTTATATAAATGTGACGTTTTATTGTCAATTTATATATTTATATAAATAGGGGTTAATGTCTATTTATACATTTACTTAACCTAAACTAACTTGAGGCTAAATTATGTTTATCTCCGTTGTTACAGATGTTAAGGCAATTTTTCAATTAACTAGAGAATCAATAAATTCAACGGTTCGAGCTTGCCTCTGGTGGGGGCTATTACCGAATCGTGAATTAATTTCCCTTTTTGTGGAGAATGCCGCTAGGCACGGTGTTAGTGGAATATTCGGATACCTTGAGTACTGCTAACAAAAAAAACACGTGCGTAGCACTTATTGGTTCTTTTGAGAGTGTTCTCTCAAGGCCTGGGCGTTATTAGTTAGTTGTTGAAATACTTACTCCTTATGTTCTGGATCTGGAGGATAAAAAGAAACTCCGTTAAAATGTATATAAAATAAAATGTATATAAAGAATAAAAAAATACATACCGTAATTGGACTAAAATAAATAAACAATCGTGATCAAGTCAGTCATCTTATCATAACAAATTGTAACAGCAAACCTAGCAAACCAAAATAAATAAAACCATTTGGTTTCCCTTTTCATAAAATGAAACCATGAGCAGCTCTCTCTCTCTCTATGTATATGTCTCTCTCTCTCTGTCTATCTCTCTCTCTCTTTCTCTCTGTCTATGTCTTCTCTCTTTGTCTATGTCTCTATCGCTATGTCTCTCTCTGTCTTTGTCTCTCTCTCTCTCTATCTCTGTCTGTGTCTATGTCTCTCTCTCTCTCCCTCTCTCTCTCTCTCTGCCTGTGTCCCTCTCTCTGTCTCTGTCTCTCTCTCTCTGTCTGTGTCTCTCTCCATGTCTGTGCCACTCTCTCTGTCTGTGTCTCTCTCTGTGGTTTTCTTATTTTTTATTTTATACGCAGGTATGTGGAAAATCTTCCGAAGACACCGTCTACCCGTGTCGCCGGTAGTGTGAGATTTCTACTCACTAAAAACCACCTTTTCTTCTGACCGTTCCCCCCCCCCCCCCCGGAACCGCCGTTAAGCATTACTTCGGAGGGCGGCATTAGTGTTATAGCTGACTCATCCATTTCCTGCAAGCAATGCAGCGCGCCGACTCTCTGTCCGTTGGGTCTCCAACCGTCTCAACTCCTTCTGAACCGTAATTATGGCAGATCATATAGCGTCCCAGGCATCCTGCGATCTCTCTTCCAAAGCTCAATCTGGCATGCACCATGACTCCCAAGTATTTAATAGCTTCCTTGATTATAACGAGATATGACCCCACCTTGACTGTCGCTTTCTGCTATTTTCCGGCTGGTAATCAGCACTGCCTCGGTCTTATTTTCGGCCAGTTTCAGGCCCACTGCCTGCATCCAATTTCTAACCGTTTGAATTGCTTCGTTAGCCACATCTTGAACCTCGTCAATATGTTTCGCAACTGTAACTTTAGCAATGTCATCAGCAAATCCCACAATCTTAACCCCTTCAGGCGTTTCTATTTTAAGTAATGCATCATACATTATATTCCACAGAGTTGGGCCCAGGACAGATCCCTGTGGAACGCCACACGTAACAACATACTCTTTGGTGCCTTCATCGCTATAATACTCTAGTACTCTGTCCTCAAAGTAACTTTCCAGAACCTTTAGCAAATATCCTACAACGTTCAGATTTCTTAGCGCATCCCTGATACAACCCAAATTCGCCGTGTTGAATGCGTTTCTCACATCAAGCGTGACAACCAAGCAGTATTTCTTGGTACCTCCTTTCCATCGCTTTCCATTCACTGCCTCTCGGGCAATTTGCACCACTGTATTGATAGCATCCAGGGTCGAACGAGCCTTACGAAACCCGAATTGCTGCTCTGAGAGGCCTTCATCACTTTCTGTGATCGGAGTCCGACTATTTCGGATGATGTTCTCCAGCATCTTACCCATTGAGGCTAGCAGGCATATCGGGCGGTATGATGACGGTATTCCTGGAGGTTTACCGTTTTGAGAATGAGGACCAGTCTTTGTATTTTCCATTTCTTTGGGAACACCCCATCTTTAAGGTATGAGCGCATTATTTCGGCCAACAGTCCTGGGTTGCCACTCAACGCCGTCTTAATCGCCTTATTGGGTATTCCGTCTGGGCCGGGGGCTTTGTTTACTCCCACTTTTCTACATGCCTCCTGAATCTCGTCAAACTCACTATGTCCACTTTCATCCTGCCGACTTCTGGGCCGTGTTGCATGGTGAGGGAAAAGTTCCTTAATAATTTCAAGCAACCTTGGATCTTTCTCCTGTGAACCTCTTCCTATAATCCTGGTCATTACAACTTTGTAGGCATTGCCCCACGGATTTGCATCCGCTTCCTCGCACATGCTTTTGAAACAGTACTTTTTACTTTTTCGTCAACAGTACTTTTTACATGTCTAGTAACCTTTAGCTCTACCTTTTTATCGGCTGTCCCTACTGAAATCCTAATGTTACGTACCATCTCCATGAAGACGTCGTCGTCAAAAGTTTTTTCTGACCATCCCCTTGCTTCATGTACTCTTAGGTTTGTTGGAGATCCTGTCTGTCCCTTGATTTCATACAGCAGTGCTTGGTGATCGCTACCTGTGTACCTTTCGTTGACATTCCACTTAATATCTTTCAGTAATGTTCGGTCTGTGTCTCTCTCTCTGTCTGTGTCTCTCTCTCTCTCTGCCTGTGTCTCTCTCTGTCTGTGTCTCTCTCTGTCTGTGTCTCTCTCTCTTTCTCTCTATCTCTCTATCTTTCTCTTTCTTTCTTTCTCGATGTCTTCTAAATAAAAAATTAAAACTAACGTTGAATGAAAGTATTCAAAATATTATTCAAAAAAAATTTTTTTCCCAATATCTATTATAATTAAATACATACCTTATTCTCCAATCAATAAAAAGTCATTTTTGCTACATATAAAATGTTAAACTTATAATATTTTACAACATGATTTAACAAAAATGTCAAATTCCAATCTTATTAGCAAGGGAATAACATCTCTCTCGTCTATATAAGCACCAAAAACGTCAACCGATGTCACCAGATTCAATAATTGTTGACGCTTATCCTCACAAATGGAAAGAAAATAAATGAAACCACACAATAACAAATTTTTGTATGATACGAGTATACCTTGCATGTTTACAAAACTGAAGAAGCTAATATTTCAAATTTGATTTTGTGTCAACAAATTTTGTTTATTTCGTTTCATTAGAATATTGACTTTTAAAATTTGAAATGTTGAAATTTGAAATGCAACAATCGGCATAATGCTACGAGTTTTAGTCTTTTGAAACTCTATACCCCCGTCTTTTGAACTCCTATTTGAAACAGAAATATGTATATATGTAAATAATCAAATTTTGAAAGTTTTCCTTTCACACTTGTGCTACTGGGCCTATTTTTTTATTCACACCGAGCAGTGTAGTGTAAAAATCGTCATTGTTGCTCCAAAAGAAAGCGACCAAAGCAGACAATGAAAAATAATCTGCCCCGTGTAAATAAAAAAATAGACTCACTGACAAATGGAATTACGAATCAATAATTTCGATTTAACTATAAATAAAATGTGGCATATTTAACCATGGTTTCACATCAAAATTAGACAAAGTTCCGGATCGGAAAATTTCTCATTTTAATTTTTTTGAAGTTAATGTTTCCAAAAATGTAAGAGAATTTAATCCAGTTTTGAACTGGACTTATTGTAGCACAATTTACATTCTAAATAAGCAGCATGTACATTATACAGGTTGTGTTAGCGAATTATAATAATACAGCCAAATTCCTTTACAAATTTTTCTTCGTCACATTCACACAGCTGTAAGCAAATTTTAAGAATTACCATTTTTTTTTTACTCTAATTTAAATTAATTAATTAATTCGTGGTTTCTCATTTTAAAGAGGAATTGCCGAATAGTTTCTTTTTCCTTCTAAATAAAGTTTAGTAATTAAAGAGATTTTCGACCTTGAGATTTTTGGGGATTTATCCTTTTTGGGGTCCCCTGAGTCTGACAAATTGGGTTTCGAAGTGATATCTGTCTAGCTGTGTTCTCTCTCCAGCCCAGAAGATTTAATCAATCAAACTGAAACTTTATATTTAAGCTTTTTTCAGTATCAATCGGCCAACCATCAAATATCTCAAAAAACATAAGATTTACAGGAAAACGATTAAAACAAAATGTTCCTAAAGAAACTTCTCGTTACAAAAACATAAATACGTTTGGGAGAATGTCAGATTTCTTAGAAAACGTATTTATTCGAAATATTAAGAGCCTCACCTCGTATGTCAAAGCCAAATGAATTTTTTTTATACATTTGTATTTGTTAGATGTACACTGCATTTCCCAAATGTGAAAGTATTCTGTTTGTTTTAATTTTTTCTTTTACCTTAATTTCCAACCCTACACATTTCTCGCAATTCCACTGGTAATTAAAATCCTGCTTTAGATTTTATTCATATCACGAATTTCATTGGAAATAAAAAATGTTTTCGAAAACCTTAAATATGATTTTGATGGTTTATGATGTTTTTATGTAAACGTTGTTTTGATTTGAGTCTTTATTTTATTGGCCCGCACACAAACGTAAAGTCAAAGTGTCTTATTTGTTATTTTGCGATATGTTATTAATATTTTATAAATTGTGACATTGTTTTTAATGTTTTTATTCATATTATTTTTTTTTTTGTGGAAATGGTTTGGGAAGGCGTCTGTTAATACTCCACACTATATTTGTCATTGATAAGTTATTTTTAAGACACATTATTTGGCATGTTGTTAATTTCTTTTTTTTATTTTTTCATTTCAGGTAAAAAGCCATTCCAATTTATAAGTTGAATCAGCTAGCATGAGAAGCGACCTATGTTTCCAAAAAAACCCAAGGTTATAAATTATAAGCTAATATTAAGTGACAACACAACTAAAACTTATGATACAATCTCATTTTTTAGTTCTACAAAATAAAAATTCCAATTAAAAATTAGATGATTAATTTTTCCCATGCTAGAAATTGTATATACATACTTTCTTATTGCATTTGGGAGCTATTAATTACCCAGACTTTCATAATAATCATAACATAAAGTAAACATATTTCTAATTTTTTCCCTAAAAATGTTGGTGTCCCCAAAAAATACAAAAAAATAACAAAGAAGCAAACCAAAAGAAAAAAACAGATTTGGTTTTGTATTTATTATGTCCCCATTAATTTCTATTTTCTATTCTAATCCAAACCTCCCACCAATGTTTTTTTTTCTCGTCTTTGGTAATCCACCACAACCATAATGTTAAAAAAAAAAAAAAAAAAAAAAAATTAACAACAGTAATAATAATTCTAAAATATTGTAACAAATCTGTGTGGAGAAGAATTTGGACACTTTCTCATTTTCAAACCCTCCTTGATTATTGCTGAATATCATATTGCAGTGGAATTTATAGGTATAGACAAAATACGCTACAATAATAGATGGATCTTATTACGAAAAAGAAACCGGCAAAAATTGCAGACAAATCAAAATAAATTCCAGTAATCAATGAATCAATTGTTTTTAAAAAATATTAATTTTGTTTTGTTATTTATTTGTTTCTTTTGATACTAAGTTTCATTCTCACTAAATGGAAAATCTATATAGAATGTAATACTACCGTTGGCTTAATTCATTTTTCATTGTTTAAAACAAAAAAAATATATAAATAAAATAAAATCGTGTAACAAAATAACAAATCAAAAGAAATGAAATTTATTTCCATGTTTACTGCAAATTTAATTAAAGTTAAAAAGAAAATTGAAAACCGGGAAATAAAATTTTCACAAGAAAAATTTAATTTTATTTCTATTGTTATTGTTTTGGTGTGGTTCTTAGAATTTATTGTTCAGCACAGAAATAAATGAAAAATTGAGTTTTACAATGTTTTTACCATTCGATTTGCTTTTGTTGCTTAACCAATTACATCCATATGTACATAGATCGGACACCTCAAGCGCGATAAAATAGCTTGAACTCCCATGATATAACGTTGTTTTGATATTGATAAATTAATTATTTTTGTATGCAACAAATTCATTTATCTTCGTCTCAACAAAAAAAATTCGAGAATAACAAACATTTTATTTTTATTATTATTGTTTTCTTTAATTTTATTTTTGTTTTTCTTCCCTCTTTAAGAAAATCCCTTCAAAAAATTTTGCGTGACCAACATTCAAATTAAGATTAGATTTTATTTTTGTATAAATAGGAGAAGAAAAAAAAAATGAAGTCTACTAATGTCCAAAAATCTACGTGATATTTTTTCGGATTTTACCAACTTTTCCATGTATGTGTGTGTGTATACGCCTTGTTATTCCCAAAAAACGAAATAAAAATCTGTAATATCCTAAAATTAAGACTATACTTTTTTTTTTATTATTTAGTTAGTTTAAGGATATTCATTTTCTTTTTCATTTTCTTGTAATTATATGGAGTTGAAAATTGTTGTTGGGAAATTCAAAAAAACAAAATAAAAATAAATTGGGATTTATTTTGCTTCTGATTTGATTAATTGGATTGTTTTAACAGCACGAATAGAAAATTATCATGGTAATTTAAAGAAGGCTTGTTGATTTGAATGGCAAATAAGAAATAGAAACACGGAGGATTCCTACAAACCGAAATGGAATCTTTAATTTCGAGTTACCTAATATCTTGATTCATATTTGATACAGTACGAAATTTAGGGTTATACATGTGGGATTTCACAAATTTTATTTTTTTTTTTATTTTTTATTTAAAATAAATTTTATTTATTTATTTTATGTAATTACAATCTAGTCTTCTGGACTAATGAGCAATTTGTTTCTGACTTAATTTAATAACTTAAATTAATCTATGGCTTCTTCCCATTGGCGTTCCATAGTGTTTGGTAAATTGAAGTAAACCACATCTTTGTAGTGGATTTTAGATCAGCACAATGCTGCTTAAACTGACAATCACACCAGCTCAAGAGGTTTGGTTCTTTTAAGTCTGCTTCTTCCTGGATTTCGTTTAAGATGAGGTTATTTTATTTTATTTTATTTTATTTAAATTCAAAAAAATACAATTGAAGAGTAATAACTCTCATTATTAAAAAATTGTATACATTTCCAAACAAAACTATCAAAATTAAAAAAAAATAATAATAAGTAAAGTTAACTATTATAAAATTAACGAAAAATAAAACTAATTATAAAAAAAAAATCAAATAAAATTAATAATAATAATAAATTTCAATTTACTGAATTACTGAAGGAAATGCCGTTTGAAATTAGATACCGTTGAATTTCTTATAGCAGGATCAATTACATTAAAAATGTGAATACCGCTAACAAACAAACTGTCATGATAAAGTGTACACGAATTTTTCGGTATAGTAAGCGCTCTCTTACGCAATGATTGGCCAAACTGGAACTGGTTAAACAAATATAATGGCTCAGTGTTTTTTAAAATTCTATAAATAAAATAACAAATTCTATAATTATAGTAATCAGTGATTTCAATATTCAATAAACTTGTCTTAAGATGAGATATATGATCATACTTACTTAAACCAAAAACATATCTAATACAAGCATTAAATAAAAGATCAACCATATATTTACAAGATTGAGATAATTCAAAGAAAGCCTCACACCCATATAGAAAATGCGGAAGAAGGTATGCAAAAAACATAGTTTTCCTAAAAATTATGCTAGTAAAAGAGGAGGTTCTCCATCAAATTCTAAGCATTCCGAATATTTTAACCCCAATAGTTGAAATATGATCAACCCATGATAGAGTTTGATTCATAACCAAGCCTAGATTCTTAACCGTTTTGGAGAACGGAATAATTTCATTATTTAAATAAATTGGCGGAAAACTGCTAGTGTCAATCACAGTATTATAAATAACAATCGCTTGCGATTTAGACGAGTTTAAAGACAAACAATTATCAGATGCCCACGAAGAAATGGCTGATAAATCCTTATTTATATTATCTATTGCAACATCCACACTATTAATTGTCCCTTTTAAATAGATCTGTAAGTCATCAGCATAAAGGTGGTACGATGCATAATTAATGACTGACGAAAGACTATTAATATATAATAAAAAAAGAAGAGGTCCCAACACGGAACCCTGTGGAGGTTCATTTTAAGGTCCCTATGAAGGTCATTGTTCCTGACATATCAAGGTGCATCAACGATGTTCCTTAATACCATATTCTGAAATCTTTGGATGATATTTACGTTGCTCTGTTTGGTACAACCCCAAAGCTGAATACCATAAGTGCAAATCGGTTTCAATATTTGCTTATAAAGTAGAAGCTTGTTGTATGTTGATAGAGAATTGTTCCTTCCCATCAGCCAATACATTTTTCTGTATTTAAGTCTTAATTCTTCACTTTTCTTCTTGACTTGTGCTTTCCATCGTAGTTTAGCATCCAGGGTCATGCCGAGATACTTAGCTGTGTTCGCATGCGGTATTATTTCCCGATTTATGGTAATCGGAATATGTTCGAATCGTCTGTTGGTAAAGTTGATGTGAACTGATTTAGCTTCATTTAGTTTTATTCTCCATCTTTTTGTCCATTTATATATTTTAGTTATAGCTGATTGTAACTTCTGTGTTGATTCTTCGTTGCTTTTTCCAACAGCTAGGATCGCCGTATCATCTGCAAACGTTGCCACTGTGTTGTTTTCTAATGTAGGAAGATCATAAGTGTGTAGTAGGTATAAAACCGGCCCTAATACACTACCCTGCGGAACTCCTGCGTTGATTTCTTTCAATTCAGAAAATGTATCATCTAACTTAATCCTGAAGAACCTATCTTTCAAGTAAGATTCCAGTATCTTTGCAAATTGCATTGGTAGAAAATTCCTTAACTTGTGGTTAAGTCCTTCATGCCACACTCTATCAAACGCTTGTGCAACGTCTAGAAATACTGTTGAACAGACTTTTTTCTCCTCTAATGCTTCCTCAATTATACTGGTTATTCTGATCAAGTACAATCAATTGTTGAGTGTTGGTTGCGAAAACCGAACTGGATGATTTGGGATCAAATTTTTACCCTCGATTATCGGATTTAATCTTTTTACCAGAAGCTTCTCAAAGAGTTTGGACATGACTGGCAATAGCGAAATTGGCCTATAAGACGATGTTATGTGTGGTAGTTTCCCAGGTTTTGGGATCATAATTACTTCCGCAATTTTCCATAAGCTTGGTACACATTTGATTCTAAATGCTGCATTTATAAGATTGGTGAGTTTCACCAGAGCTTTCCTTGGCAGTTCTTTTAAGATTTCTGCAGTAATAAGATCGTACCCAGGAGCTTTTTTCGTATTCATATTAGCTTTTATTTCACGCATGACTTCTTTTGGTGTTGTGAGTAGGATTTCTTTACTTTCTTGCACAGCTTGCTCAGTTATTATTTCGGCTTCCAACATTTGGTCTTCATGTGGCTGGAATATTTTTTCGACGTGTTCGGCAAATTCTCGAGCTTTGTCTTCATTATTTCTAGCCCATTTCTCACCTGCTATTTTTATTGGGGGAATCTGCATTATTGGTCTTTTGATTATTTTGGTTGCTTTCCAAAGAGAATAATTAGTACTGTTATCATTAGTTCATTTTCTTAAATAGTTGCTGATTGATTCATCTTTCAATTCTTTGATCTCTCTTCTTAATTGTTGAGTGAGATTGTTCAAATGAGTTTTATCTTGGGGGGCCCTTGTTTATTGCCATACTCTTCTCGCTCTTCTTTTTTCTGCGAGGAGTTCCCTAATTTCCATAAGGTAGTTGTTTCCCTTGATTTTCATTTTAATTTCAGGAGTATGTTCCCAAGCTGATTGCTGTATATCGTTTACAAACTTGTGAACTTCTTTGTCTAATTGTTCTTCAGTCTTTAATGGAATCATTAAGTTAATTTTTTCTTCTAACGATAGTCTAAAGCATGCCCAATTAGTGTGATTATTTACTAGGAATGCGTTTCTTTCTTTCTGAATGATTTTTTCACTTAACTTTAGAAGTATTGGTGAATGATCAGAGTTTAAGTCGTGGCTTTCATCTACTTGTACATAATTTACAGATATATTCTTTATTATGAAGAAATCAATCAGATCTGGTAATTTATTTGGATCAGTTGGCCTGTAGGTTGGTTTTCCAGTTGAGAGGGCTTCTCAACTGCATTTTCTGATAGCTTTTAGGAGTTCTTTACCCTTAGTCGTTGTTAATCTGGATCCCCAGTGGACATTTTTTGCATTAAAGTCTCCTCCAAGTACAAATCGTTTTCCTAATTTACTGAGGAACTCGAGATAATCGTTTTCTTTCATTGAGTGCTTCGGTGTGCAGTAAATACTAGCAATACAAATAGAACTACTTTTGGATTTGACAATAACAGCAGTTGCTTCTATTTCTTCCGTTTCATATGTTAACTCCTCATAGTGATGAATGCTATTTCTAATTATAACAGCACTACCTCCTTTAGCAATGTTTCCAGGGTGAATAGTGTGATATATTTGATAATTTTTAAATTTAATGATTTATTGTCTAGTGAAGTGTGTTTCCGTGATGAGACATACATCGATTTTTTCTGTGTCCAGGACCACTTGCAGTTCTTGTTGATGTTACATCAGTCCATTGGCATTCCAACATAAGATTATAAGATCATTGGCCATTTTTTTGTTTAGGGATGGCTCCCTTAGTGCTGTGCTCTAGTTTCTGTAATCGCTCATCAAATGTATTTAGTCTGCTTAAAATTAATTTAAGTGTTTGACTTATATCGTCATTTTGAGCAGTTTTTCCTGGATTTCCGTTGCTCATCATTACTTGAGCATAAGTCATTTTACCAAATTGTCCTTGAGTAGTTCCCGACACTCTACGATTTACTTCGGGTCGGTTCATCTTAACCGCTTGCTTCCTGAATAAACTTGGATTTTTAGCAATCACCTTCTTATTTTTGATGTTTTGCAGTTCAATAGCAACGGTGGATCCTCTGTAGTTAGCCGGATGGTTTTCTCCACAGTGAACGCATTTAGGTTGAACATTTTGGGCTTTTACACAATCATTGGTATGATGTTTACCTAAACATTTGACACACCTGGGTTCCCTGTTGCAATATTTTTGTGTATGTCCATAGGCTTGACTTTGTTTACATTGTGGTATAAGCTTAGATCTTCTTAGAGGCTGAATAACCCCTTTTCACCCCAAGATGTACTTAATTTGATAATTTTTTTTCGATATCTTCATCAGTATCGAAGGTCAACATAAACATGTTGAGAGGTACTTTGCCTCTCCGTTTTAGCTTAATCGATGCTTCAGTTGCCTTAAATCCTTTTGCTTTCAGGTCATCAATTATTTTGTCTGGTTTACACGTAGAGTGTAAGTTTTTAGCCATGACCCTAATTGGTCTGGTTTCATTTAACATTTTTGTCATTTTTCTGTATGTTTCAGCATCTTCTAAGTTTATTTTGATGGTGTTTCCATTCATCAACTTTGCATTAAACTTATCAGTAGCAGTTATTGTTTTTATTTTCTCATAGAGTACATCGTAGTCCTTGACTTCATCTATTATTATTGGTGGTGGTGGAGGTATTTTTTTTTGGTTGTTTCTGGATAATATTTGGAACATTATCCTTTAATTGAGGTGGGGAGGGCGTATTATTCCGTCTCCTTTTTTTTCTCCCACCTATAACTCTAATCCACTCAGTTTCTCGAGCTAATTCTTCTTCATCCGTATGATACTCTTGTGGAGTTGTATTCTGGTTAGGAGTAGAATCGATGTCCTCCTTTGGCTTAAGAGCTTTAACTTCGTTTTAAAGCGTCTTCATACGCTCCTGTATCCATGCAATTGTAACATTCAGTTGCTTATTTATATTGTTGGCTTCAACTAATGCATTATTAGCTTTACACAATTCATTGTGAAGCTTTTCTTCGTTTGTAGAATGAGTGTTGTGGCTGCTGGCCCCAATGGAGGGACTACCGCCTCTTATCGGAGAATACGCCACTTTGTTACTCCTCTGGAAGGGATGTGAGTTATCCTTTTCTGTTTCACTCAATTGAGCTTGTTTATTCACCAACATGTCTTGAGATTGGTTAAAATAATTCTAGTATAGCAATGGCTGGTCTCCCCCAGAATCCATGAGACCGACCTCCACAGAGGGTGGATTTACCTGAGCAACAGGTGTACCACCTGGGGTATTAGTTTCCATATTTGTTCTGCTCATTGCTCATTTATAGTGTACTGCACTCGCCTCTAGTCTTTCGCCGATGCTTCACATCGTTGCCCGGGTGTTACCACGTGGAGGTATACTAGACACATTTGGTGGTTTCTAAATAGTTGCAGCGTTGCAATATAGACCACGAGATACATGGCTATAGACGGTCAACCCCTACCCTATTGAGACGCACCCAACACCCATTTCACAAATTGATCCAGAAAAAATGAACGAACTCCAAACACACAACCTGAAATAAAACGCCCGACTTTAACACGTTACAAATATGTAATCCAATTTTACTTTTTTTATTTACACTTCTTCTATTGTACACGGTCAAATCAAATCTAACCCAATCTTCTTCATCTGTCATCGTTTTTTTTTAATTTCAACGGTAAACCAAAACATCGCAAAAAGAGACAACATGATCAAACTCCAATGAAGTTATCTACGATTGTATGATTATAACAGGGTGTTCCCACAAATCGACCATCCTGATAATTCGGCGCCTCGACGAATTGTTGAATTTGATTTCCTTTGAATGTATTATTGGAAACTGTTTTATCGTCTGCTTCGCTATTCATAGAAAAATATTACGTCTCGGGTAGGTATTCCATCTTATATGGGCGTTACATCTTACGCAGCTATCACATCTTAGGTATTGCATCTTAAGTAAATACTTCGTCTTTGGTTTAAGTATTTCGTCTTTTGGGTCATCTTAGGTAGGTAAATATTTCGTCATATATAAATATTTCATCTTTTAGGTAAATGTCGGCTTATAGGTAAGTAATTATACTTCATCTCTAGGTAAATTGTCAATCCGGGTGTTTTGTCATCGTAGATATAGTGTAGTGGAGTATTACACTCTATGAATTGACCCTCCTCCCTGATCTTCCTCTTCAGATTCACTTCCAGAAGTGTCGAAAATGCTTCTTGGTTGTCTCCATGTTTTCATGTATTCTGCATAGCTCGTTGTTATAATGGGACCTTCGTGAATTCCAACCTTCTCGACTTTATATCTGTCATTAGGGTTAACCTCTACAATTTTGTTTGGCCCCAAAAATTTTGGATATATCTTGAGGCCAGATCCAATTTGCGTACGTTTTATTGCGACCATCTCTCCTACTGCATATTCAATTGCTTCCTTTCGTCTCTTGTTGAATGTTTTTCTATTGTCTTCTTGTATCTTGGAAATCTGTTGTCGTACCTCACTCCGATCGTTTTCTCTATCGATTATGAATTGCTCTATCATTTCATCGGATACGATTTCCGCGATAGTGATGTCTTCAGGGTTCCGCATTTTAGCACCGAACATAACTTCAAACGGTGTACGACTGATGTTTCGCTGCCAAGTGCAATTTAAAATCTTTTAACACTGCTGACATGACTATACCACCTCTGTGGCCGCTCGATAGCTAATTTAGCCAATACGGGTATGATGATTGAATGCATCCGCTCAATTTGTCCGTTTCCTCATGTGATATGTTTTTTTTGGACATTGTCATCTTAAATGCTGCGCAATCAGTACAATAGTAAACTTTGTTCCCAATAGATACACCCTGAGTTTTTTTAATGCTCCTACTATATCAAGAACTTCTAGTTCGTATGAGCTGTATCTTTCTTCGGCTGGTTGAGTCTTCTTGCTGAAATAGTAGACGGGATGAAAATTATCATCTTCTTGGCTCTTTTGTAGTAAAACAGCGCCGTAACCGTGTTTGGTGCAAACTCTGTTTGCACGTTAGGCCTGAAAATACTTAATATAGAAGCACTAATTACCAACTTCTTATTTGAGTCAAACGCATTTTGTTGGGACGCTCCCCAATCGAACTTATTATTTTTCCTCAAAAGGTCGGTTAATGGTTTTGCTATCAGTGAATAACTAGGTGTACATTTTCTAAAATACCCAGTTAATCCTAGATAACTTTATACTGCCTTCAAATTGTTAGGTATTGGAAAATTTACGACTGTATGTGTTTTGGCTGATGATGGTTTGATTTTCCCCTTCGACACAATATACCCCAAGAACTCGATTTCCCTGCACAGAAATTGACATTTTTTCCACCTGAACTCTAATCCATATTCACTGGCTATTTTCATGACATCTTTTAGCTTCTTCAAATTTTCTTCAACATCTCTTGCTGCCACAATCAAATCATCCATATGCACCATTAATGTTTTATTCTGAATTAAATGTCTAAATATGTAATTTACATATCTTTGAAATACAGCTGGGGAGGTGCACAATCCAAACGGAACACAATTAAACTCGTAATGTCCCATGTGTGTTACAAAAGCTGTAAATTTTCGACTTTCTTCTTCAATTAACACATGAAAAAATCCGTTTTCTAAATATAGCGTTGAATATACTTCGGATGAGTGTAATTGATCAATCTGATTTCTATTAGAGGTAGTGGATACCGATCCATTACCACTTCTCTGTTTAATCTTCTGTAATCTATACACAAGCGCTTGGATCCGTCTTTTTTATTCACTAGCACGACTGGACTTGTGTATTCGGAACAGCTGGGTGTTATTATATCTTCTTGAAGCCATTTGTTAATTTGACGTTCTATTTCCTCCTTTTCATTAGATGCTACTCTTCTTGGCGGTTGGAAAATAGGACGCTCAGTCTTTAGGATTAATTTCATGACTATTGGAGATTCTCGTGATGGTGTTGACACGTAGTTTTTGATCAGTTGTTCTACCTCCTTTCGATATTCGAAAGGAGGTAGAACTTTCGCTTAGAACTATCCCGCTCTTATACAACATATCCGTTCCAATTATAAACTGACTTGCATTCAATTTTGCAGTACGACGTGTATTTTCCCACTAAATTCATCGCCATCGATAATAATATTTTCTAGGAAGTAGCCTATTGTTTCAATTGAACTGTCTCTTAATTTTGTTCGAGTGCCGTATATTGATGGAGATCCCTTAACAGTGTAAACATCTTCCAATAAAACTGTTAAATCACTTCCCGTGTCAACGAGAGCTTCGATTACATGTTCAAAAATTGTAACTAACTTGTGATTGTGTCTTAAATTTTTGTTAGCTTCTTCTACCTTCTTCTTCAATGTCTTTGCTTGTGGTTGCTTAGTTGATTGTCTACCAGGACAGTCTGGAGCTTTGTGACTAAATTTCAAACATCTGAAACATTTTGGTCCCTCATCTCTCATCCGGCACTTATTCGATGTATGAACTTTTTTACCGCAATTAAAGCATACAATGGTATTTTGTGGTGTGTTTTTCGGCTTGGTTTTGGCTATACTTGAGAAATTGTTTTCGACTTGAATTTTTCATACAGTTGCAATTTTTTCTGAATCATCCACCGTTTGGCTCCATATAAGATCACTTTGTTTGATTCATTGTCGTTGACACCATCTATGACATATTGGAAAACGGCCTTTTCTTCCACGTTGCCTAGTGCACCTATCTCCCTCATTGTTAGAAAGTATTCTCCAAGGTTTTCATCTTTTTTAATTCGCCTATTTTGAAGCTGACGATAAATATCCGCACTCGTGAACTTCTTTTGATATTCCCGAAGTAATAAATTTTTGATTTCGTTCCTTCTCTTGCACTACCTGTTAAAGATTGTTTCGCGAACACTAATTTTTGTAACGGAGCTAATTCAAATAAATCTGCTGTGTTTTCGAACTCAGCTATCCGATTTTCAACACGATGTTCATCAGTTCCGTCGAATTTTTCGAATATATTCAGCTAAATTTTTTAACTGAATTGAATGTGTTTTTAACAATGACGATTGTGATGCGGTATTAGCATTACTATTATGCGGCGTTCCATCGATAGCGGCATTCTTACGAATTGAGTCTTGGTTTACAACGGTTTCACTTAACTGTTCATCTTCACCGTTAAAACGATTTCCCGAATTTTCTAAACCATGCGGCTGGCTTCGTAACCGTTCATTTTCTTGTTTTAGACGCAAAAGTTCTTCACCCATCGATTTAATTTCGTTTAACATTTCCGGATTTTCACTATTATTCACTTTTGTCACGGTGCTGTTCATAGTTCGAATGTTTTGCAAACTTAAATGAAATTGTTTGATATACTCTTCTTCATCCGATTCGGTGTAGGTGACTTTATCAATCGAACGATTTTTTGTTTTATTTTTTCGCCCCATTATACACTTACTACCTTGATCAACAAGTTCCCGGAATAACCACCGTGTGGTGCTCCCATCGTTCCGATTTGAGTTCTGTTTTTTTGTTAAGTTGGTACATCTGTTTTTGATATTCCCTCTAAATCTTACCGTCATAGCTTGACATTTACAAAAGTTACGTAGTCAAGGGTACATCTACTCTGTGTGTGTTGGCGATTTTTCCATTATTTCCTCTCGGCTGCTGAAACGCGTTCCCCATAATAGTTTTTTAACTCGATTGAACAGAAAGAAGTCACAGGGAGCCAAATCAGGTGAATTCGGTGGCTGTTGGATGGTATTTGTTGCATTTTTCATCAAACAATTACGAATAATGATGGCACTGTGCGACGGTGCGTTATCATGGCGCAAAATCCACGAGTTTTCTGCCCACAATTCTGGTCTCTTTCGGCGAATTTCTTCACGCAAACATCTCTTAACGCCCAAATAATACTCTTTGTTTACGGTCTGGCCTTCTGGCAAAAATTCATGATGCACTACACCGTTGTAATCCATGAAAGCCATGAGCATTGCCTTCTTTTTTGACTGAAAACGATGTGTTTTTTTTTTGGTGAACGCCATTCACTTGCCTGATGTCTGGATTGCGTGTCGTACTCATTAACCTACGTCTTGTCTCCTTTTGATGAATGTGGGATCGGATTCAGCCTCGCAAAACATGTCTAAAATTGTAAATAATCGCCAACACACACACAGAGATAGATGTACTCTTGACTACGTAACTTTTGCAAATGTCCAGCTATGACGCTAAGATTGAGAGGGAATATCAACAACAGATGTACCAACTTAACAAAAAAACAGAACTCAAATCGGAACGATGGGAGCGCCACACGGTGGTTATTCCGGGAACTTGTTGGTCAAGGTAGTATAAACTTGCACATTTTTAGTACACCCAATTGACGAAAAAGTTCTCTTATAATCACTCAACTCGATTACATATGACCTTGTTAGATGACCGCTAATCCTTGATCACCACGCGAATGTTGAAAACAAATCCGGAAATATCCGCCGTCTTATTTCCACGTTGAATCAATTGTCGAGGATCCCGGTTGAGCCCCAAATTTTGTGGGATTTCACAAATTGATCCAAAAAAAATGAACGAACTCCAAACAAACAACCTCAAATAAAACGCCCGACTTTAACACGTTACAAATATGTATTCAAATTTTACTTTATTTTTATTTATAAAAATAAAGTAAAAGTAGAAGTGTAAATAAAAGAATTTTACTTCTTTTATTTACACTTCTTCTATTGTACACGGTCAAATCAAATCTAACCTAATCTTCTTCATTTGTCATCGCTTTTTTTAATTTCAACGGTAAACCGAAACATCGCTAAAAGAGACAACATCATCAAACTCCAATGAAGGTATCTACGATTGTATGATTATAACAGGGTGTTCCCACATACATATTAATAAGTTAGTCTTTTGCTTTAAAAGGGTACATGTAACCAAAGCATTCCTGAATATACAAGCCGTCAGTATCAGACCAATTTTAAAAGAAGCTTAATTTAGGGGGAGGTATTATTGATTAAAATTTTATGAATGAAAAATACTCCTACCAGAAAATATTTTTAGGTTTATATTTATATCAAACCTTTTAGTAAAACATATTTTAAAACCAATAATTTAATTAAAATAAAATTGTACAAATTTACTTTTTCTTTGTATGGCTATGTGAAAAATACAGTATAAAATTAAAAAAACGAAATAAATGACGTAAGATCTTATTCACTATTTATCAAAGACTTTAAAATACAATGTATGTACTAGAAATAAACAAACTACTCACAACCACTTTTTAACAAAAATAAAAACTAAATGGTTTATTTACATGAAAGAAAAAAAAGTCTGCTAACGTCTGCTATTTATCGACATTTTTCTATTATAAAAAAAAACAGGAACGAAAGGTAAATAAAGGGGTTTTAGAAAAAGATTAATTAAATATCTATAAACACCCAGTAGGGTGCGCGTCACGTGAGCTGTTCTGGTCATATATTAGGCAGCTGCGTGATGGGTACAATTGTGTAAGGGGTGATCTGTTGTCAATTCGCAAGTGTACGTGCTGCCTCCTTGTGGCTACCACTGGTAACTAGGGTCATTTGGTACATTTTTGGCCATTTGGCACAGGCTAAAGTACGGCGCTAAAGGAGAAAACCTTGACAAAAAACCCTAATCTAAGGTGGAACAGCATATGCCGATGGATGAATGGCTGATAGGCTAATCAGTCCAAAATATGCGGACTCTGGATACCAGGCACCCTCCAGTTTTATTTAGCCTTCCTAGTAAAGCTGGGTGACCTACGGGTGATTTGTAATTCCCAGCAATTCGTAAGAGTAAAATCAAACGGAAGACGGGCAGGAGTAGGAATATACGGTAGTGGGACAACCCTCTCGAAGTCCTTGGGCTTCAATGCTACCGTCTTTCTAGCGGAACTGCATGCTGTAGTAAACATTTAGGAGGGAGAGCAATAAGCCCAGATATTAAGTATCACGTATCGGCTGGCAGTATTATCAAGTTCAAGCTGAATGTTGACTGGACGGATAATTAAGCAGGGTCCAGCACAATAGATCTTTTAGGTCGCAGTGCGAGGTGGCTAATCGCCCACATGGCCCTCCAATAATAATAATAATAATCTATAAACAAGATTTTATTAATTGATTTTCAAATATATATATTTATCAATTATTCTTCGTGATAACGTAGAAATCAAAATTTATTTTTGTAAGATTTTTCATTTAAGAAAAATGATATTAAAAAAACATAACTTTTCATATGATTTGTATGAAAAATCCATTTTTTTTGTCTTTCTATCCCCCTTATTATAAGTTCGAATTTTATGCTGACGGCTTGTATATCTAGGAATGCTTTGATATAACACAAAATATAGTTAAAAATAGAAAGTAGGATTATACGAGAGTAGTCTTTCCAATAAACAATATTTATGAGAGACTAAGGTGTTCAACATAAGACATAATATACTTCTTTTTTGCATGTTCCTTTTTTCGTTTTTAATCAAGATTATGATCACAGCAATTATCCCGCATTTCCATCGCAACCGAAACATTATAATAATCGCATACAGACAAAACAACTTACATCTACTATGTATTTATAACTGAAGAAGAACAGCAATAACATCAAAATAAGGAAAAAAAACTAAAACTTTTTCATGTTACAAGATTATTGTATTGCCCCATTGGGTGTTATTGTTTTACCGTTTTTGTTGTTTTTATTTTAACTTCTAAAACGAATTTATTTCTTACACTATTATAGTAGGAGTAAAATATTTATGATAATTGTAAGTGTACTCCAAAAATAACAAGCACACACAAAAATTCCGTCTTTTTAGAAAAACAAAAAAAATATTACAACAATAATATTAAAAAAACAGTGCTGAATAAAATACATTAGGGCAAACAAAAAGCAAGAAAAAAATTTTTTTTTTTGTGTAAACTCAAGATAAAATTAAGTTACAAGAAAATGCTTTTTGTATTGTATAGTTTTAATGTTAACCCCATTTTTTTGTTCTTATATTATTTTGTGATATTTCGGTGGCATCCTAAGAAATGATGTAGACGAAAAAAATTTATGTTAATGTTTCTAATTAAATTTATATATATCGATGCTCGCGCACCACTATAATGTAAATCAATGTCATCATTTGTTGTCAGGAGTTTGCGACAGTTCGTAAATAATTCAGTTCCTTGAAAATAAAAAAAACATGAACTTGAAACAATAATTTTTGTAAAGAAACCTTTGAAATATAATAATTAATATAAGAATAGTTCTCATTGCACTATTGCAGTGATATTACAATAGAACAATTTGAAATTGGTTTAAACTTTCGGTTGATTTATTGGTAATTACGGTTACATTGAAAATGAGGTTGAGTTTATGAATTTTAAAGGATTAAGAAGAAGAACAAAATATCTTAGTGTTTATGTAGACTTTGGACCAGAATTTCTCGATTTATCGACAGAAATATTCCAATAAAAAAAAATGTTGCCAAACAACAGTAACACTAGAATTTTAATCTTAGAAAAAGTAAGAATGTGCGTCAAGTAATTCTGTTTTGCTAAAATCCCAGTTTCTTTAAAGCAAAAATTCGAAAATCTGATACTATTGATCGAAATACTGATAAATAATGGATTTGCATAAAAATTAGTATAGTTGATTATAAAGTAAACATTGAAAGTATTATTTAAAAATAACTTATAGCGTAGTGGAAAGAATGGAATTACTTGCAAAATGTCTAATGGTAGTACATCAATTTATTCAGTTCGTAAAACTAATAATTGTCTTAAATTCAAAGTAGAAGGTAATCATTGAGAGGCAAGTACAATTTTGCGAAGGTAAGAAGAAGGTCACACTTCAAATCATGGGATAGTACTAAAGTTGTACGTACGGAAACTGACGGTTTAACCGACTAACCGCGATTTATTTTAATATGTTGAAATATTTCCAAAATTATTATTGAAATGAGTTGTTTGTTTCTATCTCTGCAATCTTTTCTGGGGCTCAAGGCACTTCCAACTCTTTCGCAGTTCGCTTTTTACGTCCTACCTTATGCAGTAGCCAAATCGAAGACGTACGGTTATAGACACCCGTTTTCGTTTAAACCACCTGCACATTGCGTTGCTTCATGCCAATCTATAGTGCTGACATGAAAGGTGGATCGGCCCTTGGATTCCACACTATCAACAGGGGGTCATAGATGTGTTCATCTTCATCACCGATCGTAATTAGATGATGGAAAATCCTTTTTCCATCCCGCCCCTATAGGAATTCGAACCCGGTACCTCCCGATCCAACCGCCGCAGCTTTAACAACTGCGCCGTTTGTTCGGTGGTTTGAAATGAGTTTGCCACATTGATCACACAAAATTGATTCAAAACAAAATGGTTAATATATGTATAAACGTTACATACAAAACCCAGGTATAATATGGTACACAACAAAAAATTCTCGAAAAACCTAATCTTATCTTTGCAATGCTAAACTTAATTTAACTGTAATTAATTATATCAATGCTATCCAATTATACGAATAGAATGAGCTAAAAAAAATTCAGCCCCTCATCGAAGGCCCTGATATAAATTTGTAGGTAATAGAGAACGGGAACAAATCTAAAATTTCGTTGAAAAACAAACAAAAATTGCTTATGGTAATCACAAACAAAATTAAAACAAAAGAAAAACCAAAAAGTAGGAAAATTGTTTTTCGAGTAATTTGCTCGTTTCTTTTTGTTTCATACCAATTTCAAGTAAATTTTATTTGTCCAACTTGGGAAAAAGTTTTGATAGCATTGATTTCCTTTCTAACTTCAAAATTTCAGGAATTTCTTCTGATTGTATTTCTGTCAGTTTGTATTAAGTTTTTTTAGCCCAGCCGAATTAGATAAAAATCGGGCTTATAAAGGAAATAAATAGGTCAAAAGTTTTATTTTATGCGATGTATTTTTTCACTTAGATTTGATAGTGTAACGATTGGAACCTTAAAAAAGTAGTGGTATGGAATGAAGTGGCAATCATCTGAAATGAAGTTCTTGGTTGGGTCTATAATATTACCCATTCCAACCGCTGATCATAATTACGGCGAATGTAGAATTGTTAGGTGTGTCGCTTTACTATAAAAATGGTCACCATAACCATAAATGGCAACATAAAAAATTGTATTGTTATGTAAAATAAAATCATAAAAGTCAAGTCTTTTTCTTTCATCGATCGGCACAAATCACTTTCAACTGATTTAGCTAGTGGTGAATGTGTACAGAGACAAATAAGTTTATTACGGTCAATTCCGCTAGACAATGTAAAAATAAAAAAAATATTAAAACAGCCATCACAGGTGTACCACGTTATTCGCTTATTTGTGCGGTGTACTACTTTGAGTGTTAGCCAAAGAAATTTATCCATATTCAGCATTTCAAGACAAATTCAGGCCAATTAAGAAGGAGCTTTGCTATTGAACTTGATTATTTATTAATCGATCATGATGTGATTTGTACCATGAAAATGGAACTCTAAATCGATATTTACAAAAAGTTCTGAAATTAGCAAGAACTCAGTTATTTCTAAACCGATTGTGATGAAATTCGATAAATACGACTTGAAATCGGTAAAGAAGAAAACGAGTTCCTTCCTAACTGTCAATTCCGTCGTCTTTGCAGAATTTCATCACATACGGTTAAGAAACGGCCAAGTTATTTTCTAATTTGCCATTTTCCAGAACTTTACTGAATTTCATCAAAATCGGTAAAGAAATCACCAAGTTACTTCATAATTAGCCATATTCCAGAAATTTCTGAAAGAATCATTTTAGAATCCCAGTTCCGTGCATACTGAATTTCATCATAATCGGTTAAGAAACGGTCAAGTTTCTCCCTAATTGGCCATATCCCCGAACTTAATTTAAAACTCATCTTGAATTTCATCATAATCGGTTTAAAAACGGACAAGTTCCTTCTTAATTGGCCATTTTCCAGAAATCATGTAATAATCATTTTAGAATTCCATTTCCATCGTGCAAATCGAATTTCATCATAATCGGTTAATAAATAACCAAGTTCATTCCTAATCGGCCTGCATTTGACTTGAAAATGCTATGGATGGATCAACTTCTATACAAGATATTTAAGCTTTCTAACAGAATCCAGTTTTGACAAACCCTAGTTAAGTAATAGAAATGCAAGCCAAGTATTATTTGCCTTGCATTTTTATTATATAATAAATGTCATAGTAATCACCTGAATCACCTGAAAAAAGCAATAAAAGTCCAACCAGACACGATGCCTACTTTCAAAAATTTCCCAGCTGAAAGTTGTACTTAGAGTTATCAAAAATTACAATTATTTGTCACATAAACAGCGATAACTTATACTTACAGTTGCATTTAAAAACTATTTGCCTCCTAAGAAAAGGATACTTGACACGCGATAAGTAGTACTTATCGTTATCTTCCACGCAACGAGCGATATATATATATATATATATATATATAAATATATATATATATATATATATATATATATATATATATATATATATATATATATATATATCCAGAGGTTAATCTGATGGGTGCAACTGGAGCAATGAGGACTTGTCCAACAGCTGCCCTTGAGAGAATACTGGGGCTCTCACCTCTGCACCTACACATTAAAAAAGTAGCCGGTTCAAGAGGTCTGAGCCTAAGAATAATAGCCAAAATTAAAACTGTAAGGCCAGGACACAACAGTATCCTACATAAATTAAACTTTAAGGAGGAATTGATCCAACTATTGGATTTTATGGTAAAGACAATATACTGTCGGAGAAATTTTACTATTAGTTTGCCGGATAGGGCACTGGTAGAGAATATTATCTCCTCCCTCCCCCGCCATGCTTCTGTATGGTATACGTATGGGTTAAAACAGACGGGAGTACCGGTGCAGGGATAGTCGGGCCCGACCTACAGCTATGCATACCACTAGGTAGCACCCCCACAGTTTTTCAGGCAGAGACCTTTGCTATTGAGGTATGTGTGCTTCAATGTCTCAAAAAGAAATATAAGAAGACCGAGATCTATATAATCTCGGACAGCCAGGCAGCTCTGCTAGCCTTGGGAGCTTCAGTGTTTAACTCGAAATTGATCTGGAGCTGCTACTGTAATTTATTAGACCTGGGTAAAGCAAACTAAGTCACCCTTTTGTAGTCTCCTGGCCACTCCACCATTAGAGGAAATGAGGCAGCCTACCGTTGTGCAAAAATGGGAGCAAGCCGAGATTTCTTGGGTACCAGTCCTATTATTGCTTTTTTCAAAACCCATTTGGCAGATGGTATAAGTGACTGGGAACAGAACTATAGGAAATTAGTCTGGGAGTCCTCCAGTGGGATGAGACAGGCCAAGAAATTATTCAGTTATAATATTATACGTCTGGGAGAGGCACCGAGGATGGACCGCCAATCCCTAAGATCCCTTACCTGGTTTTTAACAGGGCACGACCCTTTTAACGGCCATCTACATAAAATGGGGAAGCCCCTTACGGACCAGTGCAGATTCTGCGGCTGCGGTAAGGAGACATCGGAACACCTACTATTCACATGCGATGCTATCATCCTAAAAAGATTAAAGTTCCTCAATGCGTATATAATCCAGTGGTCTAACGCCGACCCACTCGATATGCACCAGGTAGCGGCGTTTATCAAGGATATAGATCTACATTTCACGTAGGAATCTCTAGGGATGCACAATAGGCCTCAATGGTCGCAGTGCTCTGGGCTACATACACCCACCATTTAAAAAAAAATAATATACATATATATATATATATATATATATATATATATATATATATATATATATATATATATATATATATATATTTGTTAATTAAATAGATTCGTTTGAATCTGTGAATTCTTATTAATGACGTTTTAATTGCAATACAGTTATGATGATGCTAGAATTTCGGTGTTGGTCACAGCTTGATTGAGCATCTGAAAATTAGTACGAGCTCAGAAGCCAAATAACCCTCCTTCCGACACTAAGCTTTCAGCAACAAGCATGCCTGGCTTTGCCCAACGAGTTCGTTACGATGGGTTCCGAGTTCGGACGAATGGAAGAAGGATTGAAAAGGGGTTTTCACCCGTTTTAGATGTAGGGTTGCGGTAACTTTTTCGCGAATAATTCAATTATTTTCAGTTTGAGAAAAAATATGTAAGTTGTTCTACGGGAAATTTCCTATCGACTTGTGTAGTTATATATGTAATTTATTTAATTTTACAAAGAAGTTCCAGTTTCGAAAAAATTCAACTGTCAGCAAACAACTTATTTTGAATTAAATCGCTAAGGTAGAATAGAAAGGTAAGCAATATAAACCGATTTTAACGTTGTCATAAAGTTAAAAATTATTTTTTGAAAATTAGAAATTTAGAAAAGTAAAAAGAATTATATAACCAATTCGTATATCGTTAGGAAATTTCGTGCCGAACAACTTTATCATCTAATATTTGTTTCAAAAAATGCTAAATAACCGAGTTGTATGCATAAATGTAACTGCGACCTTCGAAAAGGGATGAAGAGCCCCTTTCTTCGACTTTTTCCAAATTCGTCCGACCTCGGGACTCGTCGAATTCTTAATGTCCGTGAAAAAATACATCGATTTAAAAAAGATACGTTCCGCAGAACAACTTTGTAGTTTGATATTTTTTCCTTGAGAAATTAGATTCGTTCGTTTCTTATTTAAGCCAAATACGAATCTTTTACTTCGAAGAGTCGAATACGTTCGAATGGAATTCACAAACAGTTCTCACGTTGATTTATTCTTCCATATTCATAATTCATTATTTCTTTCTCTATCTATAGGTGTCACATTCTATTATATAATCAAAATTTTAGCCAGTTTAAATTAGCTAATGTTTTAGGCAACTTAAATTTGTTGTTTAACTAGAGAAAATAAGCAATTTCAATAGTGCATGCAAGTGAGAAAATAAATTGTGTTAAAATAATTGTGTCTCCTCGACCAAAATCATTTGGTATGTGACCAAGAGTTCAAGAACTTTTTGGAAAAACACTTTTTTTTTACTAGTATATTTTTTTTGTTGGGTATCCAGAATCGATCAACTTGATAATTGATGACCATAGTTTTAAAATAATATCACATTATTTATTGGCATTTTACATTGGCTGTATTGGAAAGATAATTTTCTGCCATTAGTATTTAATACCATAAGCCACACCAAACAGTGACTTTTTATGGATATAACGGCGTCTCAATAATGGCTTGTAGATTTTCTTCGTTCCAAATGCGGCAAATTTCCTTGTTGACATAGCCATTCAACCAAAAATGAGTCTCATCGCTGTAAACCCTTTATGGTGAATCTCGTTTTTGGTTCGTTCAACGAACGTATGACGCACACGATGGTCTACATGGAGAAATGGCAAACCAAACTGAGCACAACTTCGCTGCCAGTTATGAAATTGACCGTCTCTGGAAAAAGTGTTGCCAATTCGAAAAACAAAACTCTATAAAAACACCTTTTATTATGGTTTTCACTTCACCGGCGAATCGCCGTGATTCTAAAAGTCATGCATGTTGAATTTTGGAATTATACTTCTAGCTTTTATTTTGGCGAGAGTTGTGCGCGGTCACTGGGTGTAATTTTATTGATTATGACAACCTCCATTAGTTTTCACTTTGCACTCTCGTTGAGAGTCATCTTACCAAAATGCGAAGATTTGAAGTTGCCAAGTGACTTAGGTGTGAACTGTAATAGAGACATTAAAGAAAGCTGAATAAATTTTAAATTAGACCAAGTATATTTAAGATTCATAATGAATTGATTAAAACATTATTAGCCAGAAAGATGCTATTTTTTAAGTCTTTTAAAAATCACTTAGCTTATCGCGCACTTCGGAGTTCGGACGGCTCTATATAAATGCAAGTGTTTAACTTTATTGGTTCTCGCCCCATCTCGCTTATCGCATTGCCTGTCGGGTGTACTTTGGCTGTAGCCTAAAAAACTCAACTTCAACAAACTTCAGTAATCTCGAATGTATCGAATAATCTCGAATATATACGGTCCCATTCAAATTCGCAATAAGGATTAATTAAAAATTATTTCGAAGATCTGGGATCATACCTTTTAACTCAGTGCTATCCAAATCGTGGAAAACTTTAAAACAAAACTCTCCATAAATCATTAATTCTGTTTCAAGATGCAATTGAACCCCTTGGAAATTTCGAGGTACTTTAACAAACACGGGAAATCTCAAAAACCTAGTATAATCTTGGAATTCTAGAATAATCTCAATATTTACAAAAATACTTCGAATATTCCAGGAAAATTGAGATAAACTTAAAAGCATAGCAATTACTACAAATCTCAAGACAAGAATCTAGAAAATATATTTGAATTACATACTGAAAAACAAACAACAATTTGTAACTTGTACTTTAATTACTGAGTTTGTTGTAATTCGTAGAAGTATTTTAATTGCTTTCCATGATATTGAGGGATAGTTATATAACCCGTCACACACTCGTCAGATATGACTCGTCACATTATGAAAAAATCAATCCTCTCACGTAGTAATCACGTAGAAGTATGCATATTAGTGTTTATGAACAACTATTAGTTAACAATCCAGCCACCATGGCCTGATGAGGGGCTTGATTTTTCATAATCATAAGCTCATCAGTTCGAAACTGGATTAAATTGTGTTACATTTTTCGGAAATATTAACTGCAAATAATTAAAACTAAAATATTACATGAACATGAGTACGTATATAAACCTGTCTGTGTTTTTGGGGTGATTAATAATTGTTCGTAACCACTAACATTCTTATACGTATTATCTGTAGAAACCCATTCAAATTTTAGAGTCGGTTGCTTATTAGCAATTAAATATCTTGTGCGAATTTAGCAATTAAATATCTGGTGAGACGGCTACGTCTGGCCAGATCTGCCACCACAGGTTGAGTGTGACAAGAAATGGAAATTATTTAATACGGTTTGCGGTCGTTTGTGCGAGATTGAAATCGAAGCACTAAAATTTATGCTGCAGCAAAATTTATAGGTGGTTGATGCCCGGCAAAGCAACTCAGACTTGTAATTCTCACTTAGTGCCAATCAGAGAAAAAATAGTGATTTTTTCGTCTTTTGGAAAGACATCTGAAAAATGACAGTCTCGTCCAAATACCTTTCTCAATCCTCGTCCGGATCGAAATTCTGCTTGCGTGCACAAGGCCATTGACAGTGAAACTTGAAGAAACAACATTTTCATGTAAACAAATTGTGATGTAGAACGTGAGCACTACCCATGCGTGTTCTCATTACAAAGATGTTGATGTCCTGGTCTACCCAGCGCAAGAACCAACCTTATTGAGCTCCTTCCAAAAATGACCCGAAATGTATTTTGTCCGAAGTTTTGGATATCCCTGAGTCCGAAAAATCATGTCTGTACTCACGGTATCTCGCCGTAACCGATTTGCAATTTTTTGCGCGCTTTTGTTTCAAGGTGAAGAGTTGATAATCGTTTGGCGGAACCTATACGTTAAGAGAATCGCGTACCTTGCATACGAATTACCGCAAAACCACGTTGTTATTAACATTTGTAATATTACCATGTGGATTTTGATCGATGTTGACAAATTTTTTGTATATGCTGGTTTAATTATTGAGTAGGGCGTTGAGCTTAGGGTTAAGTTGAGGGTTGAGTTGGGGGTCAACTTGGGGATTGAGTTGGGGCTGAGTGATCAGTTTACTTGGGGATTTGATTTGAGTAGAGTTCATGTATTCATGTAGCTTTCCAGACCATTTGGATTTGGGAGTTGAGTTAGAGGTTGTTTAAGGGTTAATTTGAGTTGGAGGCAGCGGTTAAGTTGATTATTTTTTGAAGTTCTGTTGAGGGTTGAGTTGGAAGTTAGCTTGAGTTGTTTTGCGTTGAGTTCATTTACGCATGTAGTTTTTCGGACCGTATCGATTTGAGGATTGAGTTTGGCGTTGAGTTTTGGGTTAATTTGAGCGTTAAGTTGGGGGTTTATTTGATTTATTTAACACTACCAGTTAGTAGGATTGAGCCGAGTTTAGAAATGGATTGACTTATTAAACGTTGAGTTTGGAGTTGACTTAGGGTTGACTGAGGGGTTCGGTTGGAGAATTATTTGGGATGAGTTGGGTTAACTTGTGTTAAGTTCATGTAGGGAAGTATTTCGGACCACTGTTGAGTTAGGAATTGAGTTAGAGTTTTGATTGAAATTTAAAATTGAGATGATTATTGAGTGGATGGAACTGGAGTTAAGTTGGAGTTGAAAATTTATTCGTGATTGAATTGGTGATTGAGTTGCTGGTTGAGGGTTGAGTTTGAAATTGAGTTCGGGTGGGGAAGAGCTTAATGGGTTATGTTAGCGATTGATTTTGAGTTGGAGGTGAGATGGAATTGGCTTGAAGTCAGTTTACATATGAACGGAATTTTCTGGTCCGAACTCTGGTCACCTCGTCAGGTTTGAGCAATCCTTGAAACAACGCTTCCAACCACATATAACCAGGCCACTTCGGAGTATTTGAGCTCATCCCAAAGAATGAGCTTATAGGAATTTTATTAACGAGGCAACATCTTTATTTCTTCTAATGACTAATTTTTCTTTTAGAAGATTTCACGTTCATGCGGTTAATAATAGTTGTTTGTTCTTTTATATTTCTAAGCAAAAAATGTAAAGTCGCCTCAGCTTTGGGTATAACAATGTCTTGCTTGCCTATATCGCATCTGAAATTCCATCAGTGGTTTAAGAAAATTCTGTAGCTGGTCGACATTGCTCAATATTCGTTCATCCCTCATTTCGTATACACATATTCAGTTCCCTAAGTGCTATTTTTACTAAGGAACCGTTGAAGCTTACTCTCTATGGTACTCCAGCGGATGTCGCTAGCTAGGTAGCCAAATATTCAGTTATTTACGCGGTAAATCTATAACGTCTCTTTATTTTTTATGGCATTGCATCCTGCGCCGGCGGGGCACAAATAAGTTTTGAGGTTTTTTTTTATACCTTCGAAGCTTTATTCAGAGAAATTGGTCTAATATACTTTATTCAAAGTATTGCCCATCGTTAGCTACGATTTTTTTCCATCTTTCAGACTGCATACGGATTCCGCGCCGAAAAAATTCCTCGTCTTTTGAGGCGATCCAAGAATCGACCCAATTTTTGGCTTCTTCTCATCGTAAGCAGTGAAATTCTGCTCGGTCAGGCCAAGAGTCCTCGACCGGAACAAGTGGTAGCCGGAAGTACCAATGTCGGGTGAATACGGTGGGTGGGTAGGACATCCCATTGAAGCACTTCCAAAGTTTTCTTGATGACTTTTGCAACATGTGGCCGAGCGTTGTCATGCTGAAAGATAATTTTGTCATGTCTTTTGGCATATTGTGGGCATTTAAGCTTCAATGCTCGGTTTAATTGCATCATTTGTTATTGACAACGTTCTCCAGTGATGGTTTCGTTAGGCTGGAGTAGCTCATAGTAGATTACTTCGAACTGATCCCACCCGATGCACAGCATTACATTCTTGCCATGAATATTCAGTTTGGCCGTTGAAGTTGATGCATGACTGGGCTTACCCCACGATTTTCTGCGCTTTGTGTTATGTATTGGATCCACTTTTCACCCCCGTCATGATTTGATGGAAAAAACCTTCCGAATTTGTCTTTACAATGCGCATTTGTCTTTGAATCGCTTGTTGAGTCACTCCCAAAGTTTTTCCAGAGTAATCCAGATTATAAGAGTTTATTTTATGTCGTGTTCTATTGACTCGAAAAATGTAACCTAGATCAAAAAGTGCTGAACTCCACAGTACAAATTAATCTCAGTTTAGTTTTTCTTTTATTACGTAGATCAGTATTTTTGCATTAATAGAACACGACATCAAATTTAATATTCTGAATTTTTCGACAATTTAGAGATTATTCGAGATTTTGCGAGATTTTCGAGTTTTTCGAGGTAACTCGAGAATATTCAGACTATTCAACTTTTACGTGATAGTGATTGACGGACGTTCAGGGTTGAGTTCCTTTCTTTTTACAAACTTACGGATAACGCGATATTTTGAACTTTCTACACTTTTCTAGATACATAATAGCTAAGCCTAGCAAAGAACCGTGACTTAACAGATTTCCAAGCAGTTTTCCTTTAAGTGAAAACGCGAGGTTTTTATAGTAAAATATCGATTTTAGCTGCTTTTAAATTAATTTAAAATAAACGGAAAACAAATTTAATTAATCCGACCGTCCGATTGAGAAGAGATAAAGATGTGCAGACGAAAACTGTCAAACTTTAAAAAAATTAAACAGAATTATGTGTGCAATTATGTTGTTAATGGGTTTTAACTATAAATTATAAAAATTACAAATGAATCTAGTATTTGGTCAATTTATTGTAATTCAACAAACGAGAAGCTGAAAAGTAATTACAAATACATCGACATAAAAATTTACAAAAATTTAAATTTTCTCCCTTTAATTGGAAATAAACTTTTCATTATCATGACAGCCAAAAACCATGAGTTGTGTAAAATCACATAAATTTCAATAAATAATTCGATTATCACACCAGGAACGAAAAATATATGCAATGCGACAATATATTTTCCGCTATCAATACTAACAGACAATAGAAAAACTGTTCCAAAAAAAAAAAAAAACATTTTCAACCTTTGCATATTCATCTCGTTTTAAAATCCGTAAAATGACATTTTCATTTGGATTATACAAAATATAAAACACCAACAATACAGAATAATTATAATTAAAGAAAGAAGAAAATCATTTATTCTTGTAAATTTTTTTGTTGTTGTGTGTGTTGGGAAAATTTGAATGGAAATTTTTAATTTTCCATCATGAAAAAAGGTGTATTATCATTATTTGTGTTAACTGTAATTTTTTGTTTACTATAGTATACCAAAATTTTGGTGAAGAGGCCAAAACAATTCAGGAAGATTATAATCATTATAATTTATTTTTGTTTGTGTGTCGTCTGTGTGTGCGTTCATTTATTTTAATTAGATTAGAATAAAAATTACATTAGATGTCGAGATTAGAATCCAATTTCAAGAGTTTTGTTGTTTTTTTTTTGCGTTTGATAATTAGGTTGTTTTTAAATGGCAGAGACTATACCATACCGTTTCGATACTTGAGTTTTTTTTTGTATTGAAATGAACTTATAAAATACTTTTTTTTATTGCCATACAAGTCGTCTTGACATTGAAAAATATATAACAAACTAAAATATTCGCTTTGAAAATTGAAAAATCAATTTTATATTGTCGATTTTATTGCATTTGGTACAAAACCAAAACAAAATTCTTTATTCGTACTTGTACTGTAAGTTTGATATTTATAAACTGTACAACGGTATTTTTCTATTGCACAATTGAACAAAAAAGTACAAAAAAATTTCTACATTTTCATTACACATACAGACACATAAATAAATGCTGTTATTGTATTAAATAATATCTTTAAGATTTATACGAGTATATTATGTTTGAAAAAGAAATAAAGACGAGAGATTACCAGCCAAACAACCAATGCTATGGTAATAATAATGTATAAGACGTTAGATATTATAAAAAAAAAATGTTTTGTAATATTAAGTTTAAATGAGAAAAACAGCTGCATTTTCCCTTGTTGCGAAGAACATTTTTCTCTATTTTCATTTTCACTACGGTGGTTTTTCGTTTAGATTAGATGGGAATTCAAGAAGCTAATGAAAATTGTATGTTAGACTAAATAGGGATTTATTGTTTCATCCTTAAAATGTTTTTGCTTTTCGTTTATTTATTATGCTAGTAATTAAGGAGAATTGGGAATTTATTAAATGTTATGTTGAACTAACTCAATATCGCTCCAAAGGGAATCGAGTCAAAACAATTTAATCATTTTTTTTTATTTTTTTGCTCGACGAAACGCTAAAATCAGTCTGTGTGGTTTAATTTATAATTGCGCCATTTGAAAAATGGCACGATATTATAAAAACATGACAGGTGGAAAAATATTATGTTTATCGAAAATTCTTCTCTTTTAAATTTGGGACTGCTTTGTAAGGGTTTTGGTTCCCTGAAGATTTTAGATTGAATTATTTGGCTTGGAAACCGTAAGTATATTCGGTAGTTGTAAGTCTGCCTTTTGCCCTTTAACGGATATACTGACATCGAAGTCTCGGCAGCGATAACTTTGGAAACTTAACTCTCATCAGATTGCCATTTCGAAAAATGTATAGTCTATCTGTTGTAGTTTGTCAGTTTAATCCTTGACAAAAGATGAATATTCCTTTTTATTGTCTGTTACTATAAATAAAACTCGAGATGATGATGCTTTCAATCGCTCAATAGGAATGTACGATACATCACTTACAAGTTGCAGAACTTCATCTACTAAGGTGCAGTGAATGATATATTAGATTGGAACTGCATTTGATACCATTCAGAACTATTTTGACCACTTGGTTTTTTATAGAAAGGAAGCATTTACCATTATTCAGCTCAACAGAAATTTTCAGTCATTATCAGTCATTATTCAGAACTTCGGTCTGTATTACGTGCGCTCGTGAGATTATATCAAGTCAACTCAAACTAACTCCCGAATCAATCAATCCCTAACTGAACCCCTTAATCCCTTACTCAATCTAAACTCAATCTCCAACTGAAGCCCTAAATTCCTTTACAATCTAACCTCAATATCCAACTCAACCTCCAATTCAATCCCAGCGTAATCTCCAACAAAATCACAAAATCAACTCCTAACCCTACCCTCAACTTAGTCACCAATTGAACCCCAAATCAACTTTCAACTCAGCACTCAACACAATCTCCAACTTTGTAATAACGCCCACAGTTGTTGTCGTTGCTATCCCTGCTTTTTAAATAAATTTCGCTTTATTTATAGGCTAGTCCCAGCATAAATTAATAAATAGGCAAGTCTCATCATACTTGGCCATATTCCAGAACTTCATCTAAAAAATCGGCAAATTCCTTAGAATGGAAGAGTAGAATCCCATTTCTAACGCACATGTCAAATTTAATTATAATCGGTTGAGAAATAGGGAAGTTCCATCATACTTAGCCATATTCCAGAACTATATCCAAAAATTATTTTAAGATCCCATTTGGGCAATTTCTTTATATGTCACCGCTTTTTCAATCCTCGTGACTAGACCGCTAAGGGCCATCACAGTGGATTTACCAGTTTGATAGGCAAACTGGTCCCGATGCAGCGGATTTTTTCCAAGGATCTTACTTCTTATTTGATAGTCCAGGATTTTTCCCATCGCCTTCAATAGAAACGATGTGAGGCTAATTGGCGATATGCCTGGGCCTGGGTGTCTGGATGACCCCCCCCCCCTCCTTTGGTATAAAGACCACATTAACTTTCCTCCATAGTTTCGGAATATAGTTAAAAGCATAACTTGCCCGAAACATCTGGATCAAGCTGGGGAGTATTTCCTCAATACCTTTTTGAAGTAAAGCTGGAAAGATACCATCCCCTTCAGCGGATTTGAAAGACCCAATAGCCCATCGCACCTTGCTGGGTGTGAACATTTTCCTAGAGAGACTCCAGATCCTACCGTGAGGCGCATAGGCCACCTCACTTGGAGGATCATGCGGGTCCTCTAGGGCTCCTACCACTACTGAATCAGGAAAGTGGGTATCAAATAGTACCTCGAAGGTTTCCTTCCGGTTTTCAGTGAACCTCCCACCTTGCTTCAGGAGAAGTCCTAAACCATTTGAATGATCCCTGGAAAGGACTTTCTGGAGACGAACTGCGCAGGGCAATTCAATGATCCCCTCACAGAAATTCCTCCAGGTAGCCCTTTTGGATCTTCTTCATTCGAGATTATATTGTGGTGTGTTTAGCCTTGTTGAATAATCTTCTCGATTTTTTCCTCAGTTTACCCAGCGTCCCGTTCCACCAAGAGACAATCTTTGTGAACTCTCTTCGCTTAACCGGGCAGCTGTTCTTGTAAGCCAAGTGTATAGAACTATGCAGCTGGTTTGAACAGAACTCCAAACCCTCTGGAGACTCTATATTCCCCACAACCGAGGGCATTTCTGATTCGAGTGAAACTCTATAATATTCCCAGTGTAAGTGATTCGATAATGAGTATTCTTCAGGCACATGCCAGTTTTTGACCAAGTCCCTGAAATGCGGACTAGCAAGTGTCAAATCTAGGACCTCTTGCCTAATCGCATTTATAAAAGTAGGTTTCCTTCCCCTACTGACAATGTCTACATTGTTTGAGATCAGAAATTCGAAAAGGTACTCACCCCTGTCATTGATGTCCGTGCTACCCCACACCACGTGGTGCGTGTTTGCATCGCATCCTATCAGGTGGGCCAGCCCATTGCGTTTGCAATGAGCTATGAACTGCCTAACTTCGAGTGGAGGTATCAACTCTCCAGGAAAGTAGGAGGATGCCATTATAGCCTCCGGTTTGCCTCTTTCACCCAGAACCTCTACCATTACTGCAACCAAGTCCCTGGAGATGAACTCTGAAATGTGAATACAATTAAGTTGCGAACTGGCCAAAATAGCCGCTCTTGATTTGGTATACCTCTAATGTGGTTACCTGTCACCCATGGCTCCTGGATTAGGGCCATGACAATTTTATGGCAGGTAAACCTACGACAAAGGACGTCTGAAGACGCCTTTGCATGATGCAGGTTTATATAAGACCGCTTCAGAAGGCCCTGCTCAGCCTCCTTTTCCGCACCGTTACCACCCTTAAGGTTTTTTTAACCGGCCGATGGCCGACCAATGTCCTCCATCTCCGTTCTGCTGGCCCCCGCTGCCTGAGAGCCTCCAGGCCTCACAAGTGGCTTGCGCGGGGGGACCCCTTGCGGGACCATCACCCGTGGAACCCCTGACGCCTTCTTCTCCCTTTCCCGCCTTCTCCTCACCTGTCTCCTGGAGAGGGCCGTCACCCCACTGGTCTTAGCTACGGGCTTGACCACTTATAAATATATTAATATAAACAAACTTAATTTGATATTAATTAAACCTAATTCAAGTGAGTGAGCTTTTATTTCGATACGTGGAAAACATAATTTTATCGGCCATTAGGATATATTCTCCATGAACGACCGACAATCTATTACTGGAGCTTTGTTCTCAACTCATTGTTATGGAGTCCATTTTGTTAGTGCCATTTTTCATGCGTATCGTCTGGAATTGTCGAACAATCTGGGTAAATACTGTACAGTTTTCCAATAGGAAACTATTGCGCTTACTCGCACTGTAATTGGGACGCTCTGATTACATTTATGTAAATTTCATTATTCTTGCGTCATCCTTAAGGAAACGCCAAACAAATTCTTCCCGAAATCTCTTATACTAAATTACCCATTAAATTAAACCGAATGGTCAGCCATTGGATAATAACCGAAATATGTGTAGGCAATGAATTAGATAATTTATTCGCTTTTAATTCATCCTATATAAACTTTTTGTAAATTTAATCTTAAGGCATAATATACAAAAGAAAGAAAAAGGATAAACATTAGACAACAACAACATCAAAAAAAAAAAAATCCATCTTAGAGATATATGATTTTAATTAATTCTGCTAAGCTGTTACCCCATTAAACCAAATAAATGGCATATTAACACAGAATGAAAATATGAAAAATTCTCTGTTTTGGAACAAAATGCGAAAAAAAACCAGAAAACTCAATTCTATTCCAACCACGTACCGTAAATATTTTAATGAAAATACTGTGTATCATCTCATCATCCCAATAACAACAATGCAGTAGTATTAGTGATATTAATAATAATGGTAACATGAAGCAAACAAAAAAAAAATGTAAAGGAAATTGAAAATCTCTAATCTTTAACGTCTCTTAAAAGTGTTATCATTTTCTTCGTTTTCTTTTGTATTATATTGTTGTATCGTTTCCCAACTTTTATTATTTTAGAATCGTGGTTTTTATTTTTGGTTGACATTCTTGAAGGGAAAATTGGGAAAATTGTCTTTTGTCAACATTTCTTTTGATGTTTATGTTACATTGTACATGAAAATAAAGTCATTTTAACCCGATTTATCTCAATTAACCCTTTAGTTAGTCATTTTGTTTTAAATTGTATGAAACCACCACTTTAAGCGCTAGGTTTGAAAATGTGTTTTGTTGTATAATATATTATTTTAAAGAGATAGATGTCTTCTCTCCTCAAGTGGAATTTGAACGTTTTGGATATAATGGAAGAATACACTGGTGAAGTACTGTATATAGAGTCTTTTAGTGTTATGATGTTATTGTTTTGGTCACAAACTCAATTTACTGTCTCGACAATTTTTTTGTTGTTGTTGTTCGTTGATAAGTGAAAGATTCCTATCTGTAATACAGTTTGCTAATGAAAAATAATTGCAATTGTTCAGTAAATTCAGCACGTACGTTTATAAAGAATTTTATATTTATATTTTTAATAAACTAACAAACCAAATTAATATCAACAAATCAATTGAAATTTAAACCATACAGTTCAAATCATATTCATAATGCAAAAAAACGAAAACGCGGAATGAAATAAATAAATAATTCTTGGACAAATCATCATCGCGATCGCAAATAGTGTATGAAATTTTAATGTTGCAATTGCAGCATTTAAATTGTTTTTAATTAAGACTAATTAATAGCGATGTAATTACACTTCCGCAATGGATACATCTTGGCATTAGGTGCTATGTAAAACTTTATCGAAGGGGGTACAGAAAAGGATCATATTCTATTATTTATTTATTTGTTATTCTCGTACATCTCCATTTCGTTGCAGCTGGATAACTAATTACGATGATATGTGTGGTACACCCGCATTTCTTATTATTGTACATATTTTGAACTTTAATAGATTCCCTCATCCCCCAGTAAAACAATAAAATTCTATTGTTATTTCTAATATACTCTGTAGAATTTATATAAAGCGTCCTTAAAAAATAAAGTGGATATTCCTTGTTTCCGATTTTAGCAGGATATATTTATTTTGTTTTTGTCATGCAAGGGATACCATAAAAATAAGTTTATCATCATCGTTTTATATAACTATACATGTACTTTGTTTTTTTTGTATTGATCTGATAAGTTTGGCCACATACAATTTTTAACTCAACCTAATATTTACTTATGTACACAACTATGTCTGTATGAAAACAAAAAAACACTGGGCAACATATGCAAGTTAACTTACATATTGCAAGCTGAAAAATTTTCATAGCTGATATTATCAAGCCATTTAAATAAAAACAATGTCATGTTATTGATATGAAAAGAAAAAGTCACGAGGGGATGAGAGATTTTGTTTTGGATAAAATCGAAAAGAAAATGAAAGGATTTTTTTATGCATTTTTAAACTTATAAGATCATCGAATTAAAAATTGAAGATGACTCATATATTTTTAATGCATGATGTGAATAATTATTTGGTTTTTTCTATTCGTACAGCACTCTTCCCGGTCCCAAAATGTTAGCCATTTAAAATTACGCCACAGGCAAATATTTTAATTTAATTTTTAGAATTTAATACGAGATTATAAAACTTTGACCATAAAAATATTTGTCTATTTAATTATAATCCATAATGGATAAATTTATGCGAAGGGATTGTCAAAAGGAGATCTAGATCCTGTTCTGGAAAATAAAACCATTTAAATTTGTATTTTGTTTTGTATGGCGACAAAGCCAAGGAATTGAAGGTCATCCAAAGTTAAACAAAGCGCAGCACAAACGTCACAAATGTACATTTTGAACGGAAATGAAAATATCAGAGAAAACGCGTGACTAAGCGTAGGTCAAACCAAGGTAAAAAAACTTGTTGTTCCAATAGCAATAAGAAGCTAAAATATATAGAAATGGAACTAAAATTTCATTAGTAAAAAAAAAACATTTTTCAGCTGATCTTGTTTTTATTGTGTAGGTGAAAGAGAAACATATAATACGATATTTTACGAACATTAAAAACAAAAATTTGCTCGTTTCGTTGTTTATACTATTGTCTTCCTGATATTTTTATTTTTACTCCATTTGTTTATGAATTGATCCTAAACATTTTTGTATGATCTGTGTAAGAAGCGAACGAGACGGCTTGTATAAACATTTTTGTTGGTTTTGCACAAACACATCGATTTGTCGCAATACACACAAAGTATAGAACGAGTCAGTTATTTAGTTTTGTGTCAAAACCTGTTTTGTATCTAGAAATGTATAATCACAAATAGCGAAATAAGTTGTGTGAGCGCTTAACTCATAATATTTGTTATTTTTGTTGCATGCAATGTTGCATAACCCATTTGAATTGCATAATCCCATATTTCTTTGATGAAGTTTCTTGTTCTGTTTCGGTCCTCTTCTACTTTCATACTCTTTCCTTGTAGGTATTAATATATCCAGGACTTTATTTATGTAATGAGTTTAGCTGCAATTTAAATTATTATTGATTTATAGCACAGTGGTATTAACCATTTAGGGGCTGAATTATAGCAAAATTTTGATATGATTAGTATGTATACTTTAATTATAGCTTAAATTAATTAATGATATATTGTACCTTTTCTAAAAGGTAACATATGGAAAGTTAAAAAATTATGATTATTCTGTATTTAACCTTTGAAGTAAATTAATCAAATTGAATTAAACCAAATTATTATAAAGTGTTTATAAGCTGTTTTATTTGTGAAATAAATCCGACACAAGTGTAAGTGAATAAGTCACATCCATCGTTAGAAATTGCCAGCAATGTTATTGGACACATTCACTTGCCGTGAGATCAAAAGGTCCTTCGAGCCGGATCGTGAGCACATCCAACTAAATAAAGCGGTAACGCCTAAACCACGCCTTATCATCAACGAGTTCAAATCCAAATCACATCGTAAGTAAACCGCGTGGATCGTACGTAATATTTAACTGGTGAAATTATACAGAATATTCCAGAATGGCCGAAATTTATTAGTGAACTTACCTAAAATAACAAAGTGTATATAAACTCAATATTAATACTTTAAAGTGAGCGTAATAACGGTGTTGTTAAATTATTATCATGGCCGATTTATTAGCGCTCAAAAAGTTTCGTGCTGGCATTTAAGGTAATTTAACAAGAATGGAAACTTTTATTGTTGCAAATGCCGCTAAGCTTGAGGAAATGTCTGTTGATGAACTGAAAGTTCGTTTGGATACCGTTCGCAGGGTTTAAGAACATAATTTCTGGAGGTAGAAGAAAAAATATGTGGCATTAAGTAAAAACAGGTGTAATAATTTAATATACATTTTTATTTTATGAAAAGCCAAGATACCCTGTTGTAGTTGTCAAAATTTCAATTCACATAAACAAGTTAAATAAAGATAACTTGTTTTTATCTAATAATATCTGTGAAATCAGTTTTAGTTATCTGCACAAAACTCGTTTTTGTTTAACAGAAATTCCCAAGATATGGGTTAATATCAACTGATTTAATCTTTGGAAAATTTGAAAATAAAAAATCACCTAGACACAGGCATGAAAAGGGTTATAAATTTAAGACAATTTTAACGAAAAATGAATTCAGACTTTTTATTTATTTCAGAATAAACTTAATGACTTGGAAAACGTGGATAATGCGACTATTCAAAATTAGAAACATTCACCAAAAGAGCAATTTTCCTCTTCGATATAAATTGTGTTTCTTTTATCATCCTTAACCGATAGCCCTCGGTAAAACTGATGGAAGTCTTGAGGAATAAACTCAATTAGATCTAATAAATCTTTCTTTTTCTCTTTTGATATTGGATTACCGAATCATTGTATGGTATGGCATTACTTTTGTGGCTTATTTGGTATTCCACCGTTCTATCCGCACTTTTACGATATCTAAAATGGAGGTTTTGTAAATTATATTTAAAATTTTGAAAACTATACCTTTAGAGTCTTATATTGTTCCAAGTGATCTTCGTTCCACAAGGGGTTTTATTGGATTTTTTATAAAACGTTTTTAAAAGTTCGGCAAAATCGAAGAAGTTTTTCTTGTTCATTTCAATGACAATAAATCGTTGTTTTTTTACCACAGGTCCTCATCAACTGGGCCCAATCGTGAGGGTGGAATATTTCCACATTTATTCTTTTCTACAATACTTGTTCTCGATGACCTTGTGGTCCAAGTCACACTCCAAATGTGTAAGGCCAGGTTCCAAAAATTTGTGTTCGATTTTGTCGAATTTACTAATCATTTGAAAAATATATTGCATTATGGAGCATACAATATTGTTGCGATTCTGATCTTCTATTTATAGATGGACGAACTGATTTCATTGGCCCCACGACCACTCATTCCCTCATGCCATACGAAGCAGTGAATTGAATTGCCATCACAATTTCTTATGGTTAAATTAAAAGTCCATAAACTACGTTTGTAAAATGCTACACTGGATCGTAATAGAGGGGTCGGTAAGCATTGTTGCAGATCAACCGCCAAGACAGTTTTGTGTGGATTGACTTTATCCCGCCGCTTCATCTCGTAGGCCAACTCGGCGCACTCATGGTAATAGTTGCCAGTTTAATTTTCATCGCAAATTTATTGCACTTAGCACATGTGTGGATGCTTGAATTTCAAATTTAAAGTTTCGAAAATTTGACAATATTTAGATAACGGGATCTGGTTGTCAGAACGTTGTTCAATATGCATGTCATACATTTTTTGATAGCGTTAAACCTATTGGTAGGTATAGTTTACCTGTATGAACACTTGAGCAATGTGACTCATATTTTGGAAAGCTATTAATATGTGTTTTTACAGCTTCTTTTAGGTGAACTGATATTTTATGGGTTTCTTCCTGCGACTTTTATATGACGGTTTCAATTATGCCCTTGCTTTCACCAAGTACCCTCAAAAAACACTTTTTACGTATATTGATTTCTTGATGTGTTTCATTGTTATTCAAATATTATTTTACTGTTAAATTTCGAAGCTTTTTGGGTGCTTTTAAATTTGTGGCGCAAGATTTTTGGTTGTATTTTTAAACATTTCGTAATAAATGCAGTGTATATCGTTTTTCTGACCAGTACTCTGAGAAACATTTTTGCCTTAATTCATGTGATACCAGCTCAAGACATTTGTTTTTACATATAACTAGTTCTTGTGATACTTTATTTCCGCGACTTTTTCCTTTTGCTGTTTAAATTAAATTTTAAAATTTATACTAAACTCTAAAACCACCAGACTATTCACGTTTAATACTATCAGAGGAATGAAAAGACAATTCAGAATGTAATAATTAAAACGGGAAACTTAAAATGGTTCGAAGCAAAAACGAGAGAGAAGTTTAGCAGAGAGGATAAGCAATTAGTGTGGAGATAGACCGTTTTTAGAGTAATATACATAGTTATCTGCCTTTGTGGTAATATTCTGTTTTTGCAAAACTAGGTAACTTATAATACACTGCATTAAACTAGATATCTCTGCCTGGTTTCTTTACAATGTTTCATAAAAACTGGTTAAGTATAGATATCGTTTTTCAATTTACCTTATAATTCAATTTGACTTCTGCTTAAAAAAGTATATCTTGATTAAACCGATGTTTACAAAACGAGATCTTGCATAATGTCTAGATGTATACAGGTTATCTGAAGAAATACCCTTTTGATGAAATTCCTTTTGTGTTCCAAACAAGATAACCTGTTTTGAAGAAAATTTTCTCGGGAAATAAAGAAAATTCCAAAAAATTTGTTGGTATTTCTTATATTATATGAAGTTCTAAATCGAATAGTGGTGATATCTCAAAAACTCGGTATCTCGAGTTAAACAGTTTTTATTTAATGCCACAGAAATGTTTATCGTGAATTCCGATTGCGAGTCACAAAGCCAAATATTATTAAGTGGCTGGAAAACTCAATAATTCAATAAGAAAGTTGAATTCAAATAAGCAAAGTGCTGGAAGATTTTGTGAATCTGTATTGAATGTGACCCAGCCTCAATCAGCCGAGATAAAATTGAAGAAATTGTCAATGCCTACATTCTCTGGGGCATATACAGAATTGCCTAGTTTTTATGATCTTTCAGATACATCCATTCATAGTAAAGATTACTCTGCAGTTCAGAAATTTCAGTATCTAAAAAGTTTGTTAACTGGGGAAGCCGCACAGCTGCTGATTAGATACTTTAGCGTAACCGAAGCCAATTATTATGAAGCATTTTCCAAGTTAGTTGAGCTGTATGATCGAAAAAAATATGTTGTTAATGCGTTCATCCGTACATTTATAGATCAGCCGTCCATAAACCAAGTAAATAGCTCCAGCATAAGAAAATTGCGTGATACATCAGATGAAGAACTTCGCAGGCTAAAAGCGTTAGATCCACGGGCGGAAACTCGAGGTAGTTGGCTAATATACATATTAATCAAAAAACTAGATCAAGAAACAAAAATGTTGTGGGCTCAAGAATCTACTTCAGTAGAATATCCGACTACCAAGCAGTTCTTTGATTTTCTAAATAAAACATGTGATACACTGGAATCCATGTCATCTTTCACAAAACCTAAACTCGCATACACCGCATATGCGAAATCCTCAACCGAAACAACATGGAGTTGCCCCGTATGCAAAAGCGATACGCATTTGCTGTATGAATGCAGCAAATTTATGAAGGTGTCACTGGCCGGTAGAAAAGGAGTAATAACAACCGATAAGGGATGTTACAATTACCTTCATAAGGGGTACAATATATATGATTGCCGCGCTAAATAGAGGTGTAAATTGTTCCAGAGAAAGCATCATAGTTTGTTGCATGAGATCTTTAAAAGGGGTACTTCTAATAACGTTTCATCGCATGTGGCGCAGGACGAGAAACAGCAAACTAAGCCGTCAACAAGTGAGTTGGGAGCTACCTGTTACCACACAAGTATGCTGTACTATATGCAAGCAATTTTACCGACTGCAATGGTGCGAGTGAAAGACTCCAATGGCGGATTTAAGATGTCCCGAATGGAGATGTAATGGTGAGTGGTTTGGGACAGTTTAATTTGGGATGTACGAAGGAGATCGCTCAGTTGGAGATTGTATTGCGATCAAAAGAGGAATTTAAAATAAGAGTGCAAGCTTACGTGGTTCCGAAAATTACAACATTGCAGACGGCGTCAAGAATAAGCGATGCAGATCTCAACCAATTAAAACCCCTGTGCTTGGCCGATCCTAAATTGAATGAAAATGATCATATTGACCTTTTATTGGATGTTGAGGTATTTTTCTCGGTGATAGAAAGCAAGCAATTAAAATTATCCCCTCTGTTGTCTGCCCAAGAGACTAAATTTGGTTGAGTGATTGGTGGGCATATTAGTAAAACCGAGAATCGCAATGAAGCTGTAAGAAGTATTGTGAAGAATGGTTCAAAAATCAACTGAAAGGAACAAAGACGGTAGATTTCTAGTTGCTAACAAGAGGAAACGTTTCCAACTTGCGATCGAATTTTGTCTTGGCTGAGCAGCGACTTAATTCGATGGAGAACCGGTTCAGGCGAAATCTAGAGTTGCAGCAGCAGTATATAAACTTCATGCAGGAATACGAGCGGTTAGGCCATATGCGTCAAATAAATGAAGTTATCAATAAAAGCGATTATTATATTTATATTTGTATTTATTTATTAATGAAAGGTTCGAACATCCAATCACCTATAATGGATATTTTGATACGATTTCGAAGACACCAATATGTCATATCCGGTGACGTTGAAAACATTTACCGGTAAGTGTGGGTCAACCGAGACGATGCGAACAGCATTCGACAGTATGCACTAAACACTCTGACGTACTGTATAGCTCCAGCTTCATTTATAGCCACCAGACATTTAATGCAGACAGCACAAGATTACCAAAAACAATATCCTGAAGCCGCCGCAGCAATTCAGAAAAATATTTATGTTGATGATTTAATGACCGGAGCCAATGATGAGATTCAATTATCGCAACTGAGAGCGGATATCGTTAATGTACTTGCCGATTATGGATTCAACTTGCGAAAGTGGGCTACCAACAGCGCCGTAATACGAGAGCAACTCGTTGATCAAAATAGCAGTCCTGAGATATCCATAACCGAAGATGGAACAGTCAAAGTATTGCGGTCTAAAATGGAATCCAAATTTCGATGCATTTTGTTTCTCTGTTTGTTTAGAAGATCGATTCAGCCACAGCAAGCGAACGTTGCTCTCGGAAACAAGCAAAATATTTGATCCATTAGGATGGTTGTCGTCGCTGACGATACGAGTTAAAATTTTCTTATAAAGTTTATGGTTAACAAATTTAAAATGGGATGACCAGCTGCCAGAAGATGTATGCGGCAAATGGAGTGCGCTAGGCAAGAATTGAAGGAAGTCGAGAAATTGAGTATCCCTAGGTGGCTTGAATTTGGCGAGGAAATCTAATTACATGGCTTTTCCGTTGCCAGTGAATTGGCATACAGTGCAGTATTATATGCTAAAGCAAATAACGTTATTAACCTAATTGCAGGAAAAACCCGAGTATCGCCTATCCGACAACTAAGCCTACCTAGAATGGAGTTATTGGTCGCGCTCTTATTAACGGGACTGGTAAACACTGTAAAGGCTTCCTGGGTAGATGTCAAAATCAACCGAATAGTATTATGGAGGGACAGCAAAATTGTATTGGACTGGTTATCATCGCACCCTAGTAAATGGAAAGCTTTCGTAGTCAACAGAGTTTCCAGCATCATCGACCAATTCCCACGCGAATCATGGCGGCATCTCCCTTCTAAGCAGAATGCAGCAAACTCTGCTTCAAGGGGAATTTCAGTTAATGAAATTTTGAATCCAAATTATGTATGGTGGAAAGGTCCAGACTGGTTACACTTTGGAAGAAGAATGGTGGTCAGAGCAAAGGCAGCCATACCAAACAGGAGTTGAACGAAAATCCAAGTGTATCAATGTAATAGTAAACAACACAAACACAATTATGTGTCAAATACAATTCATTCGAAAAAATGAAGAGGGTACTCGCCTTTGTATTGCGGTACATTAGTAAGCTTAAGAGCAAAGCAGAACACCGAACGATCCGAGTAATGTGCAAATCGAAGAAGAAAAGTCAAAAATACTAAGATCAGAAGAATTGTTGCGTGCTGAGTATAAACACGTACTATTGTAAAGCACGTACAATCCCAACATTTCGCAGTAGAAATTGAATGCTAAATGAATAGCCAAGAAGTTCCCAAGAAAAGCTTATTACGAACGTTGAATCCATTCATTGATGAACAAGGAATTATCCGAGTAGGAGGACGAATAAGCAACGCCGAAGTAAATTTAATACCAAACATCCTGCTGTTTTACCATGTGGCCTTACCATGTCGCTATTAGAGGCACTTAAAGCCATAAAACAAACAGAAGAGCACAAAGTTTGCTGTAATCGGGGTTTCAGTAATGAATTTTAAGAACACAAGCAGACAAAGAAATAGAATTCAGTCAAAAGAAAAGTTTAAATCAAAATATTGCACGACCCACTATCAAACCGCCGTCCACCGAAAATGAGAGGAGTTCTCCATTAGCGTGTGGTTCTCTAATGAAACTTATATCATCACTGGGCGCAAGTCAGATTCCAAATTCCAATGGAATTGATTTATAACCGCAACCGTTCAATTGAGGCTGGGATGGAGTTTCTTAAATAAAACATGGCCAGAATTCAATAAATATTGTGGGACACTACTAATGATACTTAAGTCCATAAATTACAAGCTATAAATCAAAAAAATTAGATTTGCCAATGAAGTAACCAATCCAGGATTTTACTACATTTCCACGCAGCGGAAGAATTCCTTGAATATGGGGTGAATTTCGTAAATAAAATAAGGCCCAAATTCAAGAAAGATTGCGAAACATCACTAATGTTATTATGATCTTAAGTTTTATTCAGGAATCTTATCTTCTCGATGGTTCATCTCGATTGGTTAATGGTAGAATTTTTTCTAAGAATTCTGTCAATAAAACTAGAACTTGTATTTATATTTGTAATAATATTAGTGCATCTCTTTTTCACGAATGCAGTTCGGCTAAGGGTAAGGCTTGCACTGAACTGATCGTTGTCTCAGTTCATCTCCCATATGATTCTTCTCATCCGCCCTCCTCGGAGAAACTTACTGTACTCTTAGGGTGGAGTATGGATAAAAATATTCGCCTCTTAATTGGTTGTGATACCAGCGCGCATCGTACTCTTTGGAGTAGCACTAATATTAATAACAGGGGCTCCGCTCTGTTAAATTTTATAAGCTCATCTGAGCTATAAATACTCAATAAAAGCTGTGAGCCCACTTTTGCCAGTTCTACGCGGCGGGAAGTTATTGATGTAAGTCTGTGTGCATTGCCTGTTGTTGACTTAATTTTAAATTGGAGGGTGACAAATGATATTCTTCTTGGACACTTACCACAGGTGCATTTCTCTTAACATCAACATTAAAAAACCACCTCTTAAACCATTTCGAAATCGTAAATTAACCAATTGGGATCTATTCTCTCTCGAACTTATTTCCCTAATTCATCCTGCTACGGATATTCGCTCGATTAGGTGTCCATTTATTACCAAACAAAACATTGGGAATAGACCCTTTAGCATGAATATTTTCTCCTTTAAACCGTACAAATCAAGTGGTCCTGATAGTATTTTTCCGGCTGAATTGCAGCATGGTTTTCCTATTATTAAGCACCACCTCCTCCACCTTTTCAAAGCGTGCGTTGCTTTTAGCATTGTTCCTCATGTTTGGTGTAAGAGCAACGCAGTTTTTTTACCGAAGGCTGGCAAATCAGATTACACTGATCCCAAAGCATTTCGGCCCATCAGTCTGTCCTCAACATTTCTTAAAGCTTTAAAGAGGATTGTCGACAAATTTATTAGAGATAATTATTTATATAATTCTCCACTCGGTAACATGCAACATGCTTATGGAGTAGGTAAGTCCTGTGAAACGGCTCTCCATGAACTTATCACTAGGATCGAAAGATCCCTCAATAATAAAGAGTTTCTTATGGGCACCTTCCTGGACATTGCAGGAGCCTTTGATAGTACATCGTTCTCGTCGATTACTATCGCCTATTCCAATTTCGGCATTGATTCCACCATTGTAAGATATAGATTGCTTGCTTGTACTGAACAGTTTCTCAAGCGGTAATTGAGACATTGAATCTCGCTGTTACAAATAAAAACTTTGTTTTCTGTACAGTGAATTCACTGGATAATCCCTTGACTGTGTCAAAATTTATTTAGGGCTGTAAATATTTTATACATCTTCTCTGTTCAAGTATAGAGTGACGATCATATGGATTCCTGCCCATTATGGCATTGAGGATATTGCTGATTCTCTAGCAAAAGCTGGGGCTGGGTTTAAATTTATCGGTCCCAAACCAGTTGCTTCCCTACCATTTAATTTTGTTAAGAAGGTGATCAAAAACTGCGCTATAAGTGAATTAAAACAGCAATGGCTTGCTACTGGTACCTGCCAGATTGTGAAACTTTTTATTAGTGGACCTAACCTGGGGGCCACTAGGTTTGCTTTTTCTCTCAGCAAGAATCAGTTGAGAGTCTTGATCGCGATTTTTTACTGGACACGACCATTTTAAACTACATCTTCAGCTTATGGGGCTAACTAATGATGCTATATGCGAGGAATGTCTTAAAGACGATGATGACTGCATTCACTTATTGTGCAGTTGTCCTGCTTTCAATGGAGTTGTTTTAATTATTTGACTCTAGTTCTTATAGATTTAGGATAGAATCACTGGCTTGCACCATGGCCCTTCGTGGCATTCAGTGCGGAACCTTCGGTGGTTCCAACCAATTTTTTAATAGTAATAAATAATAATGATCGGTGCCATTAACGGTTTTAGTGAAATTTTATCTGAAATTAAGGTCGGTCACGAGTTCGATTTTCGCCGCTAACCGAAAACGCAATTACAATATACTTCAACAGACATTAAAAACGGTTGTGTGTAAAATGTTTCGTTGGACTTCCACCATCTGTAACATTGACCAACACGTTATACGAGTAAGTACAGTTTAAAAAGACTTGAAAAGAAGCGGTAAGATCGATTTCGGTCTCTAAGCCATAGATAACGACAGTATTGACACCAAATGAACAAACAAATTAAAGCAAATTACTAGAGTCCTTCGAAAACGATTCAAACCCAAATCCTCCCAAGAGAAAACCCAAATCTTGTTGGTCAACTGGTCAACAAATATTATTAATTTAGCATACAACATAATTTCCTTCTCCTCTTCTGAAATCTCTCGGTTTTGTAGACACTACGATTTTCTTTCTGAATTTTCCATTGATGTTCACAACAAAGAATTTACGCAATTTGCGAGTCACTGGATTACGGTCCGGCATATGGTCGTGCGTCCGTAATAACTAATGCTAGAGCTTATTTCCGCTGGTGAGGGCTTCGTCAAAAAGAATGCTAGTTGTTACCAACATGCAACGTCCATAGTCGCGTTGTTGCATGATAGTTTTGTTGAACTCAGTGTCATTCAACGGATGGGCCAACAGTGTGGCAACGGCAGGAGAACGCTTGCACTCAGCTAAAAGTAGTATAAACCGACTACCAGGTGGTAGTAATAGCTCATCATACCTAAGGACTGTTGTATTTGTTGGATCTTGATATTGGCTCTGGAAAGATTGAGATGGCTTTAACCCTGTCTTTCGATGGAAGAACCCCATCTGTCGAAATTGTGTGTTTAAAGAAATCAAGTGACTTCACCTCGAAAATGTATTTCACAGCTTGAATATTGATTCCAAATGTGGAGAGACGGTTAAAATTCGATATGTTCCCTATTTTTAATCTCGGCGTGACTCGCAATGGAGACATCATCAATATAAGCCCTTTAAGAAGATTTCCTCTCCTTTCCTAAATTCAAAGAGAAACTGTGTTTGTACAGAACAGTATTGAACTATTGATAGTCTCCACAAGGGCTCCACTTCTTGTCTTTCTTTTGAACCATATGTAATGATGAAGAGACTTGATGTAAGGAACTGCATTATCCTTCACTCGTATCGGAAAGTCGTCTGTTTTTCAAATTAACTATGAGGCCGCATTTAGGTAGAAAGTCAGCACCTATAATAGGCCTGTCTCCTGCCCCGACTATAAAGGGATTTGTGGACGAACGCCGAGGATTGAGATTTATTTTCAATAATTTTGTACCGTAAGTGGAAATTGGGGTACCGTTTGCTGCTTTAAGAATGCAAAGGGAGTCTTTTGCTTGTCGGGTAAAATGGTAAATGGGTTTCTTGGTCGATTTTCAAAGGACGGCGGGACGACCCTGGCCTAGATATGGGTCAGAAATTGCACGGCTTAAAACAGTTGCGTGCGCGTGAGGCGGAAATAAGTGAAGTGATCTGTATCTTTATTATCAAAATTCCTTCTGTCCGGTGATCTCCCACGAAATCTAGAGCTCGTGTTGACAAGTGTCCGTTGGAGGACAGCGTTGCTCCAATTATCCTTGTACCTTGTTCAGGATTGGATCTCAAGCAAACATTCTATTTATACAGATCCAAAAAACAATAGTTTCAATCAAAGTTTTAGTGGAGGATGTATTCGCGAATTATGTGAAATAAATGGCCGACTTAATAGCATAGAATATACAACAATTCTGTTGACGTCTATTCTAATGTGATGTTACCGAGCCCGGCTGTAGTTTATCCAGCTGGGATTTAGAATTTATAAGGATAACTCACTGGGACACACGTCTGTCTACACAATGAATTTGTTCGTTGATCATACGGCATTGAATTCTTGGAGTGGTTGTTAAAGATGGCTATGCTTCAGATGTAACCTGAAAGGGATAAAACTTTAGTATATATGCGCAAACAATTTGTTTTGATACACTGTATAAATATCCTATAAGAACAACAGCTGATGGGTCATCAAACTCTTCAAAAACAAATGTGTACAGTTCCTTTTTGTATGATCGCCGCTCAATTAAAACAATCAACCTACAGTTAAACACATAACAATTTACATTATATATTAATATTTAATTTACATTATTATTTACTTTTTATTAATTGAATTATATATTCACGTCTTATTTGAAATCCATACAAATTTCTTATTATTGTTTATAATTTTGATTGTTGACATTTTTATTGTATAAAATTGGTAGTCATATTTTGTATTCGCTTATGGCAATATTTGTGGCGAATTAATTAATTTAAATTTAAGTTGCTAGATGTCACTTAGAATAGAAAAGAGAATTTTGAAGCTATAAAAAGAGAAATGTAGATTGTATAAAGACATTCGAGATTTTGTTACGGTGAAATACAAAAGCTTATAAACAAAAAAATAAACAGTGATAAAAAACAAACAGTGATTTTTCTTTTGACCATACGCCTTTCTTTTTGGATTCGAGAATTTACATCAACATAATTTTGGACTTTGCTTGCATTTGGAAAAGGATAAACCGCCACGATAATTTTGGACCTTATACGCTCGATTGGGAAAAGAGACACCAGCCCTCATTTTTATTGGAACAAACAGCTAGAAAATTCGGACACGAGACAACAACGGATTACAAGTTTTAAATCATTTTATTGGATTTATATAAAGAGATTTGGACGGCGATTTGTGTTGGTTTTTTTTTTTTTATAAAACGGTGAGCAAGTACCAACATCTACACCAACATTTCTTAAAATTCAATTTGGCATTTTACAGTGGTCACCTTACCGCCCAGACTTAAACCCCATTGAACATGGCTAGGTTAAAATAGTGCTGAAACCAATCCAATTTAACCAATTTATGAAAAGTCGGACAAGTACATTCAATGCCGAGAAGATTGATTAAAATTTTACAAATAGTTAGCCACCACTAGTTAACTAGCGAACCGCTATGATTTTAAAAAACTGAATGCCGTAACACTTTTTATGAAAGCAACTGTACTTTGTAAGCTGCCTGAATGGACCCAATGTGATAGTGCAAATGCCTTTTTTTCTATCAGTAAATGTTTAATGTCAACGGGTTGCGAGACCTGAAACCTGCTAAATCATTCCTCAACAAAGCAATATGAAATAATTGGGCCTATATTTTGTTAGAAGACACGTAGAAAGCACATTGAATCAAAGCTAAAACGAAATATTCTGTCCGATGGAAAATATCAAAATTTGAATTTATGAATGCGAAGTATTTTTGCTTGCATGGGTCTAACTGAATTATTTTAATATGCATTGTATACTAAAAACGTACAAAACGGACTCGATTTAAAGTTAGGGGACAAACAAGTCAGTTATTTGTTTCCTTACCGGGTGATTTTTTTAACAATGAAACATTTTTTTCGATTCATGATAGATGGCGCTGTAATTGACGATTTTCAATTTTTTTTCGATTTCTCCTACTTAGAACCTACGCAAACGATTATGCAATACGTCTGCAATAAAAATACCACATTCCTCAAAGTGACGAATATCGTGAATTACAGCGCCATCTATCATGAATCGAAAAAAATGTTTCAGTCAAATCCTACGTATTTTAGCCGTAGAATACGAATCTGCAATAGAAAATAGGGGTTCATATTTTAGTTTCAATGTTACCCCCACCCCACCTACAAGGAGGAGCTACTCCTTAAAAGCGGGGGGGGGGGCTACTAATTTTAGCACTAATGTATTTCCCCCACGGAATAATTAAATTTTGATCTTAACCATTTTTTTCGTAGAGTGATTATTTTCCGAGATAGGTGAGTGTATCAGGTTAAAAAAATCACTCGGTATAATGCTTTGATTTCGGTCAAGAGCTTGTTTGGTGACTGCGTCTGCTGGTTTCCTTCAGATGTGGCCTATTCGCTTTCACTTCCGCTATCTGACGTTTAGTTGTACATGTTTTTAACTTGTCACTGTCGCTCTGGGCTCGAATGTCTAAATAAAGTAGAAGTGAATAAAATTATATTTTTTGGTAAGTTCAATCAGCAATAAATATAAACCACACACACCCTATTTCATAACCACCTTTGTGAAGTTGAATCCTATACATCGTTACTATAGGTACAAATTACTTATCACATACATATATGTATCTCACAAATGATTATAAATATTTTAGTTTATTCCAAGTTAATTACAAAACTAAATAAAATTCAATCGAAACATCGCAAGACAAACATCTTACAGCTGAATTGATTTGATTTGATTGACATGAACAACAAAAATATTGACATTTAAAATGGGGAGATAATATTCTTCAGGGATACAGCAATTTAATTTCTACTAATGTAGTTTTTATAGCACAGTAATACATGTCCGTTCTTCTGTAAATTTATACCGTAGACAAGCATAATAATCTACTTGTGTGTCTTAAAGACAAATTCAGCAAACGACAAAGATAATAAAAAAGAAAAACTACACAGACTTAACTTGGATATTTTATGTATAATGTATAGTAATAGTAAGTGAAAAGGGAAAATCAATATTTGAACGAAAATAAAAGTAAAAAAACGTTTTACTTTTATCACATTTTAAGTCTAAGGTATTCGTTTATTCAAGACGACTACGTAGCATTTCCGCGTATATAACATTTGGTACAATTTTATTTCGTGAAAATTTCCTTTATACCATTATATACACTCGTGTAAATACATATACACAAAAAATTCATTTTTTTATTTTTCCTGCGAGACGAATTTGATGTAGTTTTCATCTTCTTTGGAAGAAGAACAAAATAAGAAAAAATAAGAGGGAAAACTTTTTTGGTAAGCTTTTTCTGCACATGTATAAGAAAAGAAATTTATTAAGATAAAAAAAAAAAATTACGGGAAAAATTATCCCATTCTCTTGATTGTTTTTGATAAATCGGTCTTTTTTTATCAGAATTCCATCTTTGACCCGAATCAACTATACGTATAGGTACTATTCTGCATTATTTAAAAAAGGAGTAAAATATTATTGATGTATAAAAGGATTTTGTTAAATTAGCTTACATATCAAAATATTAAGGCTGCGGGTTGGGGATACCGTCCACATTATTTTCCAATCCGTCAATTTTAACAAGAATATAATCGGAATTGACATTTGAGGTATTATTTTACCATTTATTATTTTTATTGAAAAGACCCTAGGGAGTATTAACTGATATGCTACCAACAAAACAAAAAAAAAAGTTAAATTTCTTTTTTAATAAATTTTGGCAGAAGAATTTTTTTATTTTATTGATTTTTGTCTGAACGTATAGAGTGAAACAACTTATCTTGCATTCTAAAGGATTATTTTTCATTTTTTTTTGTGCGATTTTAGTAATCGCACGATAATTCATTATCCGTCTCTAGAATCGAAAATTCATTGTCCTCTATATTTCGTTCGCTGTTCGATTTTCTGAAAACTATTTTTGTACAAAACAAAAAAAAAACTCACACAAATTTAGCAAAATTGAAAAAATAAACTTTAGTTTAATCCCCATTGATATAACGAAGAAAATATAAAAGTCTTATTAACCTGTAAGTGGTACTAAATTTTATAGTATTCGTTTAGATTTTATTTCATATTATGTACATAATTGAACTTTTCCAATAAAGTCGTACGTAGAGAAATGATTTTATTTGTACCGTCTGTGGGTTTCTTTTGTGCTTACTGAAATGGATAAATATCTGCACTGTCAACTTGATAAAATACTTGTATTTCAGACAAATTTATTAAAGCTCTTTAAGCATAAGAACCAAAAACTGATGTGCTGATTTATTGCGCCTGTAAGTAGGCTACTAAATATTTGGTGTAAACGTTTATATGTACTGTTTATATTATTAAAAATGAATGATGATTAAGCGCCAAATTTGACTTTAAAAATGTTCCTAATTCTTTATTTAACTTTACTTTGCGTACGTGAAAAACAGTAAAGAGGCTTAACTCTTTCTCAATTTTTTTTTTCTTTCTGTTGTGAAGAAATCAATTATTCATTATTAATTTTTAATAACTACATTATGTAAATTTACAATGTAACAGTTTTTTAGATATTAAAATTAATGCTTACTTCGAATATCGTTAGGTATTATTTCTTGGAATCTATATAGCGTTAAGCTATTAAGTACCACCCAAGAAAGATGTGAAATATGCAGAAGATTTAATTTTGAATATTTTTGGTTTGACATGGGTTCGATTTACAATATTGTCTGAAAGAATAACATTAAACATATTGGATTTCGGAATTTCTGGTGAATTTTCATTTGCCGAGAGTCAAACTTTTCTAACAAAACTGCCAGAGGGTTTCAAGAATTGTCGCTGATGAAATAAAATAAAACATGAAATCTTATTACATAAAATCTTATTCTTTTCGCATATAAAATTTGAACAGTTATTACAGATAGTTGATGATTTATAACCAATTAAATACAAAGTCGCTAGATAAATTAGCTAGGAGATATAAGTTCACGTGCCTTTATTTCGAAAAAATATTAGCCGATTAGTTTGATGTTAGTTTCTAGCTACATCAGAGGTATTATTATTATTGGAGGGCCATTCGGGCGAGAAGCCACTTCGCACTGTGATCTAAAAGATCTATTGTGCTGGACCCTGCTTAATGATCCGTCCAGTCAATATTCAGGTTCTTAATGAACCTGACAATACTGCCTCCCGGTACGTGATACATACTATCTGGGCTTATTGCTCTCCCTCCTAGATGTTTACTACAGCATGTAGTTCCGCTAGATCGCGGTAGCATTGGAGCCCAAGGACCTCGAGAGGGTTATCCCACTCCCGCATATTCCTACTCCTGCCCCGTTTTCCCAGAGGATGCCTGGTATCCAGAGACCGCATATTTTGAACTGATTAACTTATCAGCCATTCATCCATCGGCATATGCTGTTCCACCTTAGATCATGTTAACACTTATTGCCGTCGGCACTTGACGAAACACATTTAATAACATTTTAAATAAAACACTTGTTTAATATTTCGCAAATTTGAGATACAATTTATTCTCAATCGATTTCGACTTGCTAGGTCATCATCAGGAGTTAAACTCAAAGTTAACTCCTGATGATGACCTAGCAAGTCGAAATCGATTGAGAATAAATTGTATCTCAAATTTGCGAAATATTAAACAAGTGTTTTATTTAAAATGTCACCTTAGATCAGCTTTTTACTTTCTTTTACTCTAGTAAAATAAAGTATAGTATTCATGAAAATTTTGGACCTTGAGATTGTTAGAGATTTATTTGTTTTGAGGTCCCCTGAGTCCGAAAAAGTGGGTTTCGAAATGGTGTCTGTCTGTCTGTCTGTCTGTCAGTCTGTCTGTGTCCTCTCTACAGCCCATATGGTTTAATCAATCGAACTGAAACTTCAGATTTAAGCTTTTTTGATAAATTGGGAGGTCCCAGTGAATTTTACTCCAAATCGGCTAATCGGAAGTAGCCACACCCTTGGTCCAGAAAATTTGTTTTGCAAATATCTTAAAAAGTATAAGGTTTACAAAAAACAACTGAATACAAAATGTTTCCAAAAATTAAAACCAAATAAAAATAATAAATAAAAAATTAAAAAAAAAATTTAAAAATTTAAAAATTAAAAAAAAAAATTCTCAAAATTCTCTGTTCGTAAAAGAAAGGTGTGTGTTGGCCACACCTCAATTTTAACTAGGTAATTAAGGGACCTATTCCATGTGCTAGCGATATCTTTATCATCATTGTTGAGTGCGATTTCCAAAAAAATAATTTCGTAGAACTTTTATTAAACGAACGATCCGTATGGATCAGGGTTTTCTAACTAGGTAATTAAGGGACCTATTCCATGTGATAGCGAAACCTGTGTCATCATTGTTGGCAATGGCCGATATTGGCCCTTGGGAGTTGAGTGCGATTTCCAAAAAATAATTTTGCAAAACTTTTACTAAACGAACGATTCATATGGATTAGGGGTTTCTAACTAGGTAATTGAGGGACCTATTCCATTTGCTAGCCAAACCTTTAACATCATTGTTGGCAATGGCCGATATTGACCCTTGGGTGTTGAGTGCGATTTCCAAAAAATAATTTTGCAAAACTTTTACTAAACGAACGATTCGTATGGATTAGGGTTTTTTAACTAGGTAATTAAGGGACCTATTCCATGTGCTAGCGAAATCTTTATCATCATTGTTGACTGCGATTTCCAAAAAATAACTTCGTAGAACTTTTATTAAACGAACGATTCGTATGGATTTAGATTTTCTAACTAGGTATTTGAGGGACCTATTCTGTGTGTTAGCGAAACCTTTGTCATCATTTGTAGCAATGGCCGATACTTTCCATTGGGAGTTGAGTGCGATTTCCAAAAAATAATTTTGCAGAACTTTTACTAAACGAACGATCTGTATGGATTAGGGGTTTTTAACTAGGTATTTGAGGAACCTATTCTATATGCTAGCCAAACCTTTGTCATCATTGTTGGCAATGGCCGATATTGGCCCTTGGGAGTTGAGTGCGATTTCCAAAAAATAATTTTGCAGAACTTTTACTAAACGAACGATCCGTATGGATTAGGGTTTTTTTACTAGGTAATTAAGGAACCTATTCCATGTGATAGCGAAACCTGTGTCATCATTGTTGGCAATGGCCGATATTGGCCCTTGGGAGTTGAGTGCGATTTCCAAAAAATAATTTTGCAGAACTTTTACTAAACGAACGATTCATATGGATTAGGGTTTTCTAATTAGGTAATTGAGGGACCTATTCCATTTGCTAGCCAAACCTTTATCATCATTGTTGGCAATGGCCGATATTGGCCCTTGGGTGTTGAGTGCGATTTCCAAAAAATAATTTTGCAAAACTTTTACTAAACGAACGATTCGTATGGATTAGGGTTTTTTAACTAGGTAATTAAGGAACCTATTCCATGTGCTAGCGAAATGTCTGTCAGTCTGTCAGTCTGTCAGTCTGTCAGTCTGTCAGTCTGTCAGTCTGTCAGTCTGTCAGTCTGTCAGTCTGTCAGTCTGTCAGTCTGTCAGTCTGTCAGTCTGTCAGTCTGTCAGTCTGTCAGTCTGTCAGTCTGTCAGTCTGTCAGTCTGTCAGTCTGTCAGTCTGTCAGTCTGTCAGTCTGTCAGTCTGTCAGTCTGTCAGTTTGTCAGTCTGTCAGTCTGTCAGTCTGTCTGTCTGTCTGTCTGTCTGTCTGTCTGTCTGTCTGTCTGTCTGTCTGTCTGTCAGTCTGTCAGTCTGTCAGTCTGTCAGTCTGTCAGTCAGTCTGTTAGTCTGTCAGTCTGTCTGTGTACTCTCTACAGCCCATATGGTTTAATTAATCGAACTGAAAATTCCAATTTAAGCTTTTATGATAAATTGGGAGGTACCAGTGAATTTTACTCCAAATCGGCTAACCGGAAGTGGCCACTCCCTTGGTCCAGAAAATTTGTTTTGCAAATATCTTAAAAAGTATAAGGTTTACAAAATACTAATTAATACAAAATGTTTCCAAAAATTAAAAACAAATAAAAATAAAATATAAAAAATTAAAAAAAAAATTTCAAAATTCTCTGTTCGTAAAAGAAAGTCGTGTGTTGGCCACACCTCCATTTTTTTTTTCAAGGTTTTCTCCTTTAGCGCCGTAATTTAGCCTGCGCCAAATGGCCAAAAATGTGCCAAATGGCCTTAGTTACCAGTGGTTGCCACGAAGAGGCAGCACGTACCTTTCGAATTGTGAACAGGTTACCCCTTACACAATTGTACCCATCACGCAGCTGCCTAATGACATGGCCAGAACAGCTCACCTGATGCGCACTCTTCTGGAAAGTTACGGAGCTGGTAGATTAATCTACTCAACTTTGGTCCCCCCCCCCCCCCCTCCAATAGACGCCAAACCACCCAGCAACTAAATCTTACTAATTATCATAATTTTGATACAATTTTATTTTTATTTTTTAGAATTTTATTACCCTGAATTTTCAATGATTTTGTTTGTGTTTGGGTAGATTTTTATTGGTGGGATTGTGGATCGTACGATGATTTCAATCAAACCAAAGTAAGGGTTGGCTGGAAATATCGCGCAATCTAACAATTACATCTTCACATAATTTTTGGTTATTGAGCTATTAAAATTGAACAAAAATGTTTGTTATGAACAGGGCCGCTACATCATCCTCCTCGTAGTAAGTATCCCACTCGACTAAGCTTTAAAATTTCATTATATTTTGGACGAACATTCGAAGTAAGGTTTGCTCGTATTCTGTCCACACGAACAAATACGAACTCGCAATTATCTAAATTTTTCGTGATAAAAAGTTTGGAATCGGTCGATTTGCGGGAATCGTCTGGGACTAAATTTTGCATCTGTGTGCGAAGCTGTTGTAAAATTCGTTAGTCGATGGAGGGGGTTGAGAATTTGGGCCTGAAAATATATCGCCAGGTAGTCTTAGGCTTTGACCATAAACTAGGTCCGCTGGGCTGCATTTGAGGTCTTCTTTGACACATGCTCTGATGCCCAGGAAAATAACGGGTAACTCAGAGCTCCAATTTTTGGTGTTACCCCGAGATCTAAGTGAAGTTTTTAAAGTTCTATGGAAGCGCTCTACCATAACGTTTCCTTGCGGATGGTAGGCTGTAGTCCGAATCCTGTGTGAACCTAGAATTTTTGTTAGTTGAGTGAAGAGTTTAGACTCAAATTGGCTGCCCTGGTCCGTCGTTAATTCAAGGGGAACGCCAAACCTTGATATATACTGTTCGATGAATGTCTTAGCAATGGTTGCAGCGGTCATATCTGGAATAGGGTATGCCTCCGGCCAACGGATGAACCTGTCGACGATCGTTAACAAATACTGGTTGCCTTCTGATGGTGGAAGTGGTCCGATTATATCCATATGAATGTGCTGGAAGCGTGTTGCAAGAAGACTGATTTTGCCATGCTGTGATTTTGTATGTTGATGTATTTTTGATTTCTGTCATGACAGACAGTTTGTTACCCATTTTTTTATGTCAAGATTCAAATGCCGTGAAATGCCATGCAGTGAATCGAAAACTGTACGACGTAGTGGTTGAGGAATGTATACCCGATGAGTACCAGAGGAGATTTCGCAGTATAATTCATGACCAGTGAAATTGATAACTTCAAGTTTGTACTTGGTGCTTGTTGGACGAGATTTATTGATCAGAGCTCTAAGTTCATCGTCTGTATGTTGTAATTCTGATATCTTTCGTAAATCAGGGATTTTGCTTATAGAGGCAGTTTGTGGGTTTTGCTTACCTGAAATGTGTCTGATGTCAGTCGTGAATTGGGATATAAAATCCATGTTGCGAATCGGCCGCGGACTGCTTTCTGTTTTTGAGTGTACACCATTAATCAAGGGTTTACGGTCTGTGTAGACTGTGAATGTTCGACCTTCTACGAAATATCTGAAATGTTTAATGGCTAAGTTCTCTGTCGAAGGCGGAATACTTGATTTCTGTTGTCAGTTTCTTTGAAAGGAACGCTAATGGTTCCCAACTACCTTTATTGAACTGTTGCAACACTGCTGCTATGCCAATGTTCGACGCGTCACATATTATGTTGAAAAGTGTATTTTCAATGGGATGTGTCAATAATGTTGCATTGGCAAGCGCGCTTTTGACTATGATGAATGCTTCTTTACATTCATCTGGCCAGAAGTAATTTTTGGCTGTTTTTGGTGTTTTTGACAAGTTTGCCAAGTGCGCGTGAATTGGTTGTAGAAATTCGGCTAAACGTGGAATGAAGCGATGATAATAATTCACCATTCCGACGAATTTCTGAATAGATTTCATTGAGGTAGATTGAGGGAAATGAGTACGCGCTCTGGCGAAGGTTTCATGCCATCTTTATATATGTGGTTGCTGAGGAATTCTAAATGTAGAACGCCTTGGCCGTTTCGGATAATATTTTTTTTAGCCACCAAACCGCCACCATTTATTGAAATATTGGTCCTATTTCTTAAGGCTAGGTACGCAGCTCAAGCCTAGATAAATTTAAACGCGATCTTCAAAAGTCTACAGATTAATCATCAAAATAAAAATATTATGTAGAAATAAATTGTAATGTTTGTATTATTATGAAGACGATAATTTATTCGAGAGTACCTACTTAGAGGCAAAAAGCAAACCAAAAGCTATGTTCTCCGGTCAACTGAATCACTGAATGTTGGATGGCCGAATAATGTGGCTGCAGGAAATAATTCCCAATGAAATATATAATTGCCTAGACCAAAGATGAAATAAGTCCCCAATATTGGGCATAAAATAAATTTTCAATTTAGTTTCACGTTTTATCCTGAAAGTTACATTTTGAAAAATGAAGATTTAATTTTGAAGAGATTGTCATTCTAATTTTAAAATTAAATCTCCATTTGCCAGAATATTTTAAATATAAATTTTCCATTTTCCAGCGAAAATGTTTTTATTATTACGGGCGCGAAGGACTCAATGTAATGAAGTTGATTCATTTTGTTTGGTCCAAAACCATTTTCTCGACGTTTTAAAGTTCTCCCTCCGGGCCGAAATATGAAAAAAAAATATCTTCTTTCTGCCTGTATGAGGGTTTCTTAAAACAGGATCCGGGATCCCTTTTTTGTCTCAAAAGTGTGACCGGGAAATCCCAGGATTTCCCGGTTTTTAATTTTTTTATTTACTATTTAATAATAATGATATTATATAGCTATATATAATATAAAACCTCGACTTAAGAAACAAATTGGGGATTTGCCTGTCATTAGACATTAACCGATTTATATGAAATTCGATTTGTACGAAGAAGTTCTGGAATGAGGCCAATTAGGAACAAAATTGCGATTCTAAAATTATTTGTAAATGAAGTTCTGTAACATGGCCAATTACGAAGGATATTGGTGATTTTTTTACCGATTATAATGAAATTCGTCATGCACGATGGAAATGCGATTCTAAAAAGATTTTTACATGCAGTTTTGGAAAATGGTCAGTTAGGAAGGAACTTGGCTGCTTTTTAATAATTTACGATGAAATTAATCGTGCACCATGGAAATGTGATTCTAAAATGAGTTTTTGATGAAGTTCTGGAATATGCCCAATTAGGAAGGAATTTGGCCATTTCTTAACCGATTCTGATAAACTTACCATGCACGATGGAAATCAAATTCTAAACTGATACTTAGAAGAAGTTCTGGAAAATGGTTGATTAGGAAGGAACTTGGCCGTTTCTCAACCGATTATAATGAAATTCTGGAAAATGGCCAATTAGGAAGGAACTTGGTGATTTCTTTACCGATTACGATGAAATTCAGCATTCACGATGAACATGTGATTCTAAAATGAGTTTTGGATAAAGTTCTTGAAAATAGCCGATTAGGAAGCACTGGGCCGTTTCTTAATTGGTTATGGTGAAATTCTCGAATATGGCCAAGGAACTTGGTTATTTCTTTACCGATTTCATGTCGTATTTATCGTATTTCATTACATTCTGTTTAGAAATAACCTTCCGTTTCTTCCTAATAGGCCATATTCCAGAACTTTCCTAAATATCATTTTCGAATCTTATTTCCGTCGGTTCTGACCATATTCCAACACTTCATCTAAATATCATTTAATCGGTTAAGAAACCGTCATGTTCCTTTCTAATTAGCCTAAATTTGACTTGAAAATGGTTTGGATTGCACTTCGGATGATCATCGCAGATGATTCATCTAAAGTCAACAAAAAGTAGAACATGTTCAACTTCTTTCACTGTTCATCTTCGGCAGTGATTCTTAAATTTCCTAATAGCAGGTAGATTTCTACCTTTTCTTAATAGCCTTGTGCCAAAATTCCATTGTAGGAAAATCGCGTTGCTGAAGTCCGCTTTATGTAAACGAATAAATTTTGTCCCGAAGTTAAATTATATTCCTCATAATTACTCCTTGGTTGAGGTTTATCATTCTGTGACTTTCTTAAGTGGAAAGTATTTATTTTTTTCAATCGATTATTGTCAACCTTAATTATGATGATTAGTTTTATTTACAAATGTTCAAACTCACTAATCTGGGTAGTTTAATCATAATTCAATTTTGTTCTATTTTTAAATTTAATTAATTCCTCGCGCACATTCTCGGAGTAACCATGAAGGAATGTTAGAAATCGATAGTAGAGAACAGAACAGAGTTATTCATAATTTGATTAGGTGAACATTTCAAACTCGAAGCAGGAATGTTTCTACATATATTCCAACAAAATAAGTTCTTTACTATTTTCAGTGGATTTTTTAAGAATCAATTTACATCTTGCTACTACCTCTCGCTTTGATAGAGAAGTTCCAGTGATCGCTGATTTTTTAAATCCAATTGAACAATCAATTGGGATAAATATCGATCATTAAATTTTGCTTACACAAGCAACAAACCAACAAACAGGTGAAGTTAAAAAATAAGCGTAGTAACGTAAAAAGACATTCAAGTGTTTAATCAACGAAGTACCCCAAACACAAATGGGTTAGATCATGAGAAAATGACAATTTTTTGTGACCGTTTTTCAGAATATAGTATCGAAACGTTTCACGAAAGCTGCATGGAAAGTGACGCTTCCTCGGTCGTCTTCATAATCGTTCTTGCCCATAAGGAGACCTTCCAATTTTCATGTTCCTTGCCAAATTGTAGCCGAGCAAACCTGTGTTGTGGCAGAAGCTCTGGACCAGTGGCTGGCCTTCGTGCATGAAGTTTTGCTTCTCGCAATCTTCGCCTTTCTACACATGTTTCCAGCAAGTGCGGTTCAAAAGGATAATGTTGCGGAATAAATAAAATAACTCAGCCATATGATTAGGCAAAGTATGTTACGATAATATATTGCAGGGTTGTTTTGAATGACCTGGATTTTGGGTTTTGTTTTATGCTTCCATCTAGTGCGGTTCAAAATATATTCACATCAAATTTGATTATAATCCACATTGTGGAAAAAGTAAAAAAACTCAGCCACATGATTAGACAAAATATGCGTGTAATAATATCTAATATTTTCTAAGATTGTTTTGAATGATCTTGAATTTGTTATTTTTGTCATGTTTCCAGGTAGTGCAGTTCAAAAGATATTCGCATCAAATTTAATTATTAGCCATGTGGTGGTATAAGTAAAAAAACTCTGCCACATGATTAGACAAAGTTGGTATGGTAAAATTTTGTAAGATTGAATGACCTAGAATTTCGTTTTTATTTCCTGTTTCCAGCTAGTGTGGTTCAAACCGTATTCCATGCTTTGGTAAAATTTTCTAAGATTAATGAATTTGGATTGAAAATTATTTCTCCGATCCCTTAAAATCTTAGTTTGTAAAACGTTTTTTTTTTTTTTTTTTTTTTTTTTTTTATAAATTCTACTACATGTTTCTGTCAAAGACTAACGGAAAGTGTTAATCTATACATAAGACTTCTGTTTGTAAACAACAAAACGCTTTTGCAAATGGGCTTGAAATGAGACCGAAAGCTCAAGTAAAAAATAATAAATAAAATCGAACCCAAAACCAATAAAAAATATTTTTAAGGATTGAGTTGAGTTCAAAAGGCATATACAGTTTCAGGACCGTGTTGAGTTTTACTTGTGGATTTATTTGGAGAGAGTTGTTGGTTGAGTTGGAAGTTAACTTGAGTTGAGTTACCGTATGCAAGCATTTTTTCGGACCATGTTGAGTTAGGCTTGAGTTGAAGGCTAACTTTTTGGTCGAGTTGTTTAGGGTTGGGTTGGGGTTGAGCAGGGGCTCAGGGTTAGGTAAAGGATTGGTTTGAAAATTGATTTGGGCTTGATTTGGGCTTGAATTGGTGATTGAGTTGAGGGTTGGGTAGGCGGTTGATTATGTTGTTGCCTTGGATAACGCGGTGCTATTGAGTTTGATGTTGAGCTAAAAATTTAAGAGATTCAGTTACGGATTGGTTTAGGGGTTGAGTTAATTTTCAGGACCGAAGTTCTCATCATATCGTTAGGTTTCAGCCCTTTATATTTTAATCTTTATAATTCTTATTTAAATATTTTTGAGTATTTTCGACATTCTTTATTAAACATAAAATTCGTAATAATGAGACTTTCTGCTTTTTGCTAATCCATACACGCACAATAAGTTTTATTTTTATTTTTAGAACAGATTTATTACAAACTTCACGAACGTAAAACGTACACATTTTTTTCTCATTCATTTTATTTTACGATTGCTCTTGATATACAAAATATGTATATGGTGAAAAATTTGCTTTATATGGGACCGGAAGTCATGTTTGAATTTTATCATTTTTATGTTTTGGATGTGTAGCATCTAGTTAAACAAACCATTTATGGAATATAATTTGGTTGTTATTATTGTGGTTTTTTAAGATACAGGGTGTCAAATTCTTAATATTTTCATGCAATTGATGTTGACTCTTGACTAATTATCCGAAAATTTCAAATTGGGCTTATTTTAAAGATAAATGAATAGGGATTATAAAATAATTATAAAATTCGTACAGTCTTTCATTTCTTATTTTTCAAAATGGCCGCCGAAACATTCTTTTCCAATTTTCTCAAAATTGCACTTTTTTTTTTAATCTTTTCCCCATTTAGTTCTACTAAAGATATTAACCCTATTACTACCACGCTATTTTAGTAACGTAAACTACCTAGCTGTGACTCTGAGACACACAGTCAAATTGCTCATTTCATATGGCGAATTCATTTATTTTATTTTAATATTGAATTTTAATGTTGAATAGTATACATAGTTTTAAAGAAATCACAGTTATTTAAAATTAAATAGTGACTCAGAGACACAGCTCGGTAGGAATAGGGTTAAAATATCAGCGCAACATCTCGTTTTGTTTTCTTTCAAAATACGTTTAAAGCCTGTATTCCATGAGAAAAATTGAAAAATTGACAGACAAAAAAAACGAGAAGAGAAAAATAATCTGATGCCCTATATAAGAGACAAAGACAACGGTTTTTATTTTATAAAAAAACCATTTTGCTGTAAAATACAAAATAAAATAAAAAACGATGTCCTTGTCTCTTATATGGGGCATCAGATTATTTTTCTTTTTCGTTTTTTTTTGACTGTCAGTCAATTTTTCTCATGGAATGCAAGCTTTAGTATGACAATCTACAAATTTTTTATGGCCGTCGGAACTTTGTTTTTTACATTTTCTCCCATTTGCATTTTTTTTTTTAATTCTTTTATCGATTTCCTCATTTAGTTCTGTTAAACATACTCAAAAATCAGCGCAAAATTGGTTTAGGTATGACAATCTATAAATTTTTTGTATCTCAAAATGAAAATTAAACAAAAATGATTGATAACATATTTTATTATAAAATAAAATGAAAAATTTGAAAATATTCGCGGACACAATTTAAATTTTACATAATCTTCACTATTTGAATATTTCTTAAAATTTAAGTAACCTTTCTTTGATGAAGGAATGACTGCGTGAAAATCGTGAGTTCCCTTTATTGTTTTCAATTTCTCGAATCTACGCTGGTTTGCTGGATGTATTGGGACTTTCTGAACAAAATTCAAAGATCATACCAGTCTTCAAGGTTTTTCTCCATCTGAATAATTCTTCCGCATTGGATATGATACCATCGTATTCGTTGGTGAAACTGGCTCTGGACGCCATTCTTTTGATAATACCTCCTACTCCATCGCACGGTCCCTTTCAAGAGCTGTTGCATGTAAATGCCACTCACAATCGACACCAAAATCCTCTTTGTAGATAAAATTTGTAGATTGCCACATTTAAGTATACAAAATATGTAGACTGTCATACTTAAACGTATTTTGCAACAAAACGAAACGGGATGTTGCGCTGATTTATTAGTATGTTTAATAGAACTAAATGGGGGAAAAGATAAAAGAAACAAAAAAGGTGCAATTTAATGAAATTTAACTAAGCAGAGCTGGAAACTTGAAAATAAAACACGGATGATTCCAGATTAAATTTTATTTTAAAAAACCTTTACTTTGCTTCTTATAGGTTGTGTCACTTGAAGAAGATATTATTGACTCAAGTGAAGTTAGCTACAATAATTAAATACAGTGAAACATATGAAATGATTCGAATGCGTTCAATGCTTATTTCCAATACTCCTCCTCATTTGAATCTCAGTTAACTCCACATGCATCCCGAAGAATATTGACACGAGGTCCCGCCAATGGTTTTGTCAACAAATTTGCCACCATAGTTTCCGTAGGTTAATATTGGCATGTAACAATACATTTGTCGATGTAATCCTTGACAAATGCCTCTCGAACATCAATATGTTTGGTACGTGACGACAATTTCTCCTCAATGAATTTCAAACAACTTTGATTGTCTTCGAAAATTGTTGTCGGTTTTTCAATGCGTTGATCGAAATCATTGAGTAAACGACGAATCCAATTCGCCTCTTGACATGCTTCAGACAACGCAATAAATTCTGCTTCCGTTGATGATAACGCAATGCAATCCTGTCTTTGACTGCACCAACTGAGAATACCGTTACAATACTTGAATATGTAACCAGATTGTGACTTTCTGCTTGCACGATCATCAGCCCAACTTGCATCTGCATATCCGATTAACTGAGCCGTACCATCACTCTTGCCAAGTGACAATTGCAAACCGGCAGTACCCTTGATATACTTTAATACTCGTTTCAATTCGTTCCAATCCTCCTGGTTTGGACTGGACACCTTTTGTGCTAGAATTGAAACTGCTGCCGATATGTCAGGTCTGGTGTTGACTGATATGTACAGTAAGCAATCGAGCAACTTTTGATATGGACTCCTTTGCATCAGACATTTGGAAATCCTTTAGTAATTTTCCGATGTAAGCAGTCTGATTCAACGTGTAATAGCCATCTGCTTCCTTCTTGACTTGAAGACTCAAGAAATCCTTAATCTCTCCCAAGTTCTTAATTTTGAATTTCGAACTTAAAAACGTTTCGCACTTGGAGATTATTTCGTTGTTTTCACCAGCAATGACCACATCGTCAACGTAGATTAATACGTAGCATATTTTTCCATTTGTTTGTAGGTGTACAAGCATGGATCATTCTTGCTTTGAACAAAACCGAAATCGATGAGAATTTGATGAATTGTTTTGTTCCAATTGCGCACTGATTGCTTTAGACCATATAAACTCCGTTTTAGTAGACACACTAAATCTTCGCCGCTTTCAACTTTGAATCCTGGAGGTTGTCTCATGTAAATTGTTTCAGACAATTCACTGTTGAGAAAAGCCGTTTTCGCATCTAGATGATAAACCTTCATGTCCTTGTTTGCTGCCACTGTAAGCAATGTTCGAAACGTAGTTTGACGAACAACTGGAGCAAACACCTGATCATAGTCAGTACCGTATTTTTGCGAAAAACCTTGAGCAACAAGCCTTGCCTTGTGTCTGACTACTTTTCCATCTGAATTGCTTTTTAGCTTGTAAATCCACTTGCAGCCAACTAGATTTGCACCTTCTGGAATTTTCACAAGCTCCCATGTTTGATTCTCCATCAATGACTTCATCTTATCTGTCATTGTTTGAATCCACAGCCTCTTTTGATCACCCTTGATAGCTTCTACGTAGCACTTTGGTTCTTGAATGACTGAACTCACCACGTTCATTTCTTCAAAAAGTTTCTTTGGTGGAATTCCTTTGTTAGCACGTTGTGATCGTCTAACAGTTTGCTCTTCATCTTCATTCTGAACGTGATCTTGTATTGGATTCTCGTCCTGAACTTCCTCATCGACTAATTCCTTTTGCACCTGATCATTTTCTGCATCTTCAAAGTTGTTCAACTCTGAATTGTCGATGATTTGTTCCTGTTGATAATTTTCGCTGGACTTGATAGGTAACAAATGACGCCTTTCGACGAACTGAACATCTTGACTAACCGTGACTCGATCGGTTTCCGGACTGTAAGAACGATATGCCTTTGATTCGTAATGATAACCGACCAGCATTGCTTTCACACCCTTTGAATCGAATTTGCGCCTTGTTTGTTTTGGTACATGCATATAACATTCTGATCCGAATTTTCTGAAGTATTGCACATTCGGACTTTTCTGGAACCAGCCTTCATATGGCGGTGTTTCTATACCCTTTGTTGGCACACGATTCTGGACATAGTTAGCCATCATTACAGCTTCGCCCCAAAACTTTTTCTCTAGACCTGCGTCAATTAGCATGCAGTGAGCCATTTCTACCAACGTTCTGTTTTTGCGTTCCGCTGTTCCGTTTTGTTGAGGTGTGTACGCAGTAGTTCCCTGGATTTGAATTCCGCTCGACTTTAAATAATTCACGAATTCATTACTGATGTACTTTCCTCAGGCTTTATATTTTCGGCAATCCTTTTTGATGTGACCGCTTCTTTTGCAAAAATAGCACTCAAACTTTTTATTTTCACCTTTTTGACCTTTCGCTGCTCTTGATGTGTCAACTTTTAATGCAGTGTCATCCGTTGTTCCGCCTCGATCCATTCTTCTTTTGAATTCCGCGAGAACCTTTGATTTAACCAACGTGAGTGTCAATTCACTCTCTTCTTTACCTTCGAGCGCCGTTACCAAACCGTCGTAGCTTGGTGGCAAAGAAGCCAAATACGTAGCACTCATAAAAAATTCCGGACCAAAATCTTCGAAATCTTTCGAAGCGCCAATAATTTTCGAAACAGGTCGTTCATGGAATTCACGTGTTTTTCCGCATCTCCGCCTTCATCAAGCCGCTGTTGCATGATTAACTTCAAAATGTGCACACGATTGCTTGATGTGTTTGATTCATACGTTTCCTTAAGAATTCTCCATATATTTCTTGCTGAATCTGCACCGATGATGTGATGAATTTGATCGTCTTCTACATTCAATGGAATTGTTGAATGTGCCTTTTCATCATTTCCTGTCCACGCTGCTGTAACTGGTGATGGTTGTACCTCATTGATAACTGCCCATAAACCTTTTTCCTTAAGAAGCATTTCCATTTTGTATTTCCGTACAAAATAATTTGTTCCGTTTAGCTTTGAAATGCTGTATCTTGATTCAGCTGACGCCATCCTTTTCCGTATGTGAATTTCACAACACCGAAAAATCAATTTCACTTTATCCAATTAATCTGCCTTAATTTTTCGAAATATCCGTATTCTTCATCCACTGGGGCAATAACCTAATGGAATTTAACTAAGCAGAGCTGGAAACTTGAAAATAAAACACGGATGATTCCAGATTAATTTTTATTTTAAAAAACCTTTACTTTGCTTCTTATAGGTTGTGTCACTTGAAGAAGATATTATTGACTCAAGTGAAGTTAGCTACAATAGTTAAATACAGGGAAACATATGAAATGATTCGAATGCGTTCAATGCTTATTTCCAATACAATTTTCAGAAAATTGAAAAATGACTGTTTCGGCGGCCATTTTGAAAAATAAGAAATGAAAAATGGTACATAATTATTTTACAATCCTTATCTATTTATTTGTAAAATGAGCCCAACTTTATAATTTCGGAAAATTAGTTTTTTTTTCTATAGCAATAAATACGAAATTTATGAATAAATATGAAATTTTTAGATATTTGACACCATGTGTCTTAAAAAACAACAACAACAAAAACAAATCATGTTCAATAAATTGTTTGTTTTACTCAATGCTACACATTCAAAATCTAAAAATTAAAACATGACATCGAGAAATTTGTAATTGACATATTTTTCACCATATACAAGTCAATTTTGGTTTTGCATTTTCGTTTTTCGTACTTGTTCCAGTTTGTATTTCTCCCTATTGGCACCTCATAATTGAATCATTTGGTTTATTCGTGCTAAGACGCCTATAATATTATTTTAATCTATATGGTATAATGCTAAGGCACCAGAATCTAATTTAAAACACTTGTTTTCGATCGTGATGTTTTCTATCCAATGACGTTGATTCTAATTATTAATATTCAAAACCATTCTAATTATCTTCTAAATGATATTCATTGTGTTAAAATAAAATAATTTCGTAATCATATCTCTCGTAATCATATCTAAAACAAACTTCTTAATATAAGCAAGTATTTATATAAGGAAAAAAAATGTTCACCTCAGGTTAGATCAATAACTTCAAACACGAGCATTAAATCATTATATTTCTGTCCCCCAATACAATTATATTTATATCTTAAACAATTCTGTTTGATCCACAATTTTTATGTTTCGTTCTTCGTCGTTACAATAAAAACTGAATATCCATTTGTTACAATCAATTTTTCTCTAATGGATCAAATTTCCAAATTAAATTTAACTTCTATAAAAAAAAAAATACAAATAAAAACATGACGCTCATTGTAAAAGATACTCCCGCAACCACTAATCAGACTTATCCCCCAAAAACCACAAACACACATGCATCAAGTTGAGTACTTTTTATATACACTTCTTTGAATTTTCCATTTAATTTTATTATACAATTTTATCGAATTCGAGAAGAAAAAAAAAAAAAGAAAATTAGATTTAACATTTCTTTTTATGTGTCGAATAGGAAAAGCTTTTTTTTTTTTTTTTTTTGTTGATTGGAAGGCTTTTTTTATTCTTAATTATTTGCCACATACAGACATGTATCCATATAAATTTAAAGCACAAAAGAAAGCCACAAGAAAATTGGTTTAGATTAATTTCTACACCAAATGACGTATTTATATTGGTTTCAACAAAAAAAAAAAAAAAAAAAAAAAAATTTGTTGTTTAATTTTTCACTTTATGTTGTATTATTAAAGAATTTTTGTTGGTTTAAAAGGGAATTAGAGTTGGGCAAAATAGAAACTATATCATAAGCTAGCTAGTTTAAATAACATTCAATTAATAGAACCCTTGGTGTGTAATACAAATAAACAAAATGAAAATGTAACAAAAACAACACAAAAAATAATTTATAAATTAGATTTAATACGATTTTCAAGTTATTCTGGCTGGCAAAACAAAAAAATAAAATTCCAAGAATATAACCGAAAAGAAATTTTTTTTTTTTTTTCTTGTATTTCCGAGTTACTTTTTAGCACACAAGAAACTTTCCTATTCTTATATTATGTATTTATTATTTTTGTATTTTGCTCGAAGTATCCAGCACAAGTGGAACGAAACACAAGAAAATTCCAACATCTGTGGTAACAAAATAGATTTTTTTTTTCGGTGCTGTGTAGATTTTCTAATATAAAATAATTTTTTTTTATTTTCTCTATTTTTTGTTTTTATTTTCATTGTATTATAATATGAGAAAATGTAAAACAAACTTCTGTGTTTATTCCGTTGTTTTTTTGTTTTTCATTTTTTCTTATTCAGCTGGAGTGTAAGCTTTTATGTACAACATACTACATATTTATATAAGGAAGGGAAATGCTTTCTATTTGTATTTTAGTTAAAAATTTGTTTTATGGTTTGTGTTGATTTAACAGGATTTTGGTGTTTTTCTTGAAGCTGTTGTTGTTGTTATTGTGTTGTTTTTCATATAATTTGTTAAGGTATAATGAGAATTTTGCAAATTTACAGTTTTTACTGGAGGTGACACGGGAATATAATTAGAAGAAATGGAATTGTTAATTTTACATAAATAGTCTGGCACAGGTACATACAAATTTTAAACGAGTAAAAATGTGTTTCCCATGCATACCCTAAAGGCGATATGTTTACTACGTATGCAGGATTATGCTATTGTAAAAAACCATTAGTTGGCAGCAAGACAAATGTATATTTAACTTTAGGTTACCACACATTAAAGTATTTAAAGGCGAAAAGGGACTACAAAAATCTCTTGGTACCGAGTTAATAAGAACATAATATGGCCACTAGATGATTTGTTACTTACAAACTGAATTATGGAGCCAAGAAACCATGATCTAGCTAATTGTAAATCACGATGTTGTTTGTTGAATTAAATAATAAATAGATTTAACAATTTTATACTTTCACAAATTCAATATATACTCGTGTAGGTGTTTTATGACACACCACAAATACTATTCTTATGAGATCCACTTCTTCCACGGTAATACTAATATCCTGAAATGCTTCAATTAATTGTTTCTTCTTGATTTACAAACCAATTGAAAATAGGATCAAGGTTGCACTTTTTGTTCAAAGTGCTTATATTTATACTACTCTAGACATATCTCGAACGACGTTTTTATAACATTCGATGAATTTCAGAATTACGCAAACATATTCATTAAATTTTTTTAGAATTTTGTTGAATACATTTTAGAGGTGAAGAGAAATGACTTAGGGAAAGTTCTTGACAGTTTTTCATTTAATCTCCTAAGTGTTCTTTCAGTGGATTTACAAAAACCAACTTTCACAGCCCCCCCTGGTAGCAGGTTTTTTCAGCCCATACATTCCAATAATTCTCAAAGAAATTCTAAAAGAGTCCACCGCGTTTCTATGCACTATTTTTACTAGTACTATATCATTGAAACCATCTCGAACGTCCCAGAGCCGTCCAACTACTGCCATTGATGTAAACACTTCATCCAAAAGCCAATCTACAGAAACAGGAGGAAAACCAACTGGGATACCTTTAGAACTATACATTTCAGTAACGGAGATGTAGCACCAATCGTCCAATCTACAGAAAAGGAGGAAAACTAACTGGGATACCTTTAGAACTATTCTGGGTAATTCACTACCAGTTCCGGTGCCAAAACCTCCAAAAACTGCGCAAGAGATCGATGGCTTGGTGGACGAGTTGTTCAGTGCTTTTAATGAAGCGATACTGGGCTCTAGTCCCCTTAGCAGGCCTAGGGGTAAATCTCGGCCACCCTGGTGGTCCAAGGAGATTCAACAAATATGCCGAAAATGCAAAAGGCTCTACAAAACAGCAGGGAAAACAAAATCTGCTGTGGACTGGGACTCCTATAAGGAAGTCCTCAAAATTTACAAATATAAATTGAGAAGTGCCAAGAACAGCTCTTGGAGACTATACTGTGGCAAAATTCAGGAGTCTTCGGAGATGTCTAGGCTACGCAAAGTACTAACAACTGGTCCTTCCATCCTAAGTTATCTTCAACGGCCGGATGGGATATGGACCACTAATAGTGCGGAAGCACTGGAACTTCTGATGGAGACTCATTTTCCTGGTTGTTCCGAATCTGTACCTAGCACATCTGTAGGTAAAAGGGCAAGTAGCCTCATAGGTCAAATTGTTAGCAGCAAAAAGATCCTGTGGGCGATAAACAGTTTTAAACCATATAAGTCGCCTGGAATCGATGGTATTATCCCTGCGGATATTCAACAAACTACGGACTTAACAGTTTCCTGGTTAGAGGTAATTTTCAAAGGCAGCCTAGAACTATGTCACATTCCTAGTAAATGGACAGAAGTGAAGGTTGTTTTCATACCTAAGGCGGAAAAACGCTCACACTGCAATCCCAAAGATCTTAGACCGATGAGCTTGTCTTCCTTCCTTTTTAAAACACTGGAAAGACCAATAGAAGCTCATATTAGAGGCACGATTGTGTCGGAAAAGCTGTCCAAATCTCAACATGCCTATTACAAGGGGAGATCTATAGAGACTGCTCTTCATGCTCTTGTATTTTTTATTGAAAAATCTTTCGAATATTGAGGGGACCTTTAACAATGTGCTTCCAGGGGCTATAACTCGGGCACTTTCAAATCTGGGAGTGGATGAATCACTCAAGGACTGGATAGATCAGATGCTAAGAGGCAGGATCATAAATGCCAGTTTTGGGGAATCCTCCGTCATAAGATTTGCAAGCAGAGGTACACCGCAGGGTGGCGTACTGTCCCCCCTACTTTGGAACTTGGTCATAAATGACCTGTTGCTGAGACTGGAGGACGGTGGCTTCAAGGTGGTTGCCTATGCGGATGATGTTGCTATTGGTGTCCGTGGTTAATATCCCGCCACTCTTAGTGAGCTTATGTAAAATGCCCTGGGCACTCTTTCACTATGGGCCAATGGCTATGGGTTGAATGTGAACCCACAGAAAACCGAACTGGTTCTCTTCTCTAGGAAATATAAGCTTCCTCACATCGATCCTCCCACTTAAAATGGGTTCAGATTGGCTTTTACAGTTGAAGCGAAGTTTCTGGGTCTCGTTTTGGATAGCAAATTATATTGGAAACCTAATATTCTGGAAAGGGTAAAGAAAGCTACGGTAGCGCTATACTCTTGCAAAATTGCCATTGGGAAAGGATGGGGGCTGGAGCCCGGCATCGTACATTGGCTTTATACCGCAGTAGTCAGACCCATACTCTTGTATGGGGTAATAGTCTGGTGACCCGCTCTGGACAAAACTGTCAACCAAAAGCTGTTGACAAAAATTCAGAGAACAATCTCTCTGTGGATCAGTGGTGCACTGAGGAGCACATCCACTCAGGCACTAGAGACTCTGCTATTTTGACTCCTCTAGATATCTTGGGGAAACAGTTGGCAGCTTGTACTGCCATACGGCTGAAATCCATCTTAATGTGGACCTGCAACAATACAGGGCACTCATCTATTTTGTGCAATAAACAAATTCCCAAGACCACCGACTATACTGTTCCGTCACTATCTTTTGACACAAAGTTCCGGACTAGGATCCCATCCAGGGAGGACTGGATGATGGATGCAGTTTTGGAACCAGGAGTTATAAATTTCTTCACTGATGGTTCAAAATGGGACGGTAAAGTCGGGGCTAGAGTGTTCTGCGAGGAACTTCTGTTAAATCTCTCCTTCCGTCTCCCCGACTACTGTAGCATTTTTCAAGCTGAAGGAACTGCCATAAAGGAAGTCGTAGACTGGTTGAGGTATAATGTAATATCAGTTTGTGATATTCGCATAAATACGGACAGTCAGGCTGCCATTAAAGCGCTTTAATTACAGCTCCTCACGTCGAAAGTAGTCCAGAACCGTCTCTCATCTTTTAACGAGATGGCAGACCAATTCGACATCCACATTTTATCGGTGCCAGGACATTTCATAAGTACAGGGAATATAAACGCTGATAAACTGGCTCGACGTGGTACAACGGACCACTTCTCAGAAAGCAGAAAGGATATTGAAATGCCTCTTGCGGTATGCAAACTGCTGCTTCAGGAAGAAGCTGGCAAGCTGGATCAAGTAATAACTCGGTAGGTCTGGCCAAAGTTGGACTTGCTGAGACACTACACTTCAACGAAGTCAGATCAGTATGGTTGTTGGAGTGATTACGGGGCACTGTCTCATAGGGAGGCATGCGAGTAGACTTGGTATGTTCTCACATGACTAATGTCGTAGTTGCGAGGACGAAGAGGAGCAAGAGACAGTACTTCATCTTCTTTACACCTGCCCCCGTCTGGCACGAAACAGACCAAAGTTTCTAGGAGCACCCCTCTTCAAGGATCTGACGGACCTCTGTAGGATGGATGTCAGGTATCCAGTATCCAGCGCTTTGTTAACAGCTCAAAATGGTTCCAATGAGTTGGAGGCAACAATTATTAGTGGTATGGCTACGGACCATTTTTGTCTTTATGCCTGGTCCTAGTGGACCGCCACCCAAACCTAACCTAACCTAAACACCTTATTTAGTAGAACAGTTATCGCCAGTCACTTAAGAAAACTACTCTTTATCTGAAGAATGAACTCCATCTTTTAATGAGGTCAAGGTTGTTGTAACGATTTTTTTGGGATATCCGTTGAACGACATTGAATTGGACGTTGAATTTGAGTGTTAAAGTGGGGTTGGTTAGGGTTGGGAAGAGTTTGGAGTTAAGTTGAAGGCTTACTTTGTGGTCGAGTTGGGGACTCAATTGAGGTTGGATATGTTTAATCGGGGTAAATTCAGTCGTTCAGTTGAGTAGTTTTTAGTTGACAGTTAGCTTGAATTGTTCTGAGTTGAATTCACGTACTCCATATAGTTTATCGGCCTATGTCGATTAATCAATTGAGTTGACCGTTGTTTGAGGTCATATTGGGAATTGGTTTACATTTTAATCTGTTCGATTTTTAAAGGGTGGGTATAAAATACATAATTAAATATGAAAATGGTGCCATTTTTGCCTAATTTTTTGGCATCCTTTTTTCCCTACCTAAATCTTACAGGTAGGATTTTTTATTGTCCTCTCTCTAAATGTTTCGCAATTGGTAAATAAAGTTTATTATTCGCCCTTGTATTTCCTCCTAACTTATAATTGCCCTGCTACTATTTTGCACTTTTGTTTTGCATGTCAGTCCTTACTAAATCGTTAGAGAGGTGAAACAAGCACGCAGCTGGTCCAGTTATGATGATATGGTAATTTTTTCGTGTTAAGGTGCTTTTCTCTCATTGATAGGACAAAACCTTGTATCAGCCTGCCTAAGACAGGGACACCGTATGTTGTTAAAATTTCATCAATGAAACGCTGTGAGTTCATACTAGAGTACGCAGCTCAAACCACGAAACTCCATGAATCAATCAAATCAACGAAGACGCCAAACTCCAATTTTTCGGTGGTCATTGATTTCCGCAAACAAATGATTGCTTTATTTAATATTGACAAATGTACTTGTGTCCGCACAGTGCTCCGGAAGGTGGTTTAGGTTTCCATAAAAAAACGAAAAAAACTGAAATGGCAGAAGCCAGCTAGCTGGCCAGGAAATAGAAAAATTTTGCCCCGAAATCGTAACGGTTCATGTGGTCAAATTATTCATTATTTTTGGTCCGTTTTCCTATAACTAATATTTCGTGCACTGATTATTACGACGCTTAGCAGAATCGAGTGTGTATACGTATGTATATAGATATACATGTGTGGAAAGTCATATATGGGTATACATGTGTGGCAAATCGTATATGGGTGCGCAATTATGTGCATGTACATGTGTGAATGTGTGTCTTTAAAGGTGTGCGACCATGAGTTATATTTTAGAGCATGTAAATGTCGAACCATGAACTAGTTGAAAAGAGAGAGAGAGAGAGAGAGAAAGAGAAAGAATATAACACGAGTGCAATAAATGCTTTATTTGTTTAGTATGTGCCTAGTTGACGAGAAGCCGGTGAAGCCGGTTAGATCGCCGATTTACATTCGTACTTTGTGAATTATATTTTCAAAAATGCCAAGCCCTTGTGACCATAAATATGATCATAATGAGAACAGGAAAAAGGTGTGTCCTCCTTGTGGTCGTAAAATAAATCTCGGTTCGAAAAAATTACCAAGATTTCCGCATCAGAATTACATATTAGAAGATTTATAAACGCGGATTTCGTCCTATCCAACCCTCGAATCGCTTCACATATCTGTGTAACTTGTCGTCAAATTTTTCAGATCATAAACGGCAGAATGATAACAGAGGATCATTTAAGGTGCCTAATGCCTAACTATGGAGATATATGTCTATCAAAGGAAACTAGGTCACGTGACAAATGCAATTTCATTTGCAATGGTAGGCATAAGGAAGTAATAAATATGAAAAAAAAAATTGCCTGTTGGTAGAACATTTGATTTATCGATAAAAATTAATCCCGACAATGGAATGTATGAATCTCACCACATCCTGCCGAATAAATTCCAAAAACTATACATCTTTGCTCCACTTGTCTCCAAGAAGTATCTCGAGACACTCCTCACCCTGACATCCGTTCGAAAACAAGGGCAGCGAAAAATTTGGAAATATTAGCCAAGCGGCCCCCTGAAAAACATCGAGATCAACTGTGTACTTCTCTGCTCGACGAAAAAAGCAGTTCTTCAGCGGGTGATTCCAAAAAGCCTGTGGTTCTGAGTACAAGAGGTAGCAGAAAAAGAGTGTTTCTGAAAGAGGTGGAAGAGCCAAAAAATTTTCCAGCTGAAGCCCTAAATAGCCATCAAGTCGAGTCTGGAGCGTCCGGACGGGTACTGCTAAAATTGAGCCGTCTTATTAGAAAAAATTGTGGGAAAAAAGCAGTACCAGCGTTCTTTCAGAAGGAAGTGTCAGAAAGAGCTAATTTATTTCAAGATCTATACAGGCACGATTTCTTGGATTTTGATATTGAAAAAAGTTCTGTCAAGGAAAAAAAGGCCTGTTGTCTGGGGTAACGCAGAAGAACTTTTAGAAAATGTAGTAGATAGACGTGGTTTGATTGGTAACTACTCAGTCAAAGTTATGGCTGATGGCGGACAAGGGTTTTTTTTTAATTTGTATGTCAATTATTCCGGAAAATTACGTTTCTGAAAATCTACATGAAGAAGGTTCATCAAGGAAGAAGAGCAAAATTATCAAGTGTACGAGTGTACACAAGTTGATTATGTTAGGTATTGTACCGCGCATCAAAGAAACCTACGAAAATTTGAAAATATTTTTTGATCTCACAAAAATCAATAATATTTCCATGAAATTCGTGTCTGACTTCAAGCTGTTACTTCTCGTTAATGGGCAATAAACAGCCACAGCAAGTTTTCCGTGTCCTTATTGCTTCATAAAATGCAAGATTTGCGAGATCGTAAAGAAATAGAGAATATCGCAGATGATACCTCGATATCCAATGATGACTACGACACAAACAAGACAGATGATCCCTTGACCACCAAAATTTATGGCGATTTGCGTCACGATTATGAACAATTCATATCATTATTAGGAAAGAAAAGAAATCCGTTCAGAGTAGAAGTACCATCAATCCACCTTTATTCGATAAATCTGATGACGTCAGAGTGATTCAAAAATGTATAGTGTCAGAGCTTCATCTGCTGCAAGGGTTCGTAAATCATATGTTCTGGAAATGGCTTGTGCCGCACTTGGGCAAAGAGAAAGACCTTCCCTTCTATGGCCCCAAAATCTGGGTCTGGTCTCCAAAAATTACCATGGAGAGGCGTTTGAGGGAAACGCTTGCAGAAAATTACTCAAGGAGTCAGCGAAATTATTGAATCCTGAATTCTGTAGGGTCGTGGGCGGAGAATTATCACTGCTTTCATTCGTAGCAGCATTTAGAGCGACTTATTATAACCACAAGTTTGGCCAATCGCTCATAATGTTATATTTGTATTTTCAAAGGCCCTAAGACCTGTCAATTTACTAAATAAATAAATAAAATAGATAAATGAGAACACATGAACCGTTACGTTATTTCGAGGCAACATTTTCCAATTTCCTGCCCAGCTACTGCATAGTTCTGCCATTTTGTTTTTTTTCGTTATCGTATGGAAACCTAAACCACCTTCCGGAGCACTGTGTCCGAGATATTGGCAATTCGATTACTATATATGGCTCAAGAGGTGGCCGAGTCGATTTTGTTTTGAAATTAGCTTCACCTTCTAAATTTTCGCAGCCACTAATTTCTTTGTAATCATAGTCAGTTCCGTTTTTGCTTTTTCCGTTCTGAATAATTTTTCACTGGTTGTTATTCAATAAATATTGCCATTGTAAAAAACCAATAAACAAAAGCACAACCTAGTCAAGGTCCGAATGCCGGTTCTTTGGCAAATGAGAAATGACTCTTTTTATTTCGCCGGCTAGTTGAAATAAAAAACCAAGTCATTCCTCATCATTTCTCGTCGAATCGGAATTCGGGCGCAGGACATTTTTGGAAAATATTCAAAAACTGACGACTTGTAACAAACAAATTTTATTTTCAGCGAAACGTTATTTTCTTATGGCAGGGAACCAAAGTTGAATCGCGTAATCTACCAGCTCCGTAATCTGTCAGTAGGGTGCGCATCACTTGAGCTATTCTGATCATGTATTATTCAGCTACGTAATGGGTACAATTGTGTATGGGGTAACCTAGTCACAAATCGCAAATGTACGTGCTGCCTCCTCGTGGCAACCGATGATGACTGAGGCCACTTGGCACATTTTGACCATCTGGCACAGGCTAAAGTTTGGCGCTAAAGGAGTAATCCTTGACAAAAAAAACCTAATCTAAGCTGGAACAGCATATGCCGATGGATGGATGCCTGATAGGTTAATCAGTCCAAAGTATGCGGACTCTGGATATCAGGCATCCTCCAGTTTTATTTAGCCTTTCTGTTATAAACCTGGGTGACCTATAGGCGACTTACCATTCCCAGCAACTCGTGAGAGTAAATTCAAAACGGAAGACGGGGCAGGGGTAGGAATATACAGGAGTTAAGTTTTTTAGATTTTTTTTAGCCAAATTGAACAAGCTGATATTTGAAATTTCAAATTGAATTAAAGTAACTTTCTAAAATTACAAAATTCCTAAATTTTACATAACCAACCTTATGAATTTTCTTTTCTAAATTCCTAACTTTTATTTAAAATTTAGCTTCTAAATTTTCGCAGATTTATATCGGATATCGACTTCAATTTGGAAATCAATCAAATTTCCTAAAATTAATGAAATTCAAATTTCAAATTTTTTTAGTTTTAAAAGTCGACCTCGCGGTTTCACCATGAATCTTAACGAGTTTCTTCGTTAATACTTGAAACCAAATTTTATATTCGAATTTTTGTACCTCAAGGTACATCAAAAGATGAAAATTATGAAAAATTGTGGGAAATTATTTGTAACTTGTAAAAATTTTGTTAGTCTACCCATCCGCAAATTGCATGTTGAAAGGGATAATTTCAACGATACTGTGTTTTGTCCCTCAGATTCGATTTTGTGATCTGAGATCGCCGAAGATGAAGGACAATCTCATGTTTATGACTGGTTTCTCTGATATCGCTGTTCGAATTTTTTATTTTTGATGGTGCTTGATGATTGCAAGGAAACCCATCACTTCCTACCATGTATATTTAGAAATAGAAAGAAACACCTGTCGGGATTCAAACTCGGTACCTTCAGATCCAAATGTTACAGAATATTGTGCTGTTTGGTCGGTTGCAGGCAAATATGCAACATGAAAAGAAAAACAAATAAGCGAAATTTTATGCAGTATGCCTGCTTATTTTAGTCAAACAGCAATAACATAAGGTTAACGTTCGAAAAGTAGCAATTTAAAAAAATGAAAATTGAGTCCCAGCACGTTTAAACTTCTGTAGGTGGACTGTTTGCTCTAACGTTTTTGGTGAATAGAGGTCAGGCGGACCCCAACATTTTTCCTTTTATGTTACATGGGAATTAGTTCAAATAACATTTTATGAAAGCAAACATTTTATTTTGGAGACACAACTCATTTGAATTATCTGTTTGCTGCTTGCAATAATGGCAAAGAATGCTGATTTTATCGTCAGCATTTCCGGAGCATAGCTTTAAGCAGCAATGAGGTGTCACCGGTAATTAGTTCTTGTTCATTTCTTCTTCGGTAGTTGGTGCTATTTGCTGTTTGTACATTACTGTTTCTCATGATCTTCTTCATTACTCTTTCTTTGGTACATAACTCAAAAGTTTCGACTGACCGTTAAAGCAAAACATCGAAGATTGACCAAATCTTTCGTAAGGTTTGGTTCGTTGGTTATAGGGGTTTTCTTTCTTTGTAGCAAATATTCACAATTCAATTTGGAACTTGTGAAGAAATTGTCTAAGGTTATACCACTTTTTCATGTTTCCATGAAATATATTGGTAGGATGGACGTCATTTTCGAATTAGCACCAGCTGCCCATCGGTGTTAAATATGGTCATGGCTTGTACGAAAAAGAAATGTTTTCTATAACTATGCCAGTTTGTCAGTATTCAAACGTTCTTGTCTCTAACGAAAGGTTTTCTCTGCTATAAATTTCACCCCAAATCTTATGAGATCCATAGTTTATCACTAAATCAATGTGACAAAAGATTTCGATTAAGTTCGTACCATACCAAACTATAGATTTTGCTTTTCGTCTGTCGTAGTACTCAAGGACCTTTCTGTACGTCTCAGAGGCAATAACTTTGCCTCTTTCTTTCTCTTTGCCCTCAAACTTTGGTTTTATTTTGTGAGGCATGCGGTTTTTTACATACAAAATATATGGAAAAATTTTGGGGCCCCTTTTAACCATTTTATTACTAAAAACATTCAGGCCATAAAAATATCCGAAATACAATCGTTTTTAATATTTAAAAATATTCCAGCAGAATCATTCCAGTCCCAACCGTTTTTAATTCAACTTTAATTGAACCTATTGCCACCTATGAATGACTGATATAGACCCACCATCTACTAAGAAAAACCAAAAATTTATTGAAAAAATCGACCTTAGGCGGCATTAATACCTACGGTGTCTATTGGATAAGACGGTTCTGGTCACCAGTATTTCAAAATATAGATTTCTAAAATGCCTTGCCTGTCCTTCCAGACCTACGAGTTGACTATTTTTTGAACTCCGGATCCCATAGAAAAATCCATGTTTCATTTCCCGTTCAATGTTTTTTATATCATTGTCCGAATATTTTTCATTCATACTTAAAATTTCTTATGGCTTTCTGTGACAACATTTTTTGTTTGTAAGCCATCGTGCTCGGTCCTAGAATACAAGAGACTGCTAACATTAGATTTTCATCTGTAATGGCGTTCGATGTTCGTCCTATCGATCATCTTCTTCTAATGATTCTCGACAAATTTTAACCTTTACTCAACGATGTTTACTGTTTGAATAAACGAATTAAACCCAAAATTGTATTCTAGAAGCACCCTGTGCGAGAAAAAAAATTAAAAATTATAGTCATCTCTGTCACTCTTTGAGTTGATTCGTATGCTACGAATGCATTAATTTGTCCTCAGAATTGGAACTACACTCTGCTTCATTCAATCGAAACACGTGGTGGGTTGCAGTTTCGTATAGGGTGTCTTTTTATTAAATAATTTTTGAAAGATATGTTTTCCGTGTTCCAACATCTTCACCTTCATATAAGAAAGTGTAACTGCTCGTCCTTTGTGCATGGACATAATAGTTTGATAACAATATTTGAGTTGAGGTTCTCCGTTTTCTTCACCATAGAAGTAGTTACTATATGGCTACTCCCCAAGTTATCAATTGTTGATTTAATTAGTAGTAGGACATCGGAAATCTTTTAATGTCACAACTTGTGGAAGCCAATTGTACAATTCGATAATTATTCTGAATTCGCAGGTATTCATTTTGCACTTGTTTTTATTTAAAATTACCGAAACATTTAAAACATTTTTTTTACAACTGTTTGAGTGACAGACGGTATGAATGATTTAGTTTGGTGAGGGCATATACTAAAATTGTAAAGAACTTTTTAGGTTTGATTGGAAATATAATTAATCACAGAGAAAATTTTTTTGAAAATGTTTTTGTCATCAGCAGAAACAAAAATATTAGAATGCCTCAGGTAATTAACTAATAAGAACAGGTAATATATGAACCGTACGAAAAGAACGTGATTCAAATTACTGTTCTGTGCCAAAGAGCTAAGCTCGACCGATTTTGTCAAAGACCTTACTGAAATCAGTGTTCTCTCGCAGTTCAGCCGAAAGGTAATTAGTGAGCAAAAGTAGGTTGGTCGTTGATGATCTACCAGGATAGAATCCGTGCTGCTTGAAGAAATGAATCTCTTAGTAAATGGTTTCATAACAATTTTTTCCAAAAAGTTTAGGTAGACAAAATACATATCTTGTACGTCTACAATTCTCAATATTGCTGCGAGAACCGGATTTAAATTTAGCAAGACTGAAATATAAGATAGAAACGCAAAGCGCAACAGAAGACTGAAATAATAATGCAGCAGCAAGACTAAAATATAAGATAGAAATGCAAAGCGCAATTGCACCAGACGTCATCTTGAACATAATTGAAGAAATACGATTCGTGCTAACATTAAGATTTAGCAATTCCAACCATATATCGTCGATAACCAAACATTAGGTGTGTCCAAAATGCGAATATAAATCACCATTTTGCAAAATGCGAATTTTTGGATTTAATTAAATTTCAGTAGAATCATTGAATTAAATAAAATTGGACAACATCAAATTGATCAAACTGGAAAATGTGCATTTAGCGAAGACACATTTAAAAAACTACATGCGATGTAGTTTTCGTCTGCATTTTTTATATATTTGTTTTATGTCAATTTATATTTTAATTGACCACATTTATCGATTTATTCATTTGGGTTTGTCCAATTTTAATTAATTCAATGATTTTAATGAAATTTTATTTAATACAAAAATGCTCATTTTAAAAATTGTGCATTTAAATCCGCATTTCGGACGCACCCATAATGTGTTAAAATTGGTTAAAAACTACACATCTCACGAAGTTTTCGAAATGTGTCTTCGCTAAATGAGCATTTTCTAATTCGGACGCTGCTGCAGCCTTCTTGTTTTATCGAAACTAAAATTTGTTTCAGTTTTATACTCACTAGACTTTAAATTTTCAATAAACTAAATGCGATGTAGTTTTTATGAGCATTTTTTATATATTTGTTTTATGTCAATTTATATTTTAACTAACCACATTTATCGATTTATTAATTTGGTTTTGTCCAATTTTAATTAATTCAAAGATTTTAATGAAATTTTATTTAATCCAAAAATGCTCATTTTAAAAAATTGTGCATTTAAATTCGCATTTCGGACGCACCCATAATGTGTTAAACGTGGTTAAAACTACATCGCACGAAGTTTTCAAATCGTGTCTTCGCTAAACGAACATTTTCCAATTCGGACGCTGCTGCAGCCTTCTTGTTTTATTGAAACTAAAATTGGTTTCAGTTTTACACTCACCAAACTTTAAATCTTTCTAGGGGTACGTCCGAAATGGAAAATGTGCATTTAGCGAAGACACATTTCAATAAAATAAAATTGTGCATTTAGCGAAGACACATTTCAATAAAATTTTATGTGCATTTTTAAAACGTTCTTTGATGTCAAATTATTTTTTAATTAATCATATTTATCGATTTTTTAATTAAGAGTTGTCCAATTTGAATTAATTTAATGAATTTTCAAAAATGTGTTGGATATACAATTTTCAAAATAATTTCTGTGTAAATTTTGACTTAAAAATTTCAGTTTTTTTTTTTTACGGAAAATCACCATTTGTCAAGTGCATAATCTAATCAAACGAGTTTTGACGGTAATTTTCCTTATAACTTGTGGTTCAATCATCTAGCTCTTATAGAAACCAGGCGGCTCCCGATTATGCCCAAAATTTGTAATGATTATAGCATGAGGAAACCATTTTGTTTTCTTTTCTTTCTAAGCTCTTCAGATACCCAAAAATTATTTAATGGTTATGGATGCATTTAAATTCACATTCCAATGGTTTAAACCTATTGGGGTTTGGCTAATAAATCGGTGGTTTAATTCTCATTCCATAAGAGTACTACGATTTTAGTGGGAAGCACGTGTAACTCAACACTAGGTTATTATCTTTCATTTATTATCCTTAATATTATTTTACTACAGTGATATCTCTAACCGACCGTAAAGCATGTGCGTAAGTATACATTTAAGGAATCATAACAAAAAGCAGTTAATTATGATATAAAAGTACGTCCTTACAAAATAACGCATCCCCTCCCTTTACACTTTAAATGCGGATAAAATGTTTGCACATAAAAGGTGATATCCATTAAAATTAAATTTGGTTACTTGGCTGCTTTTAACATTCATTTTTTGTGCACATATATTTGTTTATATTTTAAAGGACCATCAACAAAAATCCATCATAATAAATAAACACATTCAAAATAAAAAAATGTTGAAGCAAATTATCCCTACATCGTCGTTTTCACGATTTATTTTCCTATTTGAACGCCACATATAGAATATTATGTACGTTTGATGTAGAATAGGGTAGATGTATGTATGTGCGGAGGAGATGAAATGGAAAATTTTCTTTTTTCATCATACGTAATATAATAAAATTGCATATTTACTTGATGATTCAATTTGTCCCACCAGTGAGTTTTATACACATAAATAAACATTGTTTTTTGTTTTTTTTTTGTTTTTTGCAGACGAAATCATATCTGAGCGATGTCTAAGGGATAGTAATACGCCACATGTAGACATTTTACCTGTATTACCAGTACAAACATTAGCTGTTGGCAAACAAACGATGCTAACATGTAGGCCTTGTGTTCCCGATTTATCATTAGTAACAGATTTACAGTGGCATGATACGTTAAATAATACGATACAACCAAAACCGTGAGTTTTTTTTTATTAATTTAACTATTTTTATGTGTATATACAATATTTATTTTATTTTATTTTTATATTTAATATATTTTATTTTTTTATGTACATTACAAACTTTTTATTTGTTCAGGGCAAGTGCGTACATCCCAAAATATGATAATAAAGGTCGTTACATAAACAAGATGTAAGTCAAGAGTGGATTTGCAAAGTGGATTGCAATGAAACTATAAAAAAAAAACATGTACTGATTGCGCCCATTTTTCAATAAAAGTAATATTTAATCGCCATTATTAACTTTATTGTAATCTCATGTATATTAATTTAATATTATACAATATCATTAATTCTAATTCTGTTGTTGTGTGATCGCGAAACCTGTGAATTTTTCCAATAACAAAATATGGTGCTTTAAAATTCTCGATGGTTTTTCAATACTGTGTGTGTGTTAAACACAACTTAATAAAAACAGTAAATATTACTGTTGGCGACAACCCTAGATATATTATTTAAAGGTTAAGCCTACTTTTGGTCGCTGAGTTTCGTGATCACACTGCTCTTTATTTAGTTTTTAACGTTTTACATTTTAAAAGAGTAAAACAAAATTCATCTATTCCATATTCTAATCATAAGAGAAAATATTGTTTGGGCCACGTGCAAGAATTTATTTTTTTTTGCATCTCCCGTTTCGGCATACATCCTTTAGAAACTATTCTAACTCTTTTTATGCCTATAAATAATTGAAAAAAATTTCACATTGCATTTTCCTAACTTACATTATTTGATTTTTGGATGTTCATGCGTAATATCGTTTTGCTTTTATGTTTTATTATTGTTGTATTTTGTTAAATTATTTATGTAGTAAATATATTAATATCATTATTATTTCTATCACCTTGCACATCCACCCACATTTCACACCCCGCACAAACATATACATACAAATATATTTCCATTATGTAAAAGGTACAAAGTTAGTATAAAACAAAGCATTCCTAGATAGAGAAGCCGTCAGTATAAAATTCAAACTTAATATAAGGGGGATATAAAGACAAAAAAAATGTTTTAATTGATTTCTACGTTACTAAAATCTTGTTTATAGATATTTAATTAATGTTTTACTAAAACCGCTTTATTTACAAACACATCTTTACACCTCATGACGTCACACCTTTCGTTCATGTTTTTTTTATAATAAAAAAATGTCGATAAACTAAAGAGGAGAAACAAACTTTTTTTTCTTACATGTACAAAACCATTTAGTTTTTATTGTTGTTAAAGAGTGGTTGTGCATAGTTTGTTTATTTCTGGGCTATTGTATTTTAAGGTTTTTAATAAATAGTAAATAAGATCTTACGTCTTTCGTTTTTTTAATTTTATACTGTATTTTTCACATTTTTCTAATTTAATGTTATACTCAAAGGTTTGATTTAAATATAAACCTAAAAATATTTTCTGTTACGAGTATTTTTCATTCATACAATTTTAATCAAAAATGTTCAATTTTACATGGGTTCTTATGGGAAATCGTAATATGTATCCCCCTTACATTAAGCTTCGTTTAAAATTGGTCTGAACCTGACGGCTTGTATATTTAGGACTGCTTTGGTATAAAATGAAAAATAAACCAGCCTAATTTTCCTGTTTTGTTTTATTTTCTGTTTTGTTATGTTTATCCGCTCTTTTATAATAAAATACAATAACAACACCCAAAATTAAAGAAACAAAACTTTAGGAAAATACATCCAAATTGTGTGTCTTTTCTCCATTTAATTTTATTGTTATTGTAGCGTTTGATGTGTTTTTTTTTTGACTCTGAGATACATGTTGAAAATGCATTTAATGAATGGGTGGATGAGTGTTTTTTGTTGTTTTGTGTAAAATACGGGTCGTCAATGGGAATAAAAAAGGAAACATTATGGTACAATTTGATTAGATCATCATGGTGGTGAATTTTATGAGACCGGAATTAGAAAAGTTTTTAATTAAATGATAAAACCGGGAAAGCGAATATTTTGAAATGAAATGGATTTTGTTTTTGTTAGGATGTGTTTTTTACAGTTCGCACGTAATTTATCTTGTTGTACTTACGAAGACCGAAGATTTCAATTTTTTAATAAGACAATCCAATAATAAAATTAAAACAGAAATAAAAATACATATGTTTGAATTAAATTATTAGCATTCATTTCAAATTAAAAATTTAAAATACAGTTGAGACAGGAGCCATAACGATCTAAAATATTTTCGCTTAAATTCTCACAGAAAGTCAATTTTTAACCATAAAGGTGGACTGTTAAATGATACATTGTTTTTGTTTCAATCAAAGATAGGACACAGTTTTTCATTGTTGAAAACTTTATTTAACACCGTCACGTCGCAAATTTGCGGTACTATATTTGTAACCAAAATTGGAATTCATTGCATTAATTTGAAAATTATGCTACACTCGTACATTATTTAATTTGTATTCTAACATAAACGCAACTATGAATTAATAAATCGGTAAATATAATTAAATTAAACATAAATTAACATAAAACAACGTGTTAAAAATGAACACCTCGCATGTAGTTTTTTAAATGTGTCTGCGCTAAATGCACATTTTCCATTCCGGACGAATCCATTGAATTTTTTTTCCTGTTTTAACTCATACCAAGAGTTCTGTTATACTTAGCTGAAAGTGAAGTCGTTAATGCGGAATCCTGTTAAAGTCAATCGAAAGTAAAAATCGAAAATGCAGATTGTGTTATCCAAGGCGAAAATAAAAAATATAGTGCGGGTTAAGCAATGCTTTCGTTAGTTCTTTACACCATTAAATAAAAATAAAAACACGTTTTTAAGGGCTTTTTAACATTAACTCAAATCGTAGTATAAATATATATCTGTGGCCACAAATCAAAGGAGCATTTTTCGAATTATGTCCTTCTTAAAATTATATAAAAATCGAAATCTACGCACTCGATTTAATATAGAATTTTTTTTTTCAGCTCTATCTGATGAGTATGAGATGAATAAACAGTTTTTATTGAAAGGGCACAAGTAGAGTGATTATTGCTTTGCATTTTACATAAGGGCATATTTCGAGATAGTTCGTGTAACAAAAATTAAATATTTAAATTTAAATAACTTAGATTTCATAACTCAATATAAATCAACTTAGAAAAACAAAAAATTTTGTAAAAGCTTTATAAATAAGTTTCTAACCGTGCCAAAAAAATGTTGGAAATGGTTGCGTCTGGTTTGTGTATTACAAAATTTCAAGTAACTAAATAAATTAATTAATATTATTTAATGTTATTTAACGTTAGGAAAGTATATCAGTATTCATTAATTTTATTTAACAGGAATACTTAAATTAAATACCCATTCAAAAATTATCCGCAAAATGAAACAAAAATTTTATATAATGCTAAATGATAATGGTAAGACGTATAAATTTTTCTTTACTGTGAACAAACAAAAACGCCAATATAGATTTAGGCGACGAGACTATTCTAAATGACCAGTTTTTGCAAAAAACAATCCCAAATGAAAAAAATGACGATATACCACATGATGATTTAATTATAAAATCTGCAGAACATTCTAATAAAGACCAATTCTTAGATGCAGAGGAAATTAATAATTTAGAAGCTGATTTGACGGATACGATTCCGATAAGGATCCTGAATTTAATCCGGGTCGATTATCTGAGAGTAGTGAGTCCGCCGTAGAAGTTATGGCAGAGCAGCTAGAGGCTAATTTAAACAATCTTGACGCCATCTATATCTCGAAAAATTCAAAAACACAATACAAATATTTTGAAAGCTTATATAAGCTCGAAAGGATTGCCATATTGGCTCTGGTTGACTACAATAAAAGAGTTCCAGTTGTTGCTGGTTTAATTCAAATAATCCCAAAAAAAAACAATAAAATGAATCAGAACATCAGGAAAAGAACGTCGGTTTTCATGTAGGTTAGGTTAGGTTTGAGTGGCGGCCCACTAGGACCAGGCATAAACACAAAAATGGTCCGTAGCCGTCCATATTCCTCCAACTCATTGGAACCATTTTGAGCTGTTAACAAAGCGCTGGATACTCCTGACGTCCATCCTACAGAGGTTCCTCAGGTCTTTGAAGAGGGGTGCCCCTAGAAACTTTAGTCTGTTTCGCCAGACGAGGGCAGGTGCAAAGAAGATGAAGTACTGTCTCTTCCTCCTCTTCGTCCTCGCAACTACGACAGGAGTCATGTGAGTAGACGTCAAATCTACTCGCATGCCTCCCTATGAGACAGTGCCCCGTAATCACTCCAACAACCACACTGATCTGACTTCGCTGAAGTGAGATCAGCTGTTTGGCGTTTGTATTCCCTGTACTTATGAAATGTCCTGGCACCCATAAAATGTGGATGTTGAACTGATCTGCCATCTCGTTAAGAGATGAGAGACAGTTCTGGACTACTTCCGACATGAGGGGGTTTTGATTGAAGCGCTTTAATGGCAGCCTGACTGTCCGTATATATGCGAATATCACAAACTGATATTACATTGTACCTCAACCAGTCTCCTGATTGGGAATGGAGTACACCTCCGGCCATTTGCTGAAATAATCCATGATTACTAGCACATATTTGTTGCCGCTCTCAGTGGTGGGAAATGGCCCCGCTACATCCATTGCAATTCTTTCGAATGGTGCACCAACGTTATATTGTTTCATGGTTCCAGGACTTTTGCGTGCGGGTCCCTTCACCGCCGCACATTGTTCACATTTTTGGCACCATTCTATCACTGACTGCCTACATCCTGCCCAGTAGAATCGTTGACGTATCTTTGCTAGTGTTTTATTAATTCCTAGGTGGCCCCCACTTGCTCCTCCATGATATTCATTCAGGATTTCTGCAATCCGGCACTTTGGTATCACCAGCAACAATTGCTTCACTTTGGCATCCGTGTTTTCCCATAATCGTTTTAAACAGCCATTCTCAAGACGGAGGCTATCCCATTGAGCCCAATAAGCCTTGACAATGGGAGTTTTGTCCGCGATCTCGCTCCAAGTTGGCCGGCGTTCCTTTTCCTTCCATTCCATGATAACTGATAAATCCGTATCATCCAATTGCTCTTTCCTGATCATTTCGTCGGTCCATTCCTCATCAGGCAGCACTTGCGTAAGCCGAACGTCGATGATGCCTTCCTTTGCTTCAACATGGCCACAATGTTTACATTCTACTGGACACGGCCGCCTTGATAATGCGTCGGCATTTCTATGTGCACTTCCCTTCCGATGTTCAATTTGGAAATCGTAGCTTTGAAGACGTTCGATCCAGCGTGCTACTTGTCCCTCTGATTCTTGAATTGTAAAAGCCACCGTAAAGCGCCGTAATCTGTCCGTAAATGGAATTTTTGGCCATAAAGATACTTATGGAAATGCTTGACACATTCCACTATAGCCAACAATTCTTTCCGTGTCACGCAGTAATTATGCTCCGGTTTTGATAATGTTTTGGAGAAATACGCAATAACTCGTTCTTGGCCATTGGTTTCCTGTGATAACACCCTCTATATCGTCATTACTTGCATCGGTGTCCAAAATAAATTTCACGTTGGATATAGGGTACGCGAGGATTGGCGCGACACATAACCGTCTCCTTAGTTCCACGAATGCTTCCTCCTGGTCATTCTTCCATTCGAATGCCTTGTTCTTCCTGATCAACTCGTTTAAACTCTTGGCGATGTTGGCGAATCCTGGCACGAAGCGTCTATAATATGTGCACAATCCCAGAAAGCTTCGTAATTCGTGTAAATTTTTAGGTCTTGGCCAGTTCTTTACCGCTGCGACCTTTTCTTCGTCGGTGTGAATTCCATTAGTCGTTACGAGATGACCCAAATATTTGACTTCAGTTCTGAACAGCTTACACTTCTTTGGGTTTAACTTCAATCCGGCGGCCTGTATCCGATCTAAAACTTCTGCCAAGTTCCTTAGATGCTCGTCGGAATCCTTCCCCATGACGATGATGTCGTCCAGATATATTAAACACGTCTTCCAATGTAATCCCTTTAACACGTGCTCCATTAATCGTTCAAAAGTCGCAGGGCATTACATAATCCGAACGGCATAACATTAAATTGCCAAAGTCCGTTACCCACACTGAAAGCCGTTTTCTCGCGATCTTCCTCATGGACTTCCACCTGACAATAGCCGCTTTGTAGATCTAATGTAGAAAATATTCGAGCACCCGATAATGTGTCTAATGTATCGTCGATCCTTGGCAATGGGTAGCTATCTTTTTTAGTCACAGCATTGAGTTTTCGATAATCAACGCAGAATCTCATGCTACCGTCCTTCTTCTCGACCAACCGGTGAGCTCCATGGGCTGTCAGATGGTTCGATTACTCCTGCTGCCTGCATATCTGTTACCATTCGATTGACTTCTTCTTGTTTCGCCAAAGGTAGCCTCCTGGGTGGTTGACGAATCGGCATATCCGCTCCCGTATCAATTCGATGCTTTACCATTGAGATTCTTCCGTTATTATCCGATGTACTGCAGAATATAGACATGTACTGTTTGAGTAGTTAATGTGCAGAATCTTTCTGTGCCTCAGTAAGATCTTCGGTCCATTTCTGCATGAGTTGTTGTACCATTTCTTTCTGCCCTTGCATGTCGGCTTTTTTAATCGGACTTTTCTGTTCACACTTTACTATAGTTGAAACCTCATTGCATTTGCCGATGACTGTCCCTTTCTTGATGGTTTTCGTCTTATCCGAGAGATTTAGAGTCCTAATTGGTACTCTATAGTCGTTGTCTGGTTTATCTAGGGCTTTTCCGATTATAATTTCCTTGGCTCCGTTCTCCTCTTCATTAGCTTCCACAACCCACAACCTGGGTGACCCAGAACCTCCCTCCAATTTTCTCCACACGATCGTGTCCGAGTTCGGTGGCAGCTTCTCCCGATGATCAATAATAATTCGCCTGATAGTTGCTCCGACACTGCTAGATTGAAGTGGCAACTCGATGTTATCGTAACTTAAAACTCCTCGTCCAACATCCACCACGAAGCCATTTGCCCTCATGAAGTCCATCCTCATTATGACTTAATCCACAATATCTGCAATCAGCACTTCGTGTTGGAAAAGAGTTCTCCCGATTTTTATTTTCACGATCTTTTTGCCTTTTATTATTGAACTATCTCCAGTTGCTGTTTGTAACTTCAATCCATTAGCTGGTTGTACACCTCCATCGATCAGATCTTTCCGGACAATCGTGCGATTTGCTTCCGTATCCAGGGTGATGATGCAATCCGTGCCATCAATGTCACCTTTGATTGTTAAGCTGTCACCGCCTCTTGCTACTTTCGAAACGCGGATGGAGGTTATAGGGCAATCGGTTGTGGGAGTCAGCTTCTGCCCTTTAAGCTGACTCTTTCAAGTTTAACGACTCTGTCGTCATTTGACCTTCTTGCCTGGCCACTGCCTGCTTCCCGCTTGGTCGTCGCTGCACAGGAGGTGGTGATCTTCCCCTTTTTCTTCTTAATTCCAAGCAGTCCCGAGAGATGTGACCGATTTTTTGACATGCCCAACATTTGATTTTGCCGCTTCCGTCTCGGTATCTTGGTGTTGACCGTTCTGTGTTTATGCTGATGTCAATTTCCACTCGCCGTATTTTCATTGACGGTTTCGTGATGGCTTGTGCAGTTTCATTTGTTAACGCACAAGAGATGGTTTCCGCAAAGGTTGCTTTAGGTGACAACATCACCGCCCTGCGTGTCTCTGGATCTCGAATGCCGTCAATGAATGCGTCAATTTTTAGCCTTTCCATATAACCGGCCGATGTATTGGTATGCGCTAGATGTACTAAGCGCTCGATTGCCGATGAAAATTCCTGTAGCGATTCTCCTCCCTTTTGATAGCGGCTTTTCAATTCCATACGATAGATTTCCTGCTTGTGGTCACTGCCGTACTTCCATCCAGCGCCTTCATAATTTCGAGATAACTGTTGCGATCTTTTTCCGGAATTGTTTGTAAGGCCTCCGCTGCTTCACTTTTAAGGGCCACTGTTAACGCTGCGACAAGATGTTCATCATTCCAACGGTTTTGATTGGCTGCCGTTTCAAATTGAAATTTGAAAATGCCGAAAGATGTTGTACCGTCGAAGTTTGGTGGTTTTAACTTAACTGATTGACCGGTTTGAACCACTTGCGTCGTTATTCCACTTGCCCTGACATCACTTAGTTCTTTACCGAGACGTTGAACCTCCGCTTGTAATTTTTGATCAACCTGTTGAATCTCCATTTTAAATTCCGTTTTAGCGTGTTGAATTTCAGTTTCCAATTTATCTACTTCGTCACGTAGGGAGGTGGATAACTCGATAAGTTTTTCGTCCATTCTCTTTTGCCCATCTGCAATTTCCTGGATTGGTTGTTCAATTTTCTCTATTTGTTGTTTCATTTCGTGTTTAATTTCCTGGTTAGAATGATTTTGTTGTTCCATCTGTCGTTCATTTTGTTGCTCCATCATCTGCTTCATAGCAGCCATTAACTGTGACAAATCGAAACTTCCAGATGGTGTTTGTGTTGTTTCGGCTAACGGTTGTTTATCTCCTTCTTTCTGCTCTACGGTTGCCGCATCCGTTACTTTCTCTCCAAAATCATGTTGATTCGCGTCTAACCCTTCTTTCTCCATGGAATCAAGTAGTCGCGCTTGTAAAGCTGCTTTACTACCATCAGTAGCCAAACCCCGTTTCTAAAGTTCCCTCTTTAATTCTGGAACTTTTAATTCGTTGAGAATCATTTTCTTTATCTTTTTATTCACAATCCCACCGCTGTCACCAACTGTTACGTTTTTCCTTGTCAATTAAGGTTCGTATCACTGGATTGTGAATAATACAAAATCAATTTATTTATTTCACAAAATTTATTACAACACAGTTTATCAATAAAAATTCACAAAATCACTTTATATAAATTATTCTTAAATTTTACTGTTCACTTATAATTTTTATTTCCACAAAAACACTTTTTAATTCACTTTTTAATTCCTTTTTAATCTTTACTCTATCGCTTACCAAATATTACTAATCTAATTCGACTCCGTTCGCCTTTTTATATACACAAACCAAACTTCTAGAAAGCTCATGATTTTTCTAGTTAGAATAGTGTAGAACGATTTTATCATGGAAAATTCCATTTTAGTACAGTTTAACATTGAGCTATTAATTTTAACTTATTCTATTACACACTAGGTGTCACCGTCACATTATATTTAAATTCGCCAAATACATGTAAGACAAAATCTGCGTTTTTTTATTCGCTCCGGATAGCTGCTATCGAGAGCCGTCATTTTTCTACGCCTAAATTCAAATTTGACGCGCTATTTATTGGTAAACTAAACTTATTTAACATCAATCTATCATTTTTAATTCAATTGTTTACCAAAAACTTCATATAAAAAATATTTGGCTCTACCTATTTATACGGAGCGCTATCGGGAGCCATTTTTTATATGACGACTCTCGATAGCAGCTATCCGGAGCGAATAAAAAAATGCAGCTAAAGTACGCCCATTGTCATCATATTTCTAAACGTTGGTTGAATAGCGACACATTTACAAACATCGAATTTTTTTTAACACTAAAACAATTTGATTTATAAAAAATAATCTTGAAATAAAAATTTTTGACGATTTTCTTGTGCATCAGTAAATTTTATCGTCATTTTACACAATCTACAATCGATGGTCGTATAACATGAACATATTCTGTAGTTCTATATATCCCTTCCAATTATGTTTTTTATTAGTTATGTTTTTAGTGTGTAGTAGAAAAATGTTGTATCGCATCTAAAACCATACCTGCCATTATTAAAGGCTAATAGCCTCATCTAAGCCTTTTTTGGATTAATATAGGGATTTTCGTAAAATCAAGAACTCATTTTCCGGAGGGCATGCGATTATATTTGGCTTAATCAAGCCAGAAAGCCTTCGGAAATTAATATGAGCATTGTAGTTCAAACGTCGTCAAGGAAACTTTGAAGGCGCTTTATGGGATGTCCTACCTCACCCGCCGTATTCACCCGACATTGTTCCTTCCGACAACCACTTGTTCCGGTCGATGACTCATAGCCTCGCCGAGGAGCACTTCACTGCTTACGAACAAGCCAAAAATTGGGTCGATTCTTGAATCGCCTTGATCGTTCCATTATCGGTGTATCTGAATCTGTTGTTGAGCCAATCATTATTTGATTATAAGCGTGGGGCGCTAGGTATCTCAGTTCATCGAAACATTTACAAATTTATAAAATATATTTGTATCATCCAGAACTGGATTATAATTCAAATATTTGGGCTGGCATATCTACGACCCATCTAGATCAACTTGACCGGGTTCAGACCGAGCTTACCGAATGATTTCGGATTCCAACATCTCCTCTACCCTTGATTTGGTTTTTGTGCTATGTAAGCAATTTTTTTTGTTTTAGCCATTTTAAAACAAACCTCTTTCAAAATACTTGAATGAAAAACCGGGCTTCGATCACTTTGAAAATTTAATCCAAAATGTTATCATCGAAGCCAAGAAAGTATAGAAATGATCACAGAAAGTGAAAAAAAAATCCAAAAAATTTGTGTGGGTGCCTCTGGGACCCGGGGTCCGATCACTTTGAAATTAGCAGACCCTTTATTCTAAGTGGACGAAAACACTAAGAAGGTCGTTGCGATCAACTTAACTATGTATAACTTATTAAAAGCAAATCCAAAAAAGAACTCTTTAAGGCACAAGTGACAACTTCCTCTTATATTCTTTCTCCTGTATTCCGTGCTGCAAAATCGAAATCGTTTTGAATTTACAGGAGCGCCCAGAATCTATATCAGCTGAATATAAAGGAAATTCGCACATGTATTGGTCCATGCGAATGAAGTTTATACTAAATTAATAAACAACAACAACTGCGTATATATGTATTTCAAAAAGCATACATTAGGGCGAATGTATTTTAAAAGGAAATTCATTTAAATCAAATATTTGAACTTGATGGTAAATTTTAAAAAAAAATTCAAACACACAAAATATGTTAAGATTTAAACTATTTAGGCTTTCACAAAGTCAATCCCCTTAAACTTAATAACGGCTCAAAGCGTTAACCAATTAATCGACGCGGTTTTGACAATTTTAAAATTTAGTCTTATATGTCTAAGAAAATCCACTTATCACAATTTTCTTTTATTGGCCAACATCTGACCTTGATTTTCTAGGAGTGTACGTAAATCATGCTCATATGAGGTTTACATATTGAGAAAGTCAGCTGCTCAGTGTATTTGATCTTTTGGCAGCACAGCTACTGCATATATAGCAATGGAACTCGCGTAGTTTTCGAATCTTTTGAACATTTTTTTTTTGCTGAAAGAACAGGATTTTCCACAATTAAAGTACAAATTCCGCGTTATAGCAAAGACTAATCAATATTTAACTTACCATATTTAATTACCTTGAACTTGGTTCATCTCATTTCCGCTGAGACAATTAATATTTGTTTTTTTTTTTGTTTATTTAAATTCTTCCAATTAGACTAATTGAATAGATACGAGCCGAGACTGCTTTGCACATATACGATTTATACAAGGGCATGGCGGCTTATCTTCCTTCAATAAATTAATTAACCACTCTTTAATATTGCCTATTGTCTCAAAATCCACTTAGACGATTATTTTCTTTTTTATAATTTTAATTTTATTTCCGTTTTATGCAAATTTAATGCATTGAATTTATTAAGACAAAGTAAAAACAAAAACGAATCGAATATTCGTATCACATAAATTTTTCCGCACACAAAATATACATTTTCCGTGTACTTCCGTTTTTAGTCGTCTTTTCTTATTTTTTGGGTGAAAAAAGATGATAATCATAGAGAATATTAAAGAAACAAAAATAAAATATTAAAATCTCCAAAAAATTGTTATCATACAATATTTTTGAGTCCCCAAAGTGCACAACCCATGTATTTCTCTAAATACGCAGGCAAAAAAAAAAAAGGAACAGTCGGAAGAATAGAAAATTACGCGGGACAAATGGAAATAAAAATTGGAATTTTCTTTAACCGGTAAGCAACACGGTTTGCATTTTAATGTAATTTTTCGCGAATTATTTATACCAAAAAAACATTTCGAATTTTGTATATAAATTTATCTTAGGGAGGTAACCCAAGACGGTTATATATATGTTTATCCCCATATACGTATTTATGTATGTACAAATATGTAAGACGAGCATATGTATGTATTGTGACGGGTAATTTTCTATTAAATGATTTTCCTATGAATTTTTAACAACATGTATAACAGGAACTGAAAGAAACGAAACGAAAAAGATGTCACATGAATATAAATTCATTGATGACAATTGCCAAAGTGAATTTGCTTTACGTTCCGATTCGTGACTTGTATGTGAAGGGGTTATTGGATCAAATTGATATTTCATGATTTTCTATTTTTTTTTTTCGGGGTTATTGGTTGATGTATGTTATTTTCTGTTTTGTGTACATTAGTTTGATTGTACCACCCTTAAATCTAATACATTATTCAAGAATTGTTATGTAACCCTGTTTTAGTTTTCGTGCCTTAAGATAATAAATGCTTGATGTCAAAGGATGCTATGTCTAAATGAATGAAATATTACGAACTGAAATCTGCCTAATCGTTTTCTAACGAATGAGCTATCGTGTGACTTATTAACATCGCCGATCGAACCAGTCACTCAGGGATTTTAGTCAACTACTTTTTAAACAACCATTTTTCATCTTACAAAATACGTCAGCTATATAGAGGAGAAATAACTATAACTCTGATTGAAAGTGCAAACATTTTAAAATTTTTGGAAATCCGTGTCTCACTGCCTTATAAGCTTTTATCACATTGCGAAGAGTGTCATTTAATAAAAAAATGATACAAAATTGTAGAAAGAGTTATTAGAAAGTAGTTAGAATAGCTTAAAGATATAAAGCGTTTTATTTTGGAAGCTAGAGTAAGAATAGGAACGAAAATCTTTAAAAATTGACAGTTTATTGTCATACTTAGCTCTTATATAAAATTAAAGTTCAAAATAATTGCTTTGGCGGTAAACATTCCAACTATCGCAGAAATTACAATAAGCATGGTTTTAAGTTCGTTACTAAATAGCGACATCTATTTGATAGCACCTGGAAATTCTTTTTGTCAATGTAGTTACACTTAAATGGTATTAAGCCGTAGGCCAGGGGTGGAAATACCCATGAGATTCGAATTATTTTTGATTTATTTTTTTATCAAGGAAACAAGTCGAGAATTATTTTTTCTATCTAATTTTTATAATAAATTTTATAAATTAAATAATTAACAAAACCATTAAATAGCTATTAAAAGAAAATATTTGTTTAGTTTGAACTCTTAGAACTAAATACGGTGGTTACCTTTAGGAATAAAACGAAGAAAAGAAAGAACAATTTGGTGTCAGGTAGCATAACCAAAATTATGAATGAATTAAAAAATTCCCAAGGTGAGAAATTTGCAGCAAAATTGCACTAAATAATTCCACCGATGGCTTAAATAATCCCAAACAATTTTGGATTTATTTAAATCTATTAGATCTATATTCTATATACTTATTGATTTGTTGGTAAAATTTACTATTCTTTAGTCAGTCAAACCTCCGCTTTTTACAACAACAATCGCTACAGTCGAGTAAGTGATGAATTGGGCATCCTAGCAAATTAAATAAATCAGACAAAACAAAACTTCATCAACATCTAAAATATTAAAAAATAAAAGAAAAAAAGTACAAAAATATTTAGCAAATGTCTAGAAGTTCAACATTTTCTTAAATTCTATTTCGGATCTTCGCATCTTCTTCTTGAAATTTGTAAAATTTCATCAAAATTATTTTCTTTGTAGTTTCTTTTTCTTACAAATTTATTTCAGTATTGGATATTTTCAATATCCTTCCATGGCGGCAACCGTTAGAAATTAAAATGTTAAAAGAGGCTACTCTGGTGGTAAGCACTATAACTAAAAGTGAAATAAAATGAATCCTATACTTACAAAAAGTTGGAATAAAAATATTCAGAATGAAATAAATGTATCTCATATATTAAAACGAAAAAAATTTGGATGAACTAAAAACAGTTGTGAAATATTTATATTATAAATGACACTGATCCGTTCAGTAATTTAAAGTATTAACTAAAAATAAATATCGAAGCAGCATTGCAAATGAATCCTAGTCTTAACCAGCCGAATTCTAGCCAGTCCAACAACCAGCAAATCATCTCTAATTGAAAGAGAAGACGACTATAATTGTAGCTAGTGTTTAAGTTGTTACGAATTTTTAGTTTGAAAATGGTAATCACTTTTATTTGAAATTTTTGGGCTCGAAATTTGTTACTTTTACAGGTAACCCCCGAATAACACGGATACCTTCCCCCAAATTACACGGTTTCAAACTACACGATTTTCGAGTTATTCTTTTGAAAAAGAATAAAATACATATGTGGTGGCCAGAAAATTAGGGACAACGGCTTTAATATATTTATAACGCTCTACTTAAAGATGCCCTTCATTTTATTAAACTGACATCTATTGTTTATTAGTTATACTTAGCCCTAGCATTAAAAAGTATCATTGTAAGGAACTTCATTAATCACATATTTATGTAATTCAAAATTTCTTAAATTTTTATTGTTTAAAATATAAAATTCGCAATTAATAAATAGATAATACCGCTTTTTATTGAAATTTATCAATAAACTATTTTTATTTTATAAAAATGGGACGAGGTGTTGATTGTTCACCTGAAGAGAAACGATTAATTTTAAACTTGCGTAAGGAAGGAAAATCGTACCGCGAAATTGCTTCAACAATGCAATGTTCGAAAATATGGTCGCTTACGCAATAAAAGAAAAAAAATCCCAGAATAAACGGGGCGTACAGCGAAAAACAACGCTTCAAATCGATCGTCGTATTTCAAAAATCGTCAAGAAAGACCCTTTTTTGACATCTGTGACCATTAAGAAAGAGCTTAATCTGGAAATTAGTGCACGAACAATTCGTAGAAGACTCGTAGAGGACAATCTTCACGGCAGATCAACTCGACGAGTACCTCTGTTAAGTAAAAGGAACGTGAGAGATCGAATTAGTTTTCCAAAAAATCATACAGATTGGAAAGGTGACCATGGCATACAAAAATGGCAAAACATATTGTGGAGAAATGAAACGAAAATAAATCTTTTTGTGCTTATGGCAAACAATACGTCCGAAGACCAAAAAGTAAAGAATTTTGCCCACATTATACAAAGAAAACGGTGAAGCATGGTGGAGGCAACATTAAATTATGGGGATGCTTTTCATATTATGGTGTTGGGCCTATTTATTGGATTAAAGGGATCATGGACCAGCACATCTACATTGATAATATCCTACAAAATGTAATGTACCCATATGCTGAATATAATATGCCTCTACGGTGGGTGTATATGTAAGATAACGACCCGAAACATACCTCGAGGAAGGCTAAACAGTTTTTTGTGGACAAAAAAATCAACGTCATGACTTGGCCAGCGCAGTCACCCGATCTCAATCCTATTGAGCATCTATGGAAAGACCTCAAAGTTGCTGTGGCCTCCAAAAAAACTAAAAATCAGCGCGAATTATGGTTGGTAATTAAAGCCTTCGCCCGACCGCCTTTTCATCACTATTTTTTGCCACGTAGATGCCAGGTAGTCATTGAAAATAAAGGGCTACTAAGTACTAAAGATTTACTTATGAATTTTCTTATAAATAGCACATAGAATTTATATTTTTTTAACATTATTGCATTGTCCCTAATTTTGTGACCAACCCTTTATTACATTTATGAAATAAAAATAGAAACCAGTGGGTTAGAAAAACGACCTCATTTATTTTTGATAACAAACTGCAAACATACTAATCAAAATAGTACATGAAATTAAATATAGTACTATAAATATATTAAAATATTGTTTTTCATGTTTTTTCCCCGCTGTCCCTAATTTTCTGGCCACCACAGTATTAGGTATTTTATTGCTCACGCTTAAAAAAAAATTTGTTTCATGTTTTCATTCGTTGTATTCGTTGTTTTTTTGTAGTCTCGAACAACACGGTTTCAAACAATACGGAACGAATTAATCGTGTTCTTCGGGGGTTACCTGTACACTTAAAATTTTGTGAATGACTTGCCAGTATATTAATATTATTTCACCACGGTTAATTCACCGTACAAACCATCACCTAAAACAATCAGTACTCTTCAGATTGGTGCTCCTTCTGCAGTGAGGAATCTTAAAATGTAAGACTCAGTTTAAAATAGCCGGGTGGTCAAACTCGACGAGACAAAGTTCTATAATGTTATTGGTAATTTGAATGAGAATTACCTCAAAATAATACCTTGTTGGAAAATCCACCTGACGAGATCAAATATCGGTTTATAATTATATCGTTAATATTTTTCTGAAAATTGTAAGAGAATTTAATCCAGTTTCGAACTGGAGCCCATGAATAGGGAAAAATCAATCCTCTCATCAGGCTATGGCTACTGGACTGATTAATTTTACATTCGATATATACAATTTATTGTGTACAGGTTGTGTTAGCGAATTATACTAATGCAGACAAATTCCCTTACACATTTTCTTCGTCACATTTAGAACAATTTACAATTTTCAACTTCATAATTAAAAATTAAATATAAAGAGAACCTGTCGAACTATGAAGTGTTAAATAATTTTTCTTAATGCTAATATACGTGTTCTTTGTAAAACACATCAAAATGTTCTTTAATTAATTCAAATTAAAGTAAAAAAAATTGATAATTAGAAATAAAATATGGCTGTGTATGATGGCTATAGAATCAGGCAATTTTCTCTAAATTGGTGATCTGAGCATTTCAGTAAAATCTTAATATTTATTCATCAGGTCGTTTCTTCATCTCCATCGGCAAATTCTGTTTTTTACTTCAACACGATCATAACAATAGTCAGTAATCTCATTCGCGAAATAGATCGCAAATTAAATCGTTCGTTGGCATCCCAAAGTGATAATAATTTTTTTTGGTATAATCGTATGGAGTAACACCGAAGTGACACGTTTACCCAAAATGTTTTCTTGAAATGAAAAATCTGCGTTGGACAAAATCTTAAAAATAGTTTTAAAAATCTCGAATCAAAAAAAGACCTAATGCGTAGACTTAATCGTAGAAAAATCTAGACACATTAAATACTTTTGAGGTGTTTGAGCGAGAAAAAGAATTCTTAAAAAATGTTAGGGCCCTAAAAAAATAATCTCGCTTGGAAAAGACGAGTTAGTAGGAAATTCCGTTAAAAACTGCTCTTAACTATCTGCTAAAATTATTTTTATTGTATAATGTTTTCTTTCTTCTTATCTTAACACAGTCACGACCGAAATTATCCACTTCTTTCGCTACCTTAATTGCTACCTTATCTAGAGAAAATCCAACAATTAAAAATTCAAAAACAATTATCAACAATATTAAGCACAAATTAATATTAAAATTTATATTTCGACAAATTTCGATTTTTCGACGATCTTACTAATAGATGTACTAGAAATGTTTCAAGTTGTGACCAAAGTCACAGTTAAATTTTTTTTAGATTTATTTTAAAGAAAATATTTTTTTCTGGCAAGTTTGTTTTTTTTTTTTTTTTTTGGAGATCATGGTAAACCCAACCAAAATTCATATTTCCAACACACAGAAAAAAAACTTCCTCAAGAAACACTTCACCAAAAATACTTTCCCCCAAAAATACGTTTTCTCAAAAACATGCTTGCTTAAACCTCGAATAGCAAGGGATCACCCTCGATATCTCAGACAAACAAATCCTCCAAAAAATTAAACGCAAAAAATCAAGTTTTTTAATTATGTAATACATACAACTGTGTTTAAAATTCGATTAGTCAGAAAATGATTTTTCATTATTTCAAATTAAACAGAGCACAAGGATTTTACAAAGCTTATTAGGACTATCGTCAAATTACTTCTTTGCTAAAATAAAAATATCATCGTCGTGATGCTGATTAATTGCGAATTCATGAACTATTGTATCTTTATGCTGGGAATCTTTATATCGAAAATATTTTCTTCAGTTTGCTGGATAGTTGGCCGTGTTATCTCTACTGAAATGGCACCTGGATGGTAATCCAGGGCCAAATGAAGTACGTACATATAGAACTGATAATGTGGAAGGATAAATATTAATATTTTCAATAGCTTTGCTAGAAATAATTTTTTCTGAAAATAATTTCTGTGCAAAAAATACCGGGGGAATTGTTAAATGAAACATAAATTTAGAGTTCAATCATTAAAATTTCGAGGATATACATATACATATGCCAGCGTTTTTTCAATCATCGAAACATTTTTTATAGGCAATTTCCTGGAGGGCCTTCAGTTCGCGCGCCGAATTTTGTATAAGTGGTGGTTGCCATTCATTTTGCTGAGGTTCATCGGGAGCTAAATCCCAGACATCCAATTAGCAAAACATTCTTCTTGGTGATTTTACCAGTGAAGTTTGCAAAAGCATAAATATCTCGAAAAATAAAGGGCAGCAAAAAAAAAATTGACATTGAAAATACCTCTCTGTTCTTTCATAAATCAAGAAACTATCATCTGAAACATTTTTCCACTAAGCCTATAATTTTCGTCGTGACTAATAAGTGTCGTGGCAGGTCAGACTGAACGAAGATAATTGATTGATTGGTATTTCCTGGTAAAGTTAAATTTAAAGACTGATAGGTTAACATTTCAATCGACATTCAAAGACACCAGTATGGCTGATATTATAAAGCCGGGCTCTTGTTTCTTATAGTCAACATGAAGTTTCCGTTACCATTTAAATTAGCCAAACCTTGATAAACTTTTAAATATAAATTATTATGTTTAAAAATGTGATTCTAAATAGTAGGTACATTCAAATTACCAATTTTAGCTTTGTATTAAAAAGATATATTTACTGAATCTAGAAATATATTATTTATCTAAATTAGATGTATCTTTAGAAAACAGCTATTTCTCTCTCAGCCTGTTATGTATTCAGATTCATATATTTAAAATTAGTACAATATGTACTAATTTTAAATATTTAGCACAGAAACAACAATTATTTTTTTAGGTGTCAAATTTATTAATTGTACTTCAAATATAATTTTCATTTGTGTACTAAAAATTATAATTGTTCTAAGATGTATTAATTTTATTCATAATAATCTAAATTTATTTAGCGCCCTAAGAACTATTTCAAGCGGAGCTACAACAAAATGCCAAATGAAATACATACAGATAGAACCGATAATGTGGAAGGATAAATATTCAATATTTTCAACTAGCTTTGCTAGAAATAGTTTTTGCTGAAGATACATACATTTTGTCAAAAAAAGTACCGGGAATTGTTAAATAAAACATAAATTTAGAGTTCAATCATTAAAATTTATTTTATCGCCCTTAAATTATTCCCTATACACTTATGCCAGCGTTTTTTCAATCATCGAAACATTTTTTATAGGCACTTTCCTGGAGGGCCTTCAGTTCGCGCACCGAATTTTGTTTTATGACTTCAGCGGAGTTAAAACGGGTTCCACAGAGTAGCAATTTTAGTCTGGGAAACAGGAAAAAGTCACCTGGTACTAAATCAAGCGATGTGTCATTGTTCAATAATTTCGTTCATCGTAAAAATCGCCGTGCACTAATGAGGTCGACTGACTTAACCAACTGCTGCAAGCAAACTGGTTGACAGATCGCGCTCAAAGCATCATAATGAATTATAACAGCAACATAATGGTACTTTTTTGACATAATGTAATCTAATTAGGATAAATAATACATTTCTAGTTTTAGTACATAAACTTTTTAGTACATCATAATGAACTATAACAGCAACATAATGGTACTTTTTTGACCGAATGTATATCTCATTTGGATAAATAATACATTTCTAGTTTTAGTACATAGACTTTTTAGTACAAAGCTAAAATTTGTATTTTAAATGCACCTAATAATTAGATCACCATATATACCATATTTTAAACGTAACAGGTTCTCCTCCCTAATTAATATTTTTAATCGTTTTCATTCAATTTAAAGCGTCTCGTTCGTATGCTCATTGGAGAGAGAGGACTATGAGGACTATGATGGCTCCGCACTACTGACGGACTGATAATGGAGTGTTGGGTCGAAAACTAAAATTTTCAGTTGAAATTAGCATCGAGAATTTAAAACGTGTGTTTGATTAGAAAATAAGAATATCATGATTATTTTGATATTTATAATTCAAAAATAAAATTTTGTAAACACCACCTGGAATTTCAAGAATACTACGTGAAACTTAATTTAGTTTAATGTGTCTGGATAGGAAAATAATTTTGGATACATATAATGAGATGTTTAAAGTTTAAAACAATATGAAAAGTAGCTATTTAATATGGAAACGTTTTAAGTTCCATAACAGCGTGAAAAATATATATTATATATTGTATTTTGTTTGTTTGTTTGTTTGTTAACGATAACAGCGATAACATAATCCTTAAGTATAATGTCCTTAACAGTTAATAAATATTTTACCATAAATTTTCCATTTCATGGCAGCACAATAAAAATGTTTATTTCCATCATTTCTATTTTACAACTCACAACTTTATTGTTAATTTTTATGAATATCACATTACGATTTTTTGTTTTTTGTAATTATCTCGCCATTTTTTTATGTTATTTTAACAATCGTTTTGGAAATAAGATAATACATACTCGTAAGATAACGATGAAATTGTAAAGTGATGAAAATAAGATGTCCGCATATTTATAATGAATAAGGAATTTATACGGTTTCGATAGAATTGACACTCCCATCCTTTATTATTTAGTGTGATGTGTCTAACTATAAATTAAATACAATGATTTTATTTTGCTATAAAAATAATAGGGGGATGTCAAAAAGAAAGGACGAGTAATAGATTTACTTGAAATATAATTATAGATGTTGTAATAGTACGTTGAAGTGAAACATGCTATACACATATACACATTCAATTCCTTTTTGGTAGGTAATACGATATACGCTTTGAATGACGGACGCTTGGTTTCACTTTACTTTGATTAAGAAAAGAAATCCCAGTTCAATTTTATTGAAATGTTCAAGCCATTTTAATTGTTAGATACATATGAATAAAAGAAAATTATTTTTCTAAGTTAATTGATTTTTATTATAATGTTCATTTTGATATTGTTGTTGATTGAAGTGTCAATGTACGAGTTTATAATGGGGTCAGGCTAAATACAGTGTTAATCACAAATTGTATATAAAACCATATAAATTTATTTTCTGAAACATCAAGGTTTACCCGATATGTATTTATATCAGCAATGTAATAATAAATATGATAGTTTCTCCATGAGCTCATCTTCCTCAATCAAAAATGACACAACAACCAGAAAAACCATATATAAATTTATATAAATGTATAGTATATATTTATACGAACTAATCAACTAATCATAGTAGATAATTGCGAGATTAGATCAGAGTTGAATTATATACTCGTGCAGTGATGAAAATTTGAAAACTTATTCGATAATTACAAACCCAAAATATCTAAAGAAAAATCTGAAAAAAAAAAAAAAATTGGTGTGTAAAGTAATTCCGGTAATTCTTGATTGATGCTATATATTTAATGGTTAGGGTGTTGCCACAACAACCCGTTTAATCCTATTTCATTTAATTTAACAACTCTACTTCATATAAGATGCAGGTGTTTTCCTTTCATTATAAGGGGTTGTGGCATAAATTAATGTACATTAAGAAAATCTTGGTTATAAAATAATTTGAAACTTCGGTTGTCTAAGACTAATTTAAGATAAAAAAAAAATTGCTTAGGGTTCTCATTATTTTGCACATTTTAGATTTTTTAAACGGTCGCCCAAAAAAAAATATTCTGTTTTTTTCTAATTTGAATAATTTTTGAATCGTACTAGTTAAAAACTTTAAAAAACTAAACAACAGCTTACGGGATAAATAGCAACTTCATGACGGTAAACGGTCGATGGATATTCGAGTGAAGACTGTAATTACGCTGTAGTTACGCTTAAATTCGCCACTAGGTGGATAATTATAGAACTGACTGATTTAAGGTAAACAATATAAAAAAAATATTTGAAATACTAGGTTCGAATCATACTCAGATAATTATTTTTCACGAAAAGTTAAATTATCAATAGGTTGGCAATTTCAGTTTCGATCAGGTAAGGCAATTAAAATGTATGGACGGATTCAGAGGAACCTAAGATATATATGTAGATAAGTATATTCAAACAGAAATCGCATGTATGCGTTTTAAGCAATAATTTGATATGCATTACGTATAATTCGCTAACACTTATGCTTAAGTTAATGAAAAAATGATCCAAAGATGGTTTGTCTGGTTTTTAGGGGGAAATACGTTGGTGTAATTTTGTTTTTATATGATGGACGCTTTCAAAGTTATTTCAAGGTCATTTTATTTTTTTAAATTGAAATCTATATTTTCTGTTACAAAACCTTGTTCTACTTGTTAAATTAATCACATTTTAAGACCAAATGTTTTTCTTTATGAGACATAATTTTTTTATGATATTCAGCAAATTAGTTAAAGATTTCTGAATTAGGAACTTTTTACGTTTTTCCACCATCAATTTAGGGGAAAATAAAATGATTTTTATTACAAAATCATATTCTGTTTGATAAATTAAACGTGTTTTATAGAAATACAAAAAAATAAAAAAAAAACAAATTACGCAATTAAATGGCGCAAATAATGGCCTGTGACTTCGATATAATTTTCAAGATGTGTATCATCAATCTTTCAGGAACACTTCTGAAATGATCTCTTTTAGACATCCTTGATTATTGTAATACCTGTCGAATATTTCTCTTGTAATCCGACGATAAAGCGCTAGATATCCATCTTATTGTAACCAAACATTTGTCCTTTTTTGACGTACTAGCACTTCAAGTAATGGTGGTAAATCCTGTCTTTAAAATCTCCATATTTCTGTCTATTTAAGGTCATATCATTAAAGTAAGGTTGTTTTTCTCCAATTATTCAACATTACATGTTAACCGACCAAGGACGTTGTCTTTCGATTTGATGTAACCAACTTGAGAATTAAAACATCAAGGATTTTATGAAATCTGTGACATTTCAAACGGTCGTTTATCGTGAAATGGCCCTTATCATGAGAGCGTTTAACGTAATTTACTGTTAGAATTTGTTCATATATATTTTATTCACCTTTAAAGTGCCGCAAGAGACGTCATGCAAACAAAGGTGGTCACCCTATATTTATGAGCCATATTTGTAAGCAAATACTCATCACTATTATGATTCAGGGGGCTTAGAATGAAATGAGAAATGCTTATTAATTTTGGAATAAATAAAATTTGCTTTAATTGATTAATCGGTAAAGGTAATTGATTAATCGGACAAGCAACGATTTCATATCACCAATTATCAAAACAGAATTCAAAGTATCAATTTTGCCAGTCGATATGATATCGAAGCGAAAACGTTGAAACAAATACACTAAATGTCAAATTGTGTATTTATTTGTTGGTTGACCAACTTTGGCTCTGTTGTAAAACCAGCCGTACACCAGATGTCAGATACGCTGCGGTAAAAGGCAAATATTGTACGATCGAGATATAAAAAAATGTTTAATTAGTAAATAATTAATACATTCGATTTAATCGCCGATCCATGAAGTCATCAACCGCTCTTGATAACCATGTCTCGGTACCCACGCTATAGAGTAACCATAGAGTAAATTTTTTTTCGAAATCTAAACATGGGTAGTGTTTGAAAGGTGTGATAAGTATTAATAATTTCACTAAATTTTTGTTTTCCATTTTTAACAATATTTAGCCGCCCCCCTGAATTTGACCCCTAGAATTTTTTTTTTTTATTAGTTTGCGGTAGCGTTTAATATTTGCGCAATTTGTTCCTTAACATACATATATAAGAAATCCTAATGGTATAGCAAATTATTTATCCGAGCCCCGCTTGTTTAACTTAAGTTGGATTAAGAAATAAAACCAAAGTTTTTTATTTAATTTATATATTTCGAAAATAATTTAATTCACATATCTTAATAACACAATTGATCGGAATCATTGTTCAGCACTAGAGTAGTACTGCCCCTTGTTCTCAAACGAAGGTAAATTTTTTCTGGCTTCTAACCTTGCCCGAATGTGTCCGTCTCTCGACTCCTTGCCAAATATTTTGGAAGATGCTTCCGTTACCAATTTAACGCATCTTTCAATCGCTTGTGTGTGACAAGGAAAATTGTCTATAAATAAAACAGGCACATTCTTCTCGCTCAACATTAGCTCTAAATTCTTGTCAATTAATCATTTCCATATAACTTGGTGCTTGGAAATTTATTTTAGGCACTTTTTAGGCACACAAATCTGTAATCATCGCAAGTAACAAATTTTCCGGGTGTGCGAAGTAAGCGTTTGTCGAAATCACTTTGTGAATTATTTCTCTGACATCAACTGGAAACTGGCGAGAAAGGTCAATCATCTCCCACAAATGGCTGGCACCATGTCGGCACATTGGATTTTGTTTGATTTGAAACCACATGGGTGCATATACTTTTATTATGAAGCTCGCAAGAGTTTGAAAAGAATTTGATGGTTCAGTAGTCGCTACATATAATCTCAACAGCCGGTTGGCAGATGTTGACCATCCAGCTTGAGATAACTTCCCGGGACTACTACTTGCTAAGCTTGAGCTCCAATAACCTTCACTCACAGCGCGACATATCTTATAAAGATACTGCTGATCGAAACTCAAATCTTTTATGTTGAAATCCGGTATACTTTGAATAGGTTGAAATTTTATCACCGGTTTCTTCTCATATTCACTCAGCTGTGCTCCTATGGGTCCAGAAAAAGAATATGGACCTTTTGTGTGACCATCCAATTTTCGCACTAAATGCCGAAGTGGCAGTTCGTTTGCATGATGAAGAAGACATATACTCTAGGTATTTCTACTTTTCAGAGGTTTAATAATAATTGTGGTAAGCTGTAATCATATCCACTACACGCTTGTGCATCACTGTAGGAAGTGAGGCAATCTGCCAAATTTGAAGAATTTTCTGTGCTAGTATTTTCGAAATTTCCGTATATTGAGGTTCCTTGCTACCAACGCCTTTCAATTCTAAACGAATACTCTGATAGCATCTCATCATGTCTTTATACGTCGGGAGCATAACAGGTATTACAGAATCAAGATCTTTTGCCATTCCAAAAACATAACATCTTCTGTTGGCCCGAGTATTAATAGAAGCTTTAGCCATAGCCATTATTAAATTACTTTCCACACAACAATACACAAAACAACGATTAAATTTAACATAATTGCAATTTAACACAAACGATAACTTACGAGTAAAATGATTTGACACAACTGAGCTCGAATACAACCATAACACTACTAAATTACTAATATGCATGCGCAGAGCATGCGCAATAATGCATCATCCGCGATATGGGCATGCGCAGTAGCGCAAAACCGGCGAAATTTTTTTTTTTGTGTATAATGAGAAATACATACCACAGCTTTTGCGCACTACCGCCAATCAAATTTAAAAAAAAAAAAAATCGGCCCAACCTAGTAACCAACCTCATCGAATAATGTTATTCTGCTTGTCAAACCCTTTCATTTGAAAATCATGTTAAGAGAATGGTAAAATAAATTGAATCTGCCATCTTTGGCGTCCGCCATCTAGGGCATCCTCTATAATGAATTTAGAATGACGTTACATATTCTACTTGGCAAACCCTTTCATTTGCTACCCATATCATGGAGGTGGTTAAGGAAATTTAGCCCACCACCTTGGAGCGTCCACCACATTAGATGTAGACTGACATCATTTAGCTTATCATATTCTACTCGTCAAACCCTTTCATTTGATCTCATATTAATTTGGTTGTGAAGATATTGGATTTAGTATGATACCATATTCGATTTAGTATGACGTCACTCACCTTATCGTTTTCTACTGGTCAAGCCCTTACATTTGAAACCCATATCAATTAGGTTGTAAAGAAAAATGTAATCAATATTAAATATATTAAGTCCACTAAATCGTATTGCCACCAGAACCAAAGGTGTGACCAACATTTTTTGCTCAATTCGACATTGGGAAGTGGGATAAGTATCGATTATAAAATTTTGCCCAGACAAATAACAAACCAACAAACAGATGAAGAAAAAAAATAAACATGGTAAATAATAGCAAGCCTCATCGCCTCATCACTACACAGCCAACAATTTTTAGCGTCACTAAAACAGAGAGGCTATATATTTTTTAATGAGATGGGTTGCATTCAACGCTTGAGATCTGTTAGGTCTACTTTTATGGAAAGCCGCAATGCGCATGATAAACCCTTAAACAATTTTCCTCTTAGTAAATTTATCTCATTTTTTCATTTGAATTCGAGAGGGCCCGTTCGTTATAAATTATCAAAAAAAAATTATTTTGTTTGAATTTGTAATAATCTGATTTTAGCGCTTACCATTTAAACAGGAACATCTAAACCCAACTGTCTCAATCGTACATTTAATTGAACGTTTCATTAACTCCAACTCAATCACAAACGTCCAACTCAATCCCTATATCAACACGGTCAGAAAGCTGCATATATACATGAATTCAACTCAATCCTTACTAAACTATCAACTCAACCCTCAACTAACCCCAACCACTAACACATTTCCGGAAAAATAACTCAAGGTAACTTCCAACTCAATCCTCAACGCAACCCCAAATAAATCCCTAGCTGACTCAACCTAATCTCAACTCCAACTGAACCCCAACTATACCCCAACTGAACTCTAACTTAAACCTCAACTCAAATTAAATCAACCCTAACAAGAAATACTACCTTGATCAACAAGTTCTCGGAATAACTACCGTGTGGCGCTCCCATCGTTCCGATTTGAGTTCTGTTTTTTTGTTAAGTTGGTACATCTGTTGTTGATATTCCCTCTAAATCTTAGCGTCATAGCTTGACATTTGCAAAAGTTACGTAGTCAAGAGTACATCTATCTCTGTGTGTGTTGGCGATTATTTACAATCCAATCCCACATTCATCAAAAGGATCATTACTGGAGACGAGACGTGGGTTTATGAGTACGACACGCAATCCAGACATCAGGCAAGTGACCGGCGTTCACCAAAAAAAACCACGTCATTTTCAGTCAAAAAAGAAGGCAATGCTCACGGTTTTCATGGATTACAACGGTGTAGTGCATCATTAATTTTTGCCAGAAGGCCAGACCGTAAACAAAGAGTATTATTTGGGCGTTATGACGTTTGCGTGAAGCAATTCGCCGAAAGAGACCAGAATTGTGTGCAGAAAACTCGTGGATTTTGCACCATGATAACGCACCGTCGCACAGTGCCATCATTATTCGTAATTTTTTGACGAAAAATGCAACAAATACCATCTAACAGCCACCGAATTCACCTGATTTGGCTCCCTGTGACTTCTTTCTGTTCAATCGAGTTAAAAAACCATTACGGGGAACGCGTTTCAGCAGCCGAGAGGAAATAATGGAAAAATCGCCAACACACACAGAGTAGATGTACTCTTGACTACGTAACTTGTGCAAATGTCAAGCTTTGATGCTAAGATTTAGAGGGAATATCAACAACAGATGTACCAACTTAACAAAAAAACAGAACTCAAATAGGAACGATGGGAGCGCCACACGGTGGTTATTCCGAGAACTTGTTGATCAAGGTAGTATAATTCAGCACTTAACTCAATCACAAGCTCAACGCCCAATTTACCTTTTAAATGCGCGCATGTTCTGAAAAACTACGTTTACGTGAACTCAACTCGAGTAAACTCAAACTAACTCTAAACCCCCCACTGAACTGCTCACTCAACCTTAACCTAACTCCAACTCATAACCAAAGCATAACCAAAACTCAAATCGACACCCAACTAAACTGACAACTTAACCTCAAACTCAACGCCCAACTCAATACATAAACCAGCTTATAGAAAAAAGTTGGTCAACGTCGATCGAAAAACACGTGCTTTATTGAGCACTTGGTTTTGGCTCAATCAAATAAAAATATGGCATGTACCCGATCCTCCTCTAGACATACGCTAAATCGGACAAATTATTCTCGAGATACCTTGGAACCAGACCTTCAGACAAACGTACATTTTTTGTTGCTTTTTCGAACTCAAGGACTTTTAAAAAGCTGAGAAAAGTGGTTTTGGATCATAATTTATTATCGACATTTATATAAAAAGGAGCTTTAGTCAATTCGGATTGCAGGTACTCGATTGTGATGCAGGCTCCAAAAGCTTTTCAATTCTCCCCTTGACCATATAAGCCCACTGGCAAAGAAAAATTTCAGATCGGATAGGCCATTCTTGAGATGTCATGTGAACTGACATTCAAACAGAGAGCGATGGACCGACTTTTTTCGTTTTTTGAACTCGGGGACCTTCAAAACATCGAGAAATGTGGTTTTGGACAAACACATTTTTTGGTCACAAATTTCGCAAATTGAACCGTGTCTGTAAATTATATTTATCAAAACAAATTTTATTTCTTAATTAAATTTTATCTTAACCAATTTAGATGAAATTCGACATGGCGGCAATATTCGAGGAATTATAGTTAACCCTCGCCAATATTTCTATTTTTGCTTTCAGAACTGTTTGACCAGTTTCCTTAACTAAATCATAAAATCATTTTACAACATCATTCCCATCGCACATGTCAATTTTGATCAAAATTAGTTAAGAACTGGCCAAGTTCCATCCTGATCTACATTACAGAACTTTATCTAAAAATCATTTTGGAATCCAATTTCCATAGAAGACATGAATAACACAACAATCGGCGATCAGCTAAAACGATTGAGTTAAACAAATCGTTTGTTCTTTATAATTTCCAACTGACTTTTTTCGGAAGTAGAATTTCCCTAAACTTTTCCGAACTGGCGGAAATTATTTTTAACAAAATTTCAATGATTAATGTAATATTTGGAAAATTTCTGGTTAAAATGTAATAATTTGCAAAAGGTTGAATTTGAATTGTAAAAGGTTCAATTGGAAGTGTAAAATCAGTATTGTTTAGGCGGTGACTTTCACAAGTCTACAGAGGTTTACCGGTCAATTATGCGGATTTTGTTCAATAGATGGAGTTAATCAACTTGTGTTTATATATATGCGAATTGACAGGTACGCCATTTTGTTTCATTGGCAGCAAGCTTTAAAACTTTATCTGTCAAATTTTTGTAAAGTGTTCACATTACACATATTTTTACGCTGGAAATGTCAAATTTCGTGCCAAAAAAAGAGCATTTGCGGGAAATTTTAATTTTTTGTTCCATTTTGAAGAAAATTGCTGCTTAAAGTTATGGTATTCTTCGGGAAGCTTATGGTAAACATTTTAAACATTTGTAAGATAATTGTGAACGCTGGGGTACTTGTGAAGTAATGATTTTCAAGTCAACCAGAACAATTGGAAATCCAACAACGGCAAGCATTATTGGATGAAGATGCGTGTACACGTTGCTCAGCAAACAATTTCTGACAGTTTACATGCAATCGGAAAGATTTTAAAGGAAGGAAAATAGGTTCCACATCAACTGAACGAAAGACAAATGAAAGACTGAAAAGTCATCAGTGAAATGTTGCTTCAACGTTACGAAAGAAAGTCTTTTCTGCATAGAATTGTGACTGGCGATGAAAAGTGGATTTATTTTGAGAATCCCAAGCGCAGAAAATCATGAGTTGATTTAGGTGAACCATCTACATCGACTGAAGAGCACAATCGTATAAATAATCAATTTGAACCACGCGTTTGTCATACAATGACCAGAATGGGCCAGAAGACATGGCAAAGTAATTTTCAGTAATTCTTAGTAATCACACACTTCAAAACCAGTTAAAGACAAAGTAAAAGGTCCACAAAAAAACTACTTGATACAAAATGTTTCCAAAAAATTAAAAAATTAAAAAAAAAAAAAAATTCTCAAAATTCGTATTTCGTAAAAGATAGTTGTGTGTTAGCCACACCTCCATTTTTTTTTTTTTAAATTTACCTTTTTCAAGGACGGGGTTTTTGAAGAGGCTCTTACTTAAATAGTGGAACATTAAATAAAAAAAATCGAATTATTGGAAATTTTGTGAGCTCAATCAGTGTCAGTAACATTCCCGACACATGTTCCCACACACAAATCATTGACGGTACAGTATTACCTGCCGTTTACTTCCAACAATTTATTAATTAAGTCATCATCAGCATAGACAAGGACCTGTAAATATCAATATGAGAGTCTGACTTCGTTCGTAGTACATTATTCACTTTCAACAACAAGATATTTTCAAAAAATTTCTACAAAAATGTGCACGCAACTGGAACATAATATAGTCAACATATAAATAATAACATCATTCGTTACATTTATTATGTACGATAATCGCTTAATTTTATATTTCATTTATAAGCATTAAAAAATTTGAAAATTTCCTAATATTCCATTATCGTAATGGGATCCTCTTATTTTATTCGATTTGTATACATAATAATGTTAAATAATACAATTATAACACTACATAAAACATAAAAATTTTAACTTTATAATTTTATCACTTCATTTAGCTAGAATATTAGGATGAAAAAAAAAACAATAATAATAATAAAGCGGAAAATTTAGCTAATACAGTGGAAATTGTATACAAATTTTTGGGGTACCAACTTAAAGTATGAGTTTTTTCGATGGTAATGATGGTGAGGCTGTGACAATGAAAAGAATTAATGGATTTTTACTTTTTTCATTATTATTTTATATAATTTTGTTCTTTGCGGCGACATATTTTTCCAAGTTTATGTTACTATGGTTTACAATAATTTTCTTGTCTTAAGAGTTGATATATGGTGATACCACATAATGGTTTGGCTGTTTAATATCCTCCTCTATTTAATAAATAAGGTCATTTTGTTAATTTATTTTTAATGATAGTTTTTGGTTCTGTCTCCTGGTTTTATTTATGTCTATGTATAGTTAATGTATAATGTCCAGTTTTTGCTGTCTCCTATATATAAGGCAAATTATGTTCCAACTAAGAAAATATTTTTTATAACGACCGCAATGGTTTTCATGAGTCTTAATTATTAAGCATTATTTAGTACAGCCTTAATGAATATTATTTTGTAATTTATATTAATTTTCGCATGTTTTGAACTGAACGTTGAATAATAATTTCAGTTTTCAAATTTTATAATGTTCCGGTATATCCTAACAAATATTCGAGTTTCAAATTTAATTCAAAATTTGGTGTCTAGACCGATTTTGAATCCTTTTGCGTTAATAGAAATATGACTGTGTTTATTTATTGGTTAGCTAAACATAATTAGTAAATTTTGAGGTTTAGATGCAGTGTGTCAAAACGCGATTTATTTTTGGTGACTAAAAGTGTTCATGAACTAATCTCTCATTATTTTAAAGTTTAGCTTGAAATAATGGTTTAGTGAAACGGAAACAAAGGTAATTATTACCGGTAAAATTGCGGAAATTGAAAACCATTTCTGTACATTTTTTCCAAAATGTAAACCCAATTTTTTTAAAACTCTGAGCTGCGTACGGTGATTTAACGACGTCGATAATTCACATTACCACTGCGGCGGTTGGATCAGAATTCACCTTCCCGATAGGGGCGATAAAACAGTTTTTCGATCTAAATACGCCAGTTTTACATAGATCACCTACAACGTGTAGGTGAATTGACATAGAGCCGGGCATCGACGATTTGGCTGCTGCTTAAGGTAGAAAGTTTAAAAACTGCGAACGAGTTAGGTCCAATTCTGATTTAAAATTTTTCTAAAATTTAAACATATCTTTTCACTAAAATTTAGGCTAAAACCTCACGAAGTGATCAGAACTTCGGTTCAGAAAATTACGGCCATAACTGAACTTATCTCAAATCAATTCAAACTCAGCTTCGAAATGCAACCCCAACTGAATCCCACCGCAGACTTCAACTCACCCCAACTCAACGACAAACTCAACGCTCAACACATGCACTAAATCAACACGGCTGGAAAACTGCAAGCTTTCATGAACAGAACTTAATTATAAGAAACAGAACTTAATTATATTTTACCCCCTTCTCAACCACGAGACTTAACTCAACCTTAAACTCAACACCCAACTCAATTCTAAAATCTATACACAGCCTTAAAAGCAACAAGTGAAGATGAACTCAACTCGGAAAACTCAAACTAATTGCCAACTCAAAACTCAATACAAAACCCCAATAAATCTCTAACTGATCAACTTAACTACGACTAAACATTTTGTTGGCTTTAAACCACTTTTCTTGACTGTCCAGATAGACAGACAGTACACGTGGTATTTCGAGAACGGCTTGCCCGATTTATATTTTTTTTTCTCAGTTTCTATAGTCAAGGCAGAGGATTGAAAGGCTAAATTCCGCTTCCGTACCAAACCCATGTTTGGTACGGAAGCGGAATTGAGCTACCAGTACTACCACGTTCACCAATCTTTTATATGTGCTGGTTTGAGGATTGAGTTGAGCGTTGAGTTGAAGTTTGAGTTGGGTTTCATTTGCGGGTTGAATTGGGGAATTAGTCACAAGGAGGTAATTATGTTATGTCTCAAATTTTTATTTTTACTGTAAACCAATAAACTTAGAGGTCAAGAAGAAAACGAAATCATCATAACCTCCTTCAACATTCAATAAAAATCATTTGGTTTTTCAATGTTTTACTTCTGTTTCAATTTTCTCTAGAAAATCCTAGAAAGCCTATATTAAGTTTTTATACGGTCTTACCTTTTTAGAGAAATATTTTATTTTTGAAAAAGACATCCTTGTTTGTCATCATCTTATGTAACATATCGAATAGAAAATTCAACAACACAACACGATAAATCGAAGAAAATAATTTTCAGAATTCATCATCAGCATAGATCCTACAAAATTCTAAATTTATTCTGTAAGAAACCTTAAACGTGATTTTTATTATTTCAATATGTATTAACACATATAAAAATCTTAAGACATATTTAGCAACTTAGGTTAAATTTCACTTTCCAAAGTAATAGTAAAGGCCTAACCAGCGAATCAGTAAGAAACTCCAATTTCTCTAATTTCCCGAAATTACTTCTTTAAGCAATATTTGCCATAGCCCTGAATCCAACTTGACAAATACAGTAGTAAAATTTTACCGTTAATTTTCGCTCTGTTAAGTGAAGCTAAATTAATCAAATCTGGGAGGCTATTTGGGAATTCGATTCGAACGTGATCGAGTTCTGGATGTATAAGACTCATATTTGATTTAAATAAGAAACCAATGTTTATGATTCAATTCAAATAGGAATCCAATACATCGAAGACTCGATCACGATCGAATCGAATTCCCAAACAGCCCCCCTGAATAAAAAAATGCGCTTATATTCTGGCAGCATTGGCACCATTTCACTCCGGTAGTTTTGAGAAACAATTTTTAGATTGCAAATTTTTTATAGCAGAAAATGAATTGAAGGGAAGAACTGATGAGTGATTTTTTCGTGGGGGGGGGGCAATGTAAGAGGACAACAATTAAGGAGGATGAAGCTGTCAAAAGAAGGACCGATTCTTCAAACAGCCAGCTTTCATTACCAGATTCTAAACTTTAGATAAATTTACACAATTCCACATAAAATAAATGTTGTTCTAGCGCGAATATGGGGGGGGGGGATATTTGTGAATTCGATTCGAACGTATTCGAGCCTTCGAAATGTGGGATTTTCATTTGAATTGAATCAGATTCGTTCACCTCTTATTTAAATCAAATACGAATTTAAATCAAATCGAATTCAGAAATAGCCCCTTGAGTTTAGTTCTACTTAGCTTTTGTACATTTATTGACAATGGAAACGCACAACCGATGTACCTCATTTGCCTATTTGATCCCTATCAGAGTTAGCCGCCAATAAAGCTGATGTGCTCATTTGCCTATTTGATCCCTATCAGAGTTAGTTAACGGGAAAACTCTACTCTAAGGACAGACTTGATCGCCTTGATAGTTTATTAGTAGGAAAATCACAAAATCAATCAAACGCAAGGCCATTCAAAATTTTCGAAAAATCATTTCCGATAGAATATTTTGGTAACATGAAAGTATTGTCGAAGAAGCTTTCTACGATATCTGAAAGAAATGATCAAATCTATATATGATTATCACCTAACAAATTGTTAAATAACATTAGTACTAATAGAAGGCAAAATATCGGATTCCTTCGAGATAACATTTGGATACCCAAAAGCTCAAAATATCTTCAACCTGTCATTGGAGTATGGTAGTCGTCAGTTCAATATGGGGCAGCGCAGCTATCCGTATTATAATACTATCCAGCTATTAGCATACGCAGACGAAATTTGCGTTCGCGGTCGCAACATCATCTCCCTTGAAGAGGTCCTTTCGTTGGAATTAAAGCGCAACAAATTAGCCTTCAGTCATGAAGCGACAACTAAATTCACGTTCACCGCGTGGAAATTTCATTTCAGGAGATACACAATATGAAAGACTCAATGAGTTGAAATACCTATGATTACCGATAACTGCAGCATCAGCGCTTATAAGGCCAGTTAAGACCTTTGGTTGCGAGTCTTGGACACTACTACACAAACTATTTAGAAAATTGCTGCAACTGAGCCTACAATTATTAGAATAATTCTTCTTGATAAACTTAAAATCATTGGATTTATAAAATAATCATGGTAAGATGGCTTGGGCACGTCGGACTAATAAACAGGCCTTGCAGTTGGCACCAACGAAAGTAGAACCTCGTAGCAGACCACCTACCAGATGGATGTCTGACATGGAAAAGGACCTAAACAACTCGGTCATCGTGTCTGGCGTTCTCTTGCGGTGGATCGAAGCATTTGGAATAACTTCGTTGAGGCAGCTAAATGCCTTCTTGGGATGTAGCACCAGAAGAAGAAGACAAAATTATTAAATGAGCCTAAGGATGCTATTATTTTCTCGAGTAATGTGTTGCTACCACTAGTCCCCAGAGCTAATTGAAAATTTTAAATTTTTTCATCGAACAATTTTCTTTCAAAAATCTCTGTGATTGAATTTTATTTAATGGATGAGTATTTAAAGTTGTCAGATTTATCTAAAGTCTATACGTATGTTTTTGTTACTCAATGTGACTTACCAAGTAAGTGAACTTCAGCCAGACACACGATTTATGAATATTTATTTATTTATTTGCTATTAACTTCTAATTTTACGGCACCCCATTTTGAGCATGAGCTCATTCACAATAGGGTGTCAATACAAAATAACTTTGGCAACATAATAATAAAATTTGTACGTATAACCCAGCTCAGTTCACATCATAGCGGCAAAATTTCTCGGACAAAGCGCTACTTCAATCGATGGAGATCGTCTCCATCATATGTCCGTCGATTTGAGGTATATTCGGCATAATTCACATACATATTTTTAATTATTTACTCAATATTAATTTTGACGAAAAATTTTAAAAAAATTCCGACTGACTCGAAAGTCAGAGCCTACGATAGTAGGCCCTAAAAGAGTGTTTGTCGAAAACCACCCTAATGAACCCAACGCCGAGTCCGAAAACATACAAGAACTCAACTCAAACTAACCAACTCAACTCCCGATTCAACCCTCAACTCAACCCTATACTCAATCCCTAAACCAACAAGGTTCGAGAACTGTATTAACTTAATCCAAACTCAACCTCTAATCGACCCCAACTTAGCTTAGGATAGGTTAGGTTGGAGTGGCTGCTTATGCACACTTAGACCGGTGACGGTTCATTGTGATACCATAGAATATCCCCCCTTTTACCACTATTGGAACCATTTCGAGCTACTTATGTAGCGTAAGACGTCCCGCACTTTACTGTTTTCGAGATCCGAGAGGCAGTCCATCCTGAACTTACCCAAGTGTTTGTGCCTTCTGAGAGCCATTTCTGGACACGAGCAAAGGAAGTGAACCAATGTCTCTTCCTCCTCTTCGTCCAAGCAGCTTCTGCAGAAATCATTTGCCTCCAGACCCAGCCTTCTTGCATGTTCTCGAAAAAGGCAGTGTCCCGTGAGAATTCCTACGACCGTTCTTAATTCACATCTGCGTAGGGATATTAATGCCCTAGTGCGCCCCAAGTCCAGCTTTCCCCAAACTTGTCTTGCAACTCTACAGGTGAGGGTGTTAAACCACCTTTCCCCCACTGAGGATAGCGCCTGCTTCTCAGCGCTGTGATAGGCCTCCCAGACTTGCCCTAACCGGTTGCAGCTGGAGAGTCGTACCATGCCTAGCAAGTTCATCCGCCCTGCAGTTCCCCATGACGCCCGAGTGACCTGGGACCCAGATTACCTGGATATTTAAATGCTCACCCATCTCATTTAGAGATGAGTGACAACTCAACGCCACCCGTGACGCCAAAGACACCGATTCTAACGGCCGCACATAGATTGTGTTATCGTTTGAGGATAGCACATTATGCTTCAACCACGTCATGACTTCCTCAATCGCTACGACTTCAGCTTGGTACACGCTGCAGTAATCAAGGAGACGAATAGAAATGTTTACATTTAATCTATCACGGAATACTCCAGCCCCCACTTTGCCGTCTAGCTTGGAGCCATCTGTGAAGAATTGGAACGCTTCGGTTTCCGATAACGGTCTATTCCTCCAGGATTCCCTTGAAGGGAAGGAGGTCCGAAATCGCTTCTCGAAGCGTAAGGTAGGTTTAATGTAGTCAAGATTCGCCAGCTCATCCTTCAACGATCTAACAATAGTAGAGTGTCCTATACTAAGACACCTCCACTGAGAGACGGCTGCAAGTCGTACAGCCGTATTTATCGCCATCTGTTTGCCAAAAATGTCGACCGGAAGTCGACCTCAATGCCCCGCTAACAAGCATACAGGCCGTTCTTTGCGCTCTCTCAATCTTACTTTTATAAGTTACCTTGTCCAGAGCTGGCCACCAAACACCACCCCGTACATGAGTACAGGTCTCACTACAGCGGTGTAGAGCCAGTGTACCAGCTCCGGCTTTAGACCCCATCTATGATCAATGGCGTTCCTACAGGAGTACAAAGCAATAGTAGCTTTGTTTATTCTCTCCAACATGTTGGGCTTCCAACTAAGCTTACTGTCCAAGATAATGCCCAGATATCTAGCTCTATCAGTAAAAGCAAGTCTCGTGCCATTTAAGGTAGGAGGGACAACTACCGGGATTTTGTATTTCTTAGTGAAGAGTACCAGCTCTGTCTTGGACGGGTTAATACCAAGTCCACATTTGCCAGCCCATTCCGTAACGATGGTAAGCGCATTCTGCATTACGTCTACAATCGTGCCCAGGAATTTCCCGGTAACAGCTAAAGCTACGTCATCTGCGTAAGCGATAACTTCAATACCCTCTCTTTGAAATTCTAGTAGTAACCCGTTTACCACTATATTCCAGTGAAGGAGGGGCAGATCCCCCCCCCCCTGCGGAATTCCCCTAGTTACTCGCCTCTTGATGGTGGAGTCCCCCAACTTCGAGCTAACAATCCTGCTTCTCAGCATATAATTGATTAACCCTATCAGAGGAACGTCCACCTCCAAAAATGACAATCCCTCCTTGATTGCCTCCGCTTTCACATTATTAAAGGCGCCCTCTATATCCAGGAAGGCCACCAAACAGAATTCCTTCGAATTAATCGATTTCTCAAAAATACACACCAAGGCGTGCAGACCAGTGTCCACAGATCTACCCTTTGTGTACGCATGCTGAGACGGTGCCTACTTCCTGGCACCTATTTTATCTCTGATGTATACGTCCAGCAGCCTTTCCAAGGTTTTCAAAAGAAAGGATGATAGAGTTATTGGTCGTAGGTCCTTAGGATAGACTTGTGAGCTTTTCCCCGCTTTCGGTATAACACCACATTGACCTCCGTCCAGTACCTAGGAATATAGCCCAGCTTCAAACACCCTTTGAATATAGCTTCCAGGTAGGGAAGAATAATTACTGAGTTGTTTTGAAGTTCCGCTGGTATAATTTGATCCGGGCCAGCCGATTTAAATGGTTTAAAACCCCTCAGCGCCCATAGGAGCCGTTTCCTGGTTAAGATATCCTCTGTGAACACTGACAGTGATTCCTGATTTATTGCTACGCACCAACAGGTTTTCAAAGCTCCCTGGGAAGTGTGTCTCGAAGAGAAGTTCCAGAGATTCTCCACTAGAAGCTGTCCAAGATCCGCCGGTTTTATCAAAAACTGGGACTAGCTGTACTTTTGGAAAGAATCTTTCTAAGGCGGGGGGTTTCGGATACCTCTTCGATTTTATCACAGAAGATTCTCCAAGACCTCCTTTGTGCCTTTCTTAATTCTTTCTTATAAATTCCGAGTTTCTCCTTATAGGAGCCCCAATCCTGAGCCTCCCTTGAATTTTTGGCTCTAATAAAGGCTGTCCTACAAGCCTTACGATAGGTTCCCAGTTCCCTGGACCACCATGGTTTTTGCCTACCCCTAGGCTTAGCCAGTGGGCAGGCAGCGCGGAAAGATCGGTTGCATGCGCTAGTAACGCTAGCCACTATGTCCTCCAGCTCCCCAACGGTCGTCGGGGGCTCCATAGCCCTCGACGGTAATATTTCCTCCAATAATTCCCCATACTTGCTCCAGTTGGTCCTTCTAGGGTTCCTGAAGGCTTCCCGGGTAGCAGGGTGAATATCGAGGCTATAGGTTAAATATCGATGATCAGAAAAGGAGTGTTCCTTATCCACCCTCCAATTTTTAACCATATTAAAAATATTATTTGAGGCAAGGGTCACGTCTAGAACCTCCTGCCTGTTACTAGTAATAAATGTGATTTCCCGCCCAATATTACACACTGAAAGGTTAGAACTCATCAAATAATCAAAAAGCGACTTACCTCTTTCATTAATGTCCGTGCTTCCCCAGATAGTGTGATGCGCATTAGCATCAACTCCCAATACCACACCTACCTTTGATTATTCCGCTTCACGGATCAGCTCCTCCAGGTTGTCCGGAGGAACCTCCTTCTCCCGGTCCATGTAGGCTGAAACTAGCCAGAATCTACAAGTGCCTACTTCCAGGCTAACTGCAGTAGTGTTACAGGAATATTATTGCCCTGTATTTTGGGATGCGCCGGATTCGCCCGTATTGCTAATCCTCATACCCTCTCTAGAGGACTTGTTAGTGCCCCCCATCTGGCCGGGCTGCCGAAATCTTCCTCCATCGGTACACCAACTCCTTCGCCTATGTGCCCCTCCTCATCTTCCAAGTGAATCCTTGCCAGACCGAGGTCGCCGGATTCAATCGACCCCAACTTAACCCTCAACTTAATCCCAAACTCAACGTCCAATTAAATGCTCAGTGCGCCTCGAAAAACTATTTTCATACTTTAAATCAACTCAAAACAACTCAAGCTAACTTCTAACTCAATCCGCAACACAACCCCAAATAAATTCCAAACTTAACTTCTGACTCCTGCTCAACTCAAGTCCACCTCAGCCGCAGACCAACTCCAACTCAACCTTAACTCGACCTGCAACACAGCTCTTAAATCAATACCAAACTCACGCCCAAATCAACTGTTATTTAAACATGGTCTTAAAAACTACAAGGTGTTTATATGAAACACAAAATAATCACCAGCGCCAAAATACTCTGCCTTCAACCCCCTCCCCTTCCCCCGCATTGACGATTTATTAAAATTCCAATATTCTTACAAATTAAAATTTTCTAAAATTTGTACATACTATATACTATAGAGAAACCCCAAAGCAGCTTAGCGTTAGTCCTTTCTGCGCAAGGACGACAAGAAATTATGCAGCTCCCTTTTCTTTTTAAATTGAAATTAGCAAAAACTTAATGGGGGGCCTCTCTTTTTATAGGCAATTTTTTTTTGGGGATGGGGGATTTTCACTTTCGGGAATATGATATTATCACCTTAAATCCATAGCAGATTTTTGAAACATCAAGGAACGAAAAAAATGTTAAACATTTTTTAAAAACTCAGGCATTCAGGTATTCTATAAAATTTAGATATTTATAAAAGTCCCGAAAATATATAGGCACAAGCATAATAATCATTGATTCAACCCAACGTGTACATACTATATATCTTAACTCTGCATTGTCTCCAATTAGCTTTAAAAATTGTGAGATAATTTCATTAGTTCAAAAAGATCCCTCATATAATAATTACAGATTATTATCGTCTCATGTTTTATATTTTTTTTTTGTACATACGAGTACATACATATATACAAAATGTATTGAATTAATTAAAACTATACAAATAAATACGAGTGTGTAACAATAATTTGAGCCAACTATCATTTATCATTGGGTGTAACCCAAAGGAACTAAAAATATTTTATTGTGTATGTGTGCTGACTGTACGAAAAATATAAATCATCGTGTATATGAACTACATATATATTTATGTAAGGAGGAAGAAAAGGGTGGTTTGATTTGATAAAATTTCACAAAACAATCGAACTAATTCAATTCGGCTAAACTAAATTAGGGTTAAATCGGAAGTACAGTGCATGATTGTGAATTTTGTCATATCAGCAAATTAAAAAATTGTAAACTATAAACTACTTAAAACAGAAAATTATGACGACTACGTTGTAGTTTCTATAGTTGATGGTTCTATAACTATTGTAATGAATATTACATTATAATTATAAAAGCTATAGCAGCACCAGGGACCTTACAAAAAAATAATCCATAAATTTATATAAAACGTATACCCAATTTCCATAATAGACGATTATTTTAAAATGTTTTCTGTTGTTAGTTGTTGTTCAGTTATCGTCACTCTGCATGTCTCACAAGGTGTATAGGCGATAATAACTTGGATACAATTTTTACCAGACGGTGAAAAATAGAATACAAAAAATTACTCTAGTTGCTCATATTTTATTCAAAACTTTCTATTATTATTACAGAATACATTTTTCCATATGCCATACTATATTGTACATTAGATAGTTGCACATTTTTGTTTAGCACATTTTGTCGTCGTGCAAAATTAAATTTGGAATGGTGGTATTCCTACGATAAACGAAGATTTGCATTGGAAGAACGGTTTGGTTCTGCGTTCTTCTAGTTGCAACTAAATCCAATGTATAAATAATTTAAATTGTAAACAAATGAAAACAAATTTTTTCAGCCGAACAAATTTAAATTATTTTTAATTAGTTTATGGCAAACTTAATTAAGAGACATGCTCATTTTGATTATGAAAATGAAATTTGTAAACATTTTGATATTCCGAAAATTTCAGTTGATTGACAACAATCGTATACATTAAAAAAATGGTCAGAATTTGGTTTTTTAGTTGATTAAGTTGGCGGCTGATTTTTCTCAAACCTAAAAATGTTTTTTCAGATGGTATCTTTTAATATTATTTCATGATAATTTCGTTTCGAAATGATTGTTTGCGTGGAAATTGAAAAAATCGTTGTTGGTTTTTTATATGTTAAATCGTTATGTTATTTTTAAAAGTAAAGATTCTTTAAAATTTTTTAGGGAATTTCTCAATATCAATTTCTCGAAATTTAAAAAAATGTTGAACAAATTTTTAAATTTTAACTTCACAAGAATTTGGATGGGCCACCTATTGCCACTTTTTCTTAATTGCACTACCTATTCCCAAATTTGAACTTCCTATGAAATTATTTCTTTTCACTTCCTTTGAAAATATAACCGGAAAAAATTAAGCTTTATTTAAGTCTTCAGGAAATGGGGTTAAGTAAGTCGTAATTCACGGATAAAATAAAAAAAAAAAATGTAAATTCAAAATCACATTGACAATAAAAACCTTTAAACTTGGCTCTCGGCTTACGTTTAATTTTAGGCTTGTTTGTTGTCTTAGGGCCTGTTTGATAATTCGCACGGTGCGGTGCAGTGCATACTGTTTTCCTTATATCCTTTGATTTATTTATTAGTGGAGAAATAAAGAAAAAATGTACACTGCATCGCATCGAGCGAATTATCAAACAGACTCCTAATTAAGATAACCCTGCCACTGATTTTATTTTTTAAACACAAAATTTAAATCATTTAAAACTCTGAATAAATTTACCAATTCTATGTTTTCAAATTTTATTAATTCTGAGATTTGTAGAAATTCTAATAGCTTTACATGTTGCAGCAAATCTTATAATTCTAAAAGTTCTGCAGAAATGTAAAATATTTAGATTATTATGGTTGCATAAAATTTGAAAAATTTATAATTTAAAAGATTGAGAAATTTTGAAACAAAAAATTATAAGTTTTAAGTGGTTTACAAAACATAAAATTTTACAAATTACCAAATTTTCAAAACCCAATATTCCAAGATTCCAACCATAAAAATTCCAAAAATCAAAATTTCAAAAACAAATATGTAATTACCTAAATGAAAAGGTATTTAAAAAATTAAAAATTGGAATTTTGAATTTTGGAAATAAAAAATATTTTTATTTTTTGGGAATAATGAATTTGGAATTTTATTCTTCTTTTCTAAAGATAAGCATCTTTGAAATTGTAAAAATTATAAAAATTTAAGCAAGTTGTAGAGATTTCAAATGTTACAAAAATATTGTGAAACTTATTCCATTTTCTAAAAGTTTTAAGTATTCCGGAAATTCTATTAAGGGATTCCTTAAATTAGCTCGTAATTTTATTACAAATCTAATTTCTGTTTACCAAATAAGTAACTTCATCGATCGGTATGCGTCTTCAATAAAATTAGTTTACAAAAAGTTATTCGAAATGTAAGGTGCACAAATTAAACTTGACAATTGATTTTATTTTAGCACAAAATGAATATTTTGTTTGTTTATATTTTGTTTTAATAAATGTTCCAAAATAGTTGCTGCCACTTTGGCCTCAAACATAATTTTGATAATACCTTAAATAAAATAATTGTTAAAAAATAATAACACCTGGAATTTTTAACCCTAGACAATTTTTTATTTCTTTTAAATTAGCAAGACAATTTTGTATGTTGTCGCCTCAAACATAGCTTAAATTAAATAATTCTAAAAAATTCTAAAACTCTTCTAAATTATTGTAAATGTTTTAAAAATAGTTATAATTCTAAAAATTACAGAAATTCCGTATTTTTAGAATTTTTAAAAAATAATTCGAAGAAATATAAAAATTCAGGCCCTAACAAACAAAGCTTTTAAAAGTTTTCTTAAATCAGAAAAATATAAAAGAGTTCTAGAAAATTATATAAAACCATAAATTTCTGACAATCCTCCGAATTCTGACCATAACTAAAGAGATCTCATAAAATATTTTCGAGTAGCTTTCGAGAGCCTAAAAGTTGTAGAATTTTAAAGAATACAAATTCTATTTCGAATTTTATACAGTAGTAAAAAATTATTTCTAAATTTCAAATTATACTCTACAGGAACAGTTGGTGTTTCAAGTTATCACAGTTCACATTGAATACTGACAATTTATTTAATCTACTAAATATTTTAAACCGGTGGCCACATTAAAGTATTACATTTATAATTGTTGATATAAAAATTATGAGTTTTTTAACAAAAAAATCTGTACTAAATTATTGATATAAGTACTAAAAGTTTAAATATACCACTTATATTTAGCTAAATTTCTGTATAAAAAACAAAACCTTTTTTTAGCAGAGCTAGCTCGAAATACTTGAAAGATGAATTGTTGTCTAGGATTGTTTCTCTAAAATTTATGTAAATGCTCGAGCCATACAGGGATCATCCAGAAAACGAGCAGAAACGTTGATGTCATGATGTCAGATGAAGATGTTGTTCTAAGCCTATTTTCTCACGATTTTGATGAAGTTTGCGGGTCAAGAGCAAAGATCTAGCGAAACCAAAAGCCTTGACTGTTTCAAGCAAAGACTCAAGTTATGCTGGGATTTGGAGATGCTACTGGGTGAAATTGTTTGTTTTTGATACACCCTATTATGAATGAGCTGATGCTCAAAATAGGGTGTGCCGAAAACGATGTAAATTAAATGTGCACAATAAATAAATAAATAAATAGTACAAAATTTCCTTCATTTAGCATTCTGACCAAACCAGGCTAGAAACAGCTTTGACGACCCTACAAATTTAAAAAAAATCAAATAAAAAAAAATTAGTGCAAATTAGTACATTTTAAATTTAGCACTAGTCAAATTTTTTAGTACAAAAGAAAAATTATTTTTTTGGTGACTAATTTAATATGTTTACTTAAAATGTTATTTAAGTGGTGTACTAAACATTATAAGCGCTAAATTTGATATATACTTATTCGAATTTTATACAGTAGTAAAAAATTATTTCTAAATTTCAAATTATACGAGTAGTCTACAGTTGGTGTTTCAAATGATCACAGTTTACATTGAATACTGACAATTTATTTAATCTACTAAATATTTTAAACCCGTGGCCATATTAAAATATTACATTTATAATTGTTGATATAAATATTGTGTTTAAAAAAAAAAAAATCTGTACTAAATTTTTAATATAAGTACTAAAAGTTTAAACATACCACTTATCTTTAGCTAAATGTCTATATAAAAAACAAAACCTTTTTTTAGCAGCGCTAGCTCACAATATTTGAAAGATGAATTGTTCTCTAGGACTAGTACTAAATTTCTTTCATTTAGCATTCTGACCAAACTAGGCTAGAAACAGTTTTGAGGACCCTACAAATTTAAAAAAATCAAATAAAAAAAAAATTAGTGCAAATTAGTACATTTTAAATTTAGCACTAGTCAAATTTTTAGTTCAAAAGGAAATTTTTTTTTGGTGACTAATTTAATATGTATGTTTACTTTAAATGTTATTTAAATGGTGTACTAAACATTATAAGCGCTAAGTTTGACATATACTTAATTGTACTAATTTATTTTTTAATTTGTAACAACGTCAGAGCTGTTTCTAGTCTAGCTAATTTAGTACAGAAATATATATTTTTTTAGATTTATACATTTTAATACATAATATTTATATCAACAATTATATCTATAATATTTTAATGTGTCGACCCGTTTAAAATATTTAGTAGATTAAATAAATTGTCAGTTATCAATGTGGTTCTAATAATTTGACCACCGACTGTACATGATACCCTTTAAATACTTAAAATTCTAAAAATTGTAGATGTTAAGAAATATTTATTTTGAAATAATTATGTCTTAGCGGATTACTAAAATTAGCTTTTATTTTGTGTATTACTTGCATTTACATTATATTAAGCATTTCTTTATACTAAGTAAGTACCTTCATCGATCGGCAGACAATCTACTTAAAGTTGAACCTCACTAGGTTAGGTTAGGTTAGGTTAGAGTGGCTATCAAAATGCACACTTAGACCGATGACGGTCCGTTGTGATACCAAGGTATCCTACTCCCCTTACACCTCCATTGGAACCATTTTGAGCTACTTATGTAGCGTAAGATATCTCGCACATTGCAGTTCTCGAGATCCATAAGGCCAGATGTTTATGCCTCCTGTAAGCTAGCGCCGAGCATGAACAGAGTAAGTGGCTTGGAGTCTCTTCCTCCTCCTCATCCATACAGCTTCTACAGAAGCCATTTACCATTGACCCAAGCCTCCAATACCGTCCGGGCCTGCCGATTTATAGGGTTTAAATCCGTTTAGTGCCCATATGATCCGGTTTTTGCACACAATTTCCTCCGGGCACCCCGACGATAATTTTTCCCTATTCCTACCAAGCTCCGTCGACACACCCACACTACCTGGGAAATGGGTATTCAACAGAAGCGCCAATGATTCCCCATTAGGCGTTGTCTACAGCCCATCTGGTTTAATTAAGTAAATAGGGCTCGTTGGACTCTTAGATAAGATTTTCCTGAGGCGCGAAGTCTACGAAACACCTTCCATTTTTATCACAGAATAGTCTCCAAGACCTCCTCCGCGCCTTCCTTATTTCCTTTTTATACTTTTTAAGGTGCTCCTTATAGGAGTCCCAGTCCTGAGTTTCCCTAGAGCCCTTTGCTCTATTGAATGCTTTCCTACACCCTGAACGAAGGGTTCCCAACTCCCTGGACCACCATACCGGTTTCTGCTTCCCTTTAGGTATTCTCTTGGAGCAAGCAGTGTCCAAGGATAAGTTGCAGGCGCTTGTGATTTCCCTCACTAGGAAATCCAGCTCCTTCTCTGTGGCTGGGGGCTTCGGAGCATCGGTCGATAAGAGTCCTACTAACACTTCCCCGTATTTGTTCCAGTTAGTCCTTCTAGGATTCCTGAAGGCTTTCCGGGTAACAGGGTGAATGTCAAAATTAAACGTCACGTACCGATGGTCCGAGAAGGAGTGTTCCTTTGCCACCCTCCATTCCTTGACCATATGTGTAATGGAGCCTGATGCAAAGGTAATATCCAGTACCTCCTGCCTGTTACTAATAATAAAAGTGGGCTCTTGCCCCAAATTACACACTGCAAGGTTAGTACCCAATAAGTAATCGAATAAGTACTCACCCCTAGCATTGATGTCGGTGCTACCAGATTGTATGATGCGCATTTGCATCACAACCCAGTATTACTCCGATCTTTTCCCGTTCTGCTTCGAGTATCAGTTCCCCAAGATTATCCATACAACCATAGTAAGCAGCCTCCCGTCTCCAGGCCAACTGCCGTTACGTCTCCACTGCTATATTGTGGAAGATGAAAAATACTCAAGTTATTTTTAGCGAGAATACAAAATCTGATCTTATCGGACCCAGAAGAGTATAAAATTGTATACCGTTTTACACCGAGGCCACAGATCTTGTTTTTACTAATCCAGGGTTCTCGAACTAGGATTATGTCCTCATCCGATTTGGTCAGTTTGAGAATCAAGGCTGCCGAAGCAGCCTTAGAATGGTGAAGATTAATCTGAACCGTGCTCAGCATAAACAGATAAACTTACCTTCCTTCATATACTCTGCGCTGTCCCGGCAGGGTTTAATCTCTCGGTCCTAGGAGGACGTCATCAATCCTGACGCTCCCTTCCGGTGCTCCGTGTTGGCTCTTTATGCCACTCTCCTCCCCCCATCGACTCGACCCGATCTTCCTCGTTCGAGTCCAGGGATAGGCGACTACCCATAGCCGTCAATCGCTCCATCGCTGAGCTCCCAACGTCACTAAGGTCAATCAATTTACAATAATTTATTCGACTTGTATTGTAAGGTCGATAAATTCAACTTTGGATATGGCTTTTGTTTGAAAATGTAGGTCTGGTTCGAAAAATTCCGGCATTTAGAATTTTTGGAAGTTTCTGATTCTTTGGGCTCCTACAGACACACAATAATCTAATTTTGAAAAACAAAATAAACAAAGCAATTTTGTATGAAATATTTAAAAAATGTGTAAAATGTATATTTCCTATCATAATTATATCGGTTATCTATATTGAAATCGGGTATTTTATAAAATTAAAAAGCCTGAAAACTAATTCTGAATTTTCGCAATTTTGACAATTCTTAAATTAAATATTGAGAGTTTGAGGTGTTTTTTTTCATTTTCAACTCGCCTCATTAGCCTAGCGTCTCTAAAGTAAATTGAATAACCCTTAATAAATTTGGAAAATTCTTTTGTAACTATTTCAAAAACAAAAATCCTAAGAGTTGTGGAAATTCCAAATTTTCAGAATTTTTAGAATTTTCAAAAATTAATTCGAAAAATTATAGAAATTCAAGAACAAATAAATTATAAAATGACCGAATTTATAAAAGTTTCATTAAATCCGGAGTTCTGGAAAACCAAATGTAGTTTTAAATTTCTTACAATCCTTCTTAAAATAATCTTTGCCAGTAATCCCGTATTCATGAAACTCCAATTAACACACAGCCTAGTTGTAGAATTTTCCAGAATCTCGATACCACAAATTTATTAAAAAATTTAACACACAATTATTTCTAAATTGCAACTTTTCCTCTAAAATCTGTTGGAATTTTAAATTACATTTTGAATTTAATTAAAATTTCGAATTTTCAGTTTGAACATTTCTCTAAATTAAAAAAATTAAATTTTAGTGTTTTACAATTTTTCAGAAATTTTGAAAAATCTGTAAAATTGTTAGAAATTTTGAAACATTTAAAATATTTACAAATGTACCAATATTTCAAGGAATTTCCAATAATCCGGAAAATTCTAAAGATTCTAAGCAACTTGAAATTTCCAAAAAAGTTTAAAAATTCTAAACAACTTAAAAATTCTGGAAATTTTAGAAAATTTTGAACTATGTAGGTAATAATAAGAATGTTTCAGAAATCTTGAAGCTACTAAAAATCATAGAGATTATAAACAAATTAAACTTTTCAAATGTGTATATTCTGAAATTTCTTCCAAATTTCATTAATTTCCAATTTTATTTAGTGTCAAACACGAACCTAAAATGCATACACATAGTAGCATTTTAAGTTCGTGTTTGACACCAAATATCAAATAAGAAGTACCTTCTTCAATACGCAGACAGTGCGAGGTAAAGTTAATATTTCTGCCATTTTCGCCTCACACAGATAAGTAAGATAATTGTAAAAGGAATATAAGAGCTGGCATTTTTGGTGCAGGTTTTACCAATTTTCACACTCTGAATGAAAATGGCAATATTGGTAATTTGTTAATTTTGTTTAGGCATTTTGGAAAATTTTTGTTAAATTTCTATTTCTTTGAATTAGCAACAATTGATTGTTGTAAAAATAATTCATAAAATTATAAAAATTTGAAAACGTACATTTTATTAACCAGCAGTTCGGCAGTATTAAAAAATTAAACAACTTTCTTGGTTACAAAGTCGGCTCTACAATCTTGCAACATTTTTTTTAGTTTAAAACGTTTTACGAATTTCGCAAGAAATTTTCAAAAAATTCTTTAAAAGTGTTATAAATTATAAAAATTATAAAATATTTACAAATTTACCAACATTTTAAAGAATTTCCAGTCATTCGGAAAATTGTAAGCTCCTAAGTATGTTAAAAAATCCGGAAATTCTAGAAAATTTTAAAATGGAAAAAATTATAAAAGTTAAAGTAATCCTGAAGCGTCTAAAATTTCAAATCTGAATATTCTGGAATTATTCAGATTATAAAAATTTTAAATATTTCGCAAATTTTTATTTTTAAAGTTAAGCTATATTTAAAAAAAAAATATATTGGGGTCTGATACCAAATACCAAATCTACACTTTTTCGAAACTACAAAAAATTAACCGGTTTATGAGAAATAAAGAAAAATCAATATTTGATTGCATTAATATTTAATATTTCATTTTTTAAATTAGGCCTTTATACCTTTGAAAAATGTTCCTTTCGCCTTACACAGAGACTCTCAAAATTATAAAAATCTGAAGACTAATTCTGAATTTTGACGAAACTGAAATTTTTTAAATTCAATGTTATTAATTATAATATTACGAGATAAATTTTTTATTTTCAGCTCGCCTCATGAGGCCAGCACCTCCGGAAATTCGAAATTTCGAATTTTCAGTATTTATAGAATTTTTAAAAATTAATTCGAAGAATTATAGAAATTCTAGAACTAACATGATTTTTAAAAGTTTTGTTAATTCAGAAAAACTCAAAGCTTTCTAGAAAATCAAATAAAATCCTTATAAAATTTCTGAAAATCTTAAAATAAACCTTTTAAAATACGAAATGTTGTAGACATTTTGAAAATACAAATTCTATTTCGAAATTTATCATCCAAAAAAATTTGAAATTTTAATGAATAGTAGATTTTAATAAACTATAATTAATTGTTTTGATTATTTGAATGTATGAATTTGCGAATAGTCCGCAACCATAAGCCACTTATCCATCATGTTCGATATGACTTGAATAGAGAATTTTAATATCTAAACAAATTTACATTTTTTTAAAATCAAAATTACAGAAGTATTGATTGATATAAATTCAAGTTGTGATGGGTTATAATAATAATAATAATAATAATAATGGTGATGATGATCATAATAATGATTATGATAATGATGATTATGTTGTATGTTTACTAAACAAATTCGGATATACAAAAAAAAAAAACATAAAACGCAAAATTTGCATATCTCAATCCATAAGGTGTGAGATGAGGAAATTATTTTCACTTTTTAAATTTGATTATAAGTACGTTGTTTGTATACTATGTTGGGGGTGTTATTATAAAAAACACTTCATTTAAAAATATACAAATATGTAGGGAGTACTGATAGTACAGTTATCCAACAGTACATAGTGGATAATATTTTTTTTTGTTGCTAATATATAGCTTTTATATGTATATTTTTGGGTCGGAAAGAATTGGATGGAGTACTACAAAGCACAGTAAATCGTTAATGATACTATGATATTGATTATATTACAACAAAAAAAAATTGATTGAAAAAATTACGGCGTTTGTATATGTGAAAATGACTATATTTAACATTATTAACGCGATGTCGCCGATTAAACGAAACATAAAATGAACATAAATTAGAAAATGATTTTATCCGATTTAATAGAAATTTAAAAATATTGGGGAAAATGGTTTATCCAACCATTTTATATACATATACTAATGCAAACTTAATCATTACTCATGTTATCACATAGGCAAATTTTCAAAATCAAATCCAATTATTGCGATTTGTTAAAAAGTAAACACTTTCATCTATTTATAATATAAACACAAACCACAATAAAAAAATCCCATTCCAAAACACTTAAAACACCCCTTCTCATAAATATATCACTAAACACCTTTTTGCCTCTCGATACAATCATCTTAAATATTTTACAAGATTAAAAAATGTTTAGATTTACCAAGCCCACCCATAAAAAAATTCTTTGTTGAAGCAACAAAAAATTGTGTATCGCATCTCGTACGTAATCTTATCAATTTATATATAAGCAAATATTGATCTATGTACTTCAAAAGTTATATATTTTTATTTTTGTTTTGTTATATTCCTGCTTTTCTTACCAAATTCAAATATACAATCTTAGAAATTCTTGTCTATTCTCTTTTTTTTTTTTTATTTTTTATTTACCTTAGATGTAAAAAAAATAAGGATGTGAAAAATAGTTTTGATACGCTTTCTTTAAAGTTGTTATCCTTTTGTGTTTAATCTAATTTTATTTATTTATGATAGTTGTTAGGTTTCCTTTTATGCAAGAACAAAAATTATTTAAGATAACAATGTAGGATAAGAATATATAAATAAACAAGTCAAATTATTTTAAAACGTTAAATTATTAAATATTCGTTTGTTTTTTGTCATGATGATTTTATAACAGTTTATTTATTTGTAAGAATAAGGAAGTATAATTTAAAATAAATGGAATTATTTATCTGGTAAGGAGTGTACAGTTTCTTAATATCGCTAAAATAAAAATTCAAACTGTTCAATCTTAGTACGGTTCTGAATAGTACGAAAATAAAGTAAAAACTAGGCAAGATAAATGTGGCACAAGGTTCGTTCTGAAATTTCTCAGTACATATATAAATGAAATTCATAAAATTTAAAAAAATCGGAAATCTAATTCTGCACTTTTAAGATTTTGAAAATTCTTAAGTTAAATATTATTAAATGAATAGATATAAACATCCTAACTAACAACAAATTAACTACGTCAACTTGCAGTAAAGGGGCACTAACTAGCTGTAAAATTGGGAAAGAATTTCCAGAAAATACTCCTGCAAATAAAAAGATGAAAACGACTAAAGAAGAAAAGAGTACGATGCGGAAATTACCACTGATGAGAATTTACTAAAATCTCAATCAAACTCAATGAAAACCGAAAAATTATCTGCCTAAGAATGCCTAAGAAGTTCAAACTAAAAATTTAAGTTAGCAAACTGCACTTAAAACTCTGCAGATGGTTCAAAACTGAATTTTGGGACTGCATTTACAGTAATAGAGGAACCAAACATACTAACATATAAACTGTCTCCTCATCTATACGTACAGCAGAATTACATGCTTTAAAAACGCAACAGAACTTGCGTTAAATCAAAATTATAGATAGAAAATAATCTTTTCCGGTTTACTACGCTCTCGTGAAATACTTGAAAATAAATTTTCAAACTCTACAAACGTTATCGACATATTTCACACTATAATGAATGTCATTGGAAAAAAAAGCTCAAGGGATTTCGAATTCTGGCTTTCATCTCACATTGGGATAGTCAGGAATAAAACTGCGGATCAAAAAGTAAAAGCAATAGCTGAATCAAGCAGAGTTCCAGACGACAAGAAAAGTTAGAGTCGGAACCTCAAAAATTTAATCCATGAAAAAATAAATGAAAATTGACTAAATTAATATACGGCAAAACACAAGCAATAATAAATTAAGGAAATTCAAGGATTGCATTAATTTCTGGAAACCACCTGAAGATACAAAAGAACAAACAATAGTTAATTGACTGCGTATAGGTCATACCAATCTCATAAATAGCCTTGGCAAAATCTGTATAAACAACGTTAAGCTGATGTCTGGAATTTAAACTATCAAATAAGTCGCCGCACAACGAAACCAAGTTAGTTATTGTGGACCTACCGGCAGGGTTGGTAAGTTTTAAACAGTTGTTTTAAACAAAAATTGAAATGTAGGAATTACAGAGGAATTGAAGCCAATTACAGTGGCACTTGACAAAATACAACAAACAACATGCAAATTAGCAGACGCTGTAGAGGTCTGGAAAGGGTTGGAGCCACATTTGACTGGAAATGGAACTGTTAAAACATTATATCAAAAAAGATACAATAAAACACTAACAAATGCACATTTTGCGGCATATCTTTTAAGTCCTAAGCCACAAAAATCAGTTATTACTACAGACGAAAGAGAAAAGGCAATGGATTTTATTGAATTAAATTTTTCATTAAATTTCATAAATACCCATTCAGGGATTTACAATTTAAAAATTGTGAGCAGCTCACAGATTTTGAATGGTGGATGTCGATGCAATCGCTTTATCCGAATATTATTTCGAGTAATAATTTGGATTTGATTGGTTAGCTGCATACTGCTACATCGTCATCAGCTGGTATAGAAAGGATTTCTTCTAAATTTGGCTTAACGCAAACTGCTTTAAGAAGCAAACTCGGAACTATTAGGGCGGCTAAATTGGTTTTCGTTTCGCAGCAATTAATTAAAAAGGTGCATAGGTTCTTGCAGACTTTAAAAATTTTTGATTTTGTAAAATCATAATGGAAATATTTTATTTATTTTTTGTGTATCATGAAGATATTTTTTATTTGTGTTTTTTATATGAAAAACATAAGTGTTAATTTTTTGTTTGCTATAAGTTTGTAACTCATACAATCAATAAAAATAGTTAATACGAAACAGTTTTTCATTCATCTGAATTAATATGTAGGTACCTTACCGTTATTTCTTACTAACCAAAAAACTGTTTAAAACAAAAAAAAACGTTTTTTTTGTTTTTTTTATTTAAAACATGTTTTTTACCAACCCTGCCTACCGGAATAAAATCCATGCTGTACAGGAGAAATGAAGTTTTTAGTATGGAAGAACAAGATTCTATGAACCATAGACTCAAACATCTTGGGTAAGACAGAAAGAATGGCCTTGAAGATTGGATGAATACAAGAAATTTTCCAAGGATCGGGTGAAAAACCGCGACGAAGGCTTTCATTAAATATGAAGGTAATAAGAAGGGTCAAACTCTCAGCACAACACCTAAACAGAATCGGCGGGAAACCATCATAACCCGCTCCCTTTCCAACCTCGGGCTGGAGCAAGCAATCCCGAATTTCTTCCTCTGTAAACTTCAAAATACTAAATTGATCGAAGGTGGGCAAAGCTGGAGATACGATAGCGGACGACAGACAGGTTTATAAGCCGACGCAAAAAAATTTGCAAACAGATTACAGATATCCAAGGGCTGACTAACGACGGAGCTCCGGTAAGACATAGAAGACGGAAAGCCAGCCACTTTTTTCTTACTGTTAATGAAATTCCAGAACTCCTTAGGACTAGATGTTAACTCTTCCTCAATTCGCACTATATAGTTGTTGTAAAGGAACCAGTTTAGGCACTTAAATTCCTTGCGGGCTCTATCAAAATCTGGATAATATTTAACAACATGCAATCTATACAAGAAATTAAACTTACATCGTTTCTCGAGCAAAACCAACTCATTATGATACCATGGCTCCCGACGGCCGATTTTATTTATTTTAACCCGCGGAACGTGCTTTTCGATACCACACCTGAGAAGATCGTTGAAACTTAATACGATACAGTTTAAATCACCACCGCGTTGTAAGAAGTCCCAATAAGAAATGCTGAGAAATTCATTCAAGTATGTGAAGTCGGCTTTTCTAAAATTAAAATTAAAATCATTAGAAACATAATTATTTTTACAATTAGAATGAAAAATATTTATCGTAATCGGTATGTGGTAGTTGCTTTCACAACCAGTGAAGTCCAGACACGCAGAAATCTCGGCATACATAACATTATTAGCAAATAACAATTCAAGGAATTTGCCCCGCCTATTACTAATACGGTTGAGCTCTGTAGTTGAGATGCCAGCAAAATAAGGTAATGCCCTCTCATCGGTAGGAGATGAAGAAAATACGCCGTCGACATCGTCCCAAGATATATCGGGTAAATTAAAGTAGCCCACAATGATAAGTTGGTCGCTAGGACGAACTAGAGGCATAAAAAAGCTGAGTCAATGAAGTTGATAAACGTGTTGTAGTAATCCAAGTCCGATCTGTAAGTTATATACACGGCGACTACAACAATCGAAGTATTAATGGCCAATCTGACTCGAACAGCAACCACGTTTAGGTTAGGATGACAGGCAATCACATCATTAGGTACCGAATTCTTTACCGCAATCAAAACACCACCACCCTTACGACTGGTGTCAAAATCGTATCTATCCTTTCTATGAACGACGTAATCAGATGGGAAGTATTCTTCGGAGAACATATTTATCGTAAGCCAGGTCTCGCTGATTATTATGACGTCATAATCGTTGTCAAGTACGCCTAAACGGAAAACCTTAGCTTTACCTCGAATACTGGAGGCGTTGTGGTAGTAGATCGAGGTGAAATCGTTGATAGTGTTGGTTGCATCAGCAGTTATCGGTGTTGTTGGAACGTTATAGCAGCTCTGTTTTTTGGCTGTCGTGAATGATTTACAAATGGACGAATTAACAAACCACGAGGCTACATATCAGAACTGTTTAGCTTATTGAAATGAGCATCATACAAATGGTAAAGGACGACTCTCAATTTCACAGCAACATTTTAAACAAAAGTTCATTGTTGAAATTGGACTAATTTTAGACTCTAAAACTCATTGGAATACGTTACTACTTATGATTTAACAATTTTTAAAGCTCATTGGATAAAAAGCACTGATCGAAGATATTTTTAAAATAATGCTTAAAGATATTTGTGATGCTTTGTCCCCTGTACAAGAAGCAGTGGAAGCTTTGGGATGAAAAGATGCTACAATAATAACGGAATTCATTGAAAAGCAGGGTGTGTTGGAACGTAGAAATATTAATTAATATTTTTGGCGAAGTATTTAAAAGATCCAGAAACCAAATCACTCACTCAATGGGTAGTTTGTCTGCCATATTCATCAAAAACAAATGCTTAATTTTGGCAAGCGATTATTGGAAATATTGTTTCAAATAGAATCAGAAAGTTTACTGGATAGTAAGTAACAAATGTGTGTAATGATGTTGCAATGTCGCCTAATGACGAACTTAACTTGGCTTTTGAAAAAAAGTCTGTACAAAAACAGAAGAAGTCATTAATGTTAACGCTTTTAGAAAAGATTTCATTTTTTCGAAGAAACTGGGAAAAGAACAAACAATTTATAATTGCTTTACAATGCCTTACTTACAGTTAAACCAACTACAACCGACTCAGAAGGAACCTTATCTGTCTCAGGAAATTTTTGCAATTAAATTTGAAGCCGTCTTATTAATTTTTATAATAAAAAAATTAATTTGTATATCTGAATTGGAATTGAAAACAAAAACTATGAAAAAAAAACTTTATTTAATGCCGCTTTTAGCGAACTAACATTATAAGTGCGATTTTATTATAGAATACATTTTTTCTTTAAAAACCCGGTTTCAACCGGTTAACCGAATTTAAGATTGAAAAAAACCGGTTTTAAAAGAAACACGGTGTTTTGCAAATCCTTGTTCATAATAATAGCAGCAAGGGGATTTTAGAAAGCTAATGGGTTGATCCAAGCACTGCACGGAAGAAAAGCGAAACCTTATTAAAAAACTTCGATGTGAAAGAAAATGTTACCGTGAAATACAAGAAATTATCTGATGTTCTACGACGGACTATACGGAGGGTGACTATACGGAGGTGTCTATTAGAAGCTAAATTGACCGCCAGGAGCCCGAGAAAATTACTATTGCTTAGCAAGAGACATGTGGCAAAAAGAATACAGTTGGCTAAGGCGCACGTCAATTGGCCCCTAGAAAACTGGCGAAAAGTTGTATGGAGCGACGAAAGTAAAATTGTTCTTTATGGTTCCACAGATCGTCGAAAATATGTGGGGAGACTTCTAAATACTACTCACGACACTGTTTAGCGTGGTGATGCAAAATTGATAGTTTCAGCTTGTTTCTCATACTATATTGTTGAGTCAAAAATAATGTGAGCAAAGTTAATCCAAAAAATGCCGAGCAATTGTGGGAGGCAGAAATGTCAAAACTTAGTGGACTCTATGAAAAGGAGATCCTCGGTTGTCGTTCGTAATAATGGGCATGCAACTAAATATTAACTGCTTTATTAAAAACCAATACACGGAAGTGGTAGTTGTTAGGTTTTTTGATGTATTTTTCAATTATTCCTAAACATTATTTCGGACTGCTATTTTTGTGAACACTTAAAACTTGATCAAACTTGCGTTTTTGAAAACTTATACTGGTTTTTTCTTCTTCTGGATAGCGATGCTATTAATATGAACACAACTGTAAGTGTATGTAAGGATTTCAACTGGAACTTCAATTATAAATAAAATTCAATTAAAATTCAGTGAACAGTATGATCCCAGTGTCTACCGCCACAAAAAACACCTGTTGTTTCATACTCCCAGTGCACCCCCGGAAACCCCAATGTTCACTCAGATATTATCCAATGTCACTGTTTCCTCATAGTAAGTCTCTTAGGGGTCGCCGGGCTCGCCTTGTACCAATTTTACACATAACATAGCGGAAGGAAAGGAAAAGAATGTTAGAATTATAGACACTAAAACATTTTTTTTTCTCGTAACTTCTAGTGACCATACTAATTCATGTACTAATCCATATACTAAGCGTCCATGAAAACCTTAATCGCTTGAAATTATATTTATTGTATGATTTATTTCACTGATCACAATTTTTTTTATAAGCGCAAAAGTTGCATATCACAAATCCTGATGCTTTTAAAAGTTGTAGAGATTAAAAACGTAAATTAAATGAAATTTCTTTCAATTTTCAAAAGTTTTAAATGTAGATGTTCCTAAGAATAGAGGATTCCTAAAATTAACGCGTAAATTCCGTATAATAAACATTTTAAATTTGCTCTAGTCTGAGGTCAGTCAGTCAGACAGTCTTAAGTCTTCCTTAAAAGGAAAAATTAGGAAAAGCCGATAGATGCCGCATATGTTAGGTAAGAGGCGGCGTCATCTCAAAATGTCCAGTGATATGTTTCGTAGTAAATATGCATTTTTAAAATAATATTTATGCTAATATAATAATTGGCAATAGTTCAAAGCGCAAAAAACCGCGATATATCCAGAGTTTCGCCCAGCTATTGATCCGTTACTCTCGATATTGTCGTTAAGTAATCTCAGAGTATCTTTTAATTCGATTTTTAACAGAACCGCCTTCACATAGTCTAATATGAATGTAATCTAATTCCAAATATTATTTTAGACGTAGGACATTTTTTTTTTTTTTTCTAAAATCTAGCATGCAAATTTGAAGTCACGAGACTTGATAGGTTGGATATGAAAGGGCAGTTCATTTTTACCGTAAATGATCGATTCTAAGTGTTTGTACCTCTTCTAAATTTGCTGTACCACCTGCGTTTCTGATACATTTAGAATAACTGAGCGTTGACGTTTTATCCCAATTTGTCAAAATAACTTTAGAATTTTATTTTTTCGGATACAATGAACCTACTTTAAAGTTCTGGAAATTTCGATTAGATAGATTGGTTAGTGACTTCGCTTCCTTTCTCATAGCATCACCGTTCTCTTCACTCGCTAAAATTTTATTGATGTTAGCGTTGTGTACGACTTCGCTTGTGGTGTTGCTGAATTGATTTCAGATATCTTGATGAGATGATAGAGCTCCTTCGTTGATGAGCCTCAGGGTATACAATAACTTTCTTATTTTGATTCAATCTTTCCAATTTAAAAAAATGTGGATGGATCTTCTGGTTGTTGGTGGTCAATGGTTTGCTTCCTGTGATCTTAACTTTTACATAAAAATATCAGAAAACTGCTGTCTGACCTCTATTTTAATAAGCTTGCTTCCTATTAAAGTTCGCATATATACACATATATACAGTTTTACAGCAAATATTTTGAGATGTTTAGTTTTCTATGTCATAATGGTTCGAAATTAACACACTAACTTAAATTTGATGATATTATTGACCGTAACACAATTTTCTTTATCAAAATCACATTAAACAAAACTAAATTAAAGCTGCTTCTCCATTATGTAGCTCATTTCCACCAGTCCTATGGTAGAAATCGTCCATCTTGCAAATAATACAAAAATTCATTAATTTCAATATTTTCATTCCTCCTATATAAAAAAAAATAATAATAATTTATTTTCATTAAAACAGGCGACTAATTTAGTTTTTATAATTTTTATGAGTTATGATTTTATGTATAGTTTTATGTATCATTTATATTCTTGACCATAAATTAATCAAATTGATATGACAAATACATATATACCTTTAGTATAAATTATTTATACGATTAATGATTATTGTTTGACAAAAAAAAAAAAAAAAAACATCAAAATACACCCAATAAACTTTAATAATTTTTTGTTAAAAACTATTTTTTTCAGTACCGGAATAACACCAGCCATGTTCACAGAAAATCTTCCAGGTGATAAATTAGCACTGATAATAACATCGTTAACAGAAGATATGGGCGGCACATACACTTGTACAGCATCCTATGCAAATACGGAATTTATACAAAATAGTGTTAAAATTGAGACATACGGTAAGTGCAATATTTTAGATATAGTCAGTAATGTGTTAAATTAGTTGAGTGATAAGAACCAATAAAATCTATTAAAAAAAAGAAACTGTCGGCAAGGAAAAAAATCGTTTTCAATTATGGTACCGCACAAAGAAATAGAAAATCAATTACCAAAGGGGGAAAGTGCTGATTAGTTTTTACATTTTGATGAAACTTCACTATGCACACTGTACACACATATACAAATAGCAAACAAAATAATTGTTATTTTTTTTTTTTTTTTTGCTTTTTTAAATCGATTGGAAAATTTAATGGTTCGAAGAAATAAGATTATTTTAATTGAATGTTTGATACTTCATCGAGATAGGATGGTTATTGGAATTTTTTACCTATTGACAGGCAATAATGTTTTTTTTTTTTATATTTAATATTCTTTTCTAATTGAATAATTAAGATGGGCATGACTAATTGAATTATTTATAAAGGGTCGTAAGTAAAACACATTTTTAATTCTATGAACATATTGGTTTAAGAAATATAACTTGTAACGCCAGAGCGCCAATATTGAAATGCTAAAGGTTCTCTCTTTTGTTGGAAGCCCAATTGAAGATTTTCGATTTTTGGTACAGAATTTTTGAGCAATTGGTTTTACAATTCTCGTAGAATTGAAATTTCCACACAATATATAGAAATAATCGAACGATTAAAAATGCAAATTGTAAAGGGTGTAAACCTTCGCAGTCGGAAACAATTGTAGATTTTAGTTGTGTTCCATTTGAGCTTTTTGGTAAATTAGTAAATTATACATTTCGTCTGTTTACTTTTATTAAAACTTGTTCAATAAATCTAAAATAGTAAACTAATTAATTTCTCTTTATACAGGGATCTTGAATTATTACAGTTTAATTATAAAAGCTCATTTGCGTAGGTTTATTAACGAATTAAAATTTTTAGAGATTTTATTTCTAGTCCAGTAAGCTCTCTTTTTTGAGGTTTTGATCTTGAAGTCTAACAATTCTACTGAATTGCTGTTTGTATAAAATTTGAATCTCAATATTTTTTAAAAGCTTCCCTAAAATGCTTGACAGTTGATTTTAGGCCTGATTTTTACTTTAATAGTGCCAAGTCATTTTTCGGAAGCTTATACGGTACGCGAAAGTTTCCTTTATTAAATCAGAAACCATTTTTCAGATTCGGTTAAAAGTTAACGTACATTTGATTGCATTTTTTTGATTTTTAACCAATTTATTTTCTTTTCTCAGTACACTTTTTAAAAACTTGTATTAGTAGGACTTCAATAGTTTTATAATACTTTTAATATATTTCTTTTTCGTGCGTTTAAAAGCTCGGATTTAATCAGATAGGATTTTTAGAAATAAAACATAAATATGTGCTTTTTTATTTTTGCTCGTTTTATAATACTTATTTTTTATCTTACTCAAATTGATTGTTGTTTAAAACAATTTAAGTTTTCTAATTTTTACATTAAAAGGTTGTGTTGCAGATTTTATGTATACTTTAGTTCGATAATGCTTCAAATGTTGTAAGTCTCCTGTAGGTTTTTGAAATCGGAAGCTTTAGTAACTAATATTAATATTTAGGGATATAATATAATTAAAAAAGCTCATTTTTAATAGCTTCAAATTATTTTAAATAATTTTTCAGTAAAACTATAATATGGGATTTCTAAAAGCTCGTTTCAGAAAGTTTTAACTAATTATAATTTATAAAGTTCAGTAAAAAATAGAACTTTCATCGAGAGATGAATGGGTAGGGTAATTGCAGTAATTTTTCATTTTAGTTTGTTAAACTAAGTCAGTTTTATTTTTATCAATTATAAAGCAGATGAAACATTGGAAAAGCTTATTTATCATTAACAATGAGCTTAATTTCTTTTTTGACCAATTAAAACTTTTTCTTTTGAACTTGTTTTATTTATTAAAATAAATAAGCTCCCCTATTAGAATGGGACAAATCAGTTAGATATATACAGGTATCATCAAGAGCTTTCAAGTGCCAGCCTTCCTAATTATTGTTTAAAATCCGATTTTATTAAACATTCCCAATAAAACTTAAATACTAAACTAAATTAATTATCTTTTCAGAAAGCTCAACATACTAAAGTTATATTATGAAAGCTTATCCAGCTTTAATTAACACAAACTTAACAAATTTTAATACACATTAAACGTACTATCGGAAACACTTAATCTTATTAGTCAGACACTTTTTAGTAAGACCCATTACAATTCCAACACGTACATAATTTGGCAAAATAATACCCGATTAAATTTTAAAAAGAGTTCATCCTTAGATTTATTAAACTATATTTTTTGATTATTTAGGTTTTTTAGTCGGATTTTATATCTATTGCAGTGCTTTGGATAAAAAATCTTTGGATCTGATTGATATTAAATTGAAAGCTTACTAATTTGAAGTCTAATAATTTTAGTAAATGTGCTAATTAATGTTAACTGCTCGGATTACTAATTGCTATTCCGTAAGAAGAAGCTTTTTTCGGTAAACTTTTATTCTGAAATTTTTTAAAGCTTTTCTAAAATTTTCCAATATTCCAAACATTTTAAGAAGTTTAAATAGATTCCTCCTTTAAAAAGAAATGAAAAACCGTATTTTAGGTTCAAATGGTTTAGGTTTAGTTAAATTGCGAAGCTTATTTTTACCTGCTTCAATTTTAATGTGCTTAGCATATTTCTACTTAATTTCAATATTCATGTTGAACCGATCATCACAGACGGATAAAACCTTTACTCATATAGCGTTCTGAAAAGCTTAAAAAATCGCAATGTGCCAATAAATTTTAAATTGCTTTTTAAGGAAACTTGATCGCCAATCTTTATGTTGTAGCGTTTTTATTGAGAAAGCTTTTTTACGGCCATGGTCTCAATTAATAGTAAGAAGCTTTTGAAGAACTTATACTATTTTTAACACCACGCTGTATGCGTCTAATTTGATAAGTGCTAAGTTCGATAAACACTTGCAGGAACCATTGAATAGATACTGTAACACTTAGAAAGCTTAACCAGCTAACTAAAATTTAAAAGAAGAAATGTGATATCGATCTTTTAAAAGCTCGTTTCAAAAGGTTTTTAATTAGGATAAGTAGAGCCCGGAATTTTAAGCAACTACCTATGTTTGTATTTAAATCAACATTTGCTCTGAATGATTTAAATCATTCATTTTTATCTAATTAAATCAAGCTGTATTTTTTAAAAATCGTTTTTTACTTTTTTATGCAATGTAATCCGTTATTTAAGTGGATTTGCCTTTATTGGATGCTAATCTAATATCCTTGACATTATGCCCTGCGATATAATAAAACGGATTTAGTGAGTTTTTTCAGTTCAGTCCTCGTGTATCAATCAACCTCAGTTTTAGCTAATCGCGTGTTTTTCCATGGATCACTTGAATGAGTTTAGCTAAATTTATTCAAATTTATAAAATTGGTAGAATTTAAAGAATTTATATAATTTATAAAATTTATTAAACTAACAAAATTTATAAAATTTATCGAATTTACAGAATTTTTTGAATGTATAAAATTTACAAAATTTATGGAATTAGGATTTGTAGAATTTATAGAACTTGAAAATTTATCGAAATGATAGAATTTATAAAATTCATAAAATTTATAGAATTTTTGTAGTTTGGCTTATTAGAATTTTTAAAAGTTATAGAATTTGTAGAATTTATAGAATTTATCGAATTTATTTTAGGGTTTATAGAATTTATTGGATTTATCGAAGTTATGAAATGATGACTAATTTGAAAAATTTATTATAGAACTTAAAAGAATTATATAATCTACAGAATTGACAAACTTTAAGAAATGTACAGCGTTTATTGAATTGAAAGATTGAGTCATTAAAATTTAAAGAAATTAAAAAATTTATAGAATTTATAAAATTTATAGAAATTATGGGATTTTTAGAATTTATCGAATTTATTGAATTTATTAAATTTGTAAAATTGAAAGGATTTTACTGGGAACTGGGACAGTTGAAACAATTAATAATCTATAGATCAATATCTATTTATATTAAATTAAATTCACACTTTAGATGAACTTTTAAATAATAATTTTATTAATTTTTTTAAGTTTGAATTGATGTGAATAATTATTTATTTATGATAAAAACTTCTGTACATAAAATTAATTTATTGTATTTTATTGATCACCACCATTTATTATATTATTATTATGTCCGTGCGAGTTGGACGACATGTCGCCACGATGAAATTTAAGACGAGACTGTGTAATAATTTTATGTATTTTGTTTTTGTGTTTTTGTTTTGTCTTATGTGTCGTCGCTCCGTTGGTATATCTGGGATTGAATAGCTGCGTTTTTTTTTGTCATGAATGTGTTCGCATGAGGATTGTTATTTTTCATTTGTCTATGTAAAACTGTGGCGGTGAGTAAATGTAAGAGTGAATGGATTGAATGGTTAAGTGTAGAAATGAACAAGCCGGTACAGGCGGATATAATAAAATTTACAAAATTTAAAGAATTTATAAAGTTCATAATATTTAAAAAATTTTTAAAATTTGTAGAATTTATAGAATTTATAAAATCGATAGAATTTATACCGTTTATAGTATAGACTTGGTAGAATTTATAGAATTGGTAGAATTTGAAGAAGTTATAGAATTTATAAAATTTAAAGAATTTTTTGAAGTAACAAAATTTATAAAATTTATCGAATTTACAGAATTTATAGAATTTACAGGATTTATAGGATTTATAGAATTGATTAAATTTGAAGAATTTAAAAAATTTATATAATTTATAAAAATTATGGAACTGGGCATAGTTAAAATATTTTACAGAACTGATAAAATCTGCAAAATTTAAATAATTTATAAAATTTAAATCGATAGAATTTTAACAGTTTATAGACTTATTAGAATTTAAAAAATTGGTAGAATTTAAAGAATTTCTAAAATTTTAAGAATTTATTGAACATACAGAACTTAGAGAATTTTTTGAATGTATAGGATTTATGTACATCATTTAGGGGATTAGGATTTGGAGAATTTACAGACATTGTAGGATTTGTAGAAATTATTGTAATCATCGAAGTTATGAAATTTCTAGGATGAGTAAAATCTGTATAATTTGAGAAATTTATTATAGAATTTAAAAAATATATATAATTTAAAGAACTGATAGAATTGACCAACTTTAAGAAATTAATGGTGATTATGAAATTGAAAGAGGTTGATTTATTAAATTTAATAGGATTAATAAAAATTATTGGATATTTACAAAATTTATAGAATATAAAATATATATATATATAGAATTTATAGAAATTATGGGATGTTTAGAATTTATCGAATTTATTGAATTTATGAATTTGTAGAATTGAAAGGATTTACATAATTTATAGAAATTATGGAGTAAAATTGATAGAATTTATGGAACTGGGATAGTTTAAACAATTCATAAAACTAATAAAATCTACAAAATTTATAAAGTTCATAAAATTTAAAGAATTTATAAAATTTGTAGAATTTATAGAATTTATAAAATTTATAGAAATTATGAGATTTTTAGAATTTGTTGAATTTATTGAATTTTTGAAATTTGTAGAATTAAAAGGATTTACATAATTTATAGAAATTATGGAGTAAAATTTATAGAACTGGGACAGTTGAAACAATTCATAAAACAATAAAATCTACAAAATTTAAAGAATTTATAAAGTTCATAAAATTTAAAGTATTTATAAAATATGTAGAATTTATAAAATCGATAGAATTTATACCGTTTATAGACTTATTAGAATTTATAAAATTGGTAGAATTCGAAGAAGTTATAGAATTTATAAAATTTAAAGAATTTTTTGAAGTAACAAAATTTATAAAATTTATCGAATTTACAGAATTTAGTTAATTTATGGAATTTACAGGATTTATAGAATTTATTAAATTTGAAGAATTGAAAGAATTTATATGATTTATAAAAATTATGTAACCAGTTAAAATATTTTATAGAACTGATAAAATCTGCAAATTTTAAAGACTTTACAAAATTTATAAAATTTAAAGGATTTATAGAATTTTTAAAATCCGTCAAATCGATAGAATTTTTACAGTTTACAGACTTATTAGAATTTAAACAATTGGTAGAATTGTAAGAATTTATACAATTTTAAGAATTTATTGAATTAACAAAATTTATTCTACAGAATTTAGAGAATTTTTTGAATCTATAGAATTTACATCATTTATCGGATTAGGATTTGTAGAATTTATAGAATTTACAGAAATTGTTGGATTTGTAGACTTTATTGGATTTATCGAAGTTATGAATTTTCTAGGATGAGTAATATATATATATATATATATATATATATATATATATATATATATATATATATATATATATATATAATTTGGAAAATTTATTATATAATTTAAAATATAGTATGTATATATATATATATATATATATATATATATATATATATATATATATATATATATATATATATATATGTATATATATATATATATATATATATATATATATATATATATATAATTTATAGAACTGAAAAAATTGACCAACTTAAGAAATGAATGACGTTTATTGAATTGATAGATTGAGTTATTAAAATTATTAGGATTAATAAAATTTAATGAATTAATTAAGGGGCTTTTAGAATTTATCGAATTTATTGAATTTATGAAATTTGTTAAATTGAAAGTAAAATATAAGTAAAATTTATAAATATAATTTATCGAACTGGCAGAGTTGAAACACTTAATAGAACTAATCTACAATATTTATAGAATTTATAAAATTGGTGAAATTTGAAGAAGTTATAGAATTTATAAAATTTAAAGAATTTTTTGAAGTAACAAACTTTACAAAATTTATCGAATTTACATAATTTAGAAAATTTATAGAATTTATGGGATTTATAGAATTTGAAGAATTGAAAGAATTTATATGATTTATAAAAATTATGTAACCAGTTAAAATATTTTACAGAACTGATAAAATCTGCAAATTTTATTAAAGACTTTACAAAATTTATAAAATTTAAAGGATTTATAGAATTTCTAGAATTTATAGAATTTTTAAAATCCGTCAAATCGATAGAATTTTGACAGTTTATAGACTTATGGTATTAGAATTTAAACAATTGTTAGAATGGTAAGAATTTATAAAATTTTAAGAATTTATTGAATTAACAAAATTTATTTTACATAATTTAGAGAATTTTTTGAATGTATAGAATTTACATCATTTATGGGATTAGGATTTGTAGAATTTATAGAATTTACAGAAATTGTTGGATTTGTAGAATTTATTGGATTTATCGAAGTTATGAATTTTCTAGGATGAGTAATATACATATATATATATATATATATATATATATATATATATATATATATATATATATATATATAATTTGGAAAATTTATTATACAATTTAAAATATAGTATATATATACATATATATAATTTATAGAACTGATAGAATTGACCAACTTAAGAAATGAATGACGTTTATTGAATTGATAGATTGAGTTATTAAAATTATTAGGATTAATAAAATTTAATGAATTATGGGGCTTTTAGAATTTATCGAATTTATTGAATTTATGAAATTTGTTGAATTGAAAGTAAAATATAAGTAAAATTTATAAATATAATTTATCGAACTGGCAGAGTTGAAACAATTAATAGAACTAATCTACAATATTTATAGAATTTATAAAATTGGTGAAATTTGAAGAAGTTATAGAATTTATCTAATTTAATGAATTTATTGAATTTAAAAAAATTTCAAAAATTCAACGAATAAACAGAATTTATAAATTTATAGAATTTTTAGAACAAACTGAATTTTTTAAATGTCCAGAATTTATGGGATTAGAATTTATAGAACTTAAAAATTTATGCAAACGATTGAATTTATAAAATTCATAAAATTTATAAAATTTTAGTAGTTTATTAGAATTTATAAAATTGATAGGATTTATATAATTTATAGAATTTAGCGAATTTATAGAATTTATAAGATTTATCGAAACTATGAAATTTATAGGATTAGTAAAATTTGTATAATTTTAAAAATTTATTTTAGAATTTAAAAAATTTATTCATTTTATAGAACTGACAGAATTGACAAAGTTTAAGAAATGATAGAATTTGTAGAGTTATTAAAATTATATGGATTGAAGGATTTATTGAATTTAAAAAATTTTGAAAATTTATAGAAATTATGATATTTTTAGCATAGTAAAATTTGCATATGGTAATTTGGGAAATTTAGTAAAGAATTTAAAAAAATTGTTGAATTTATAGTATTTATAGAATTTATAAAATGTTTAGAATCTATAGGGTTCACAGAATACGACTAAAAATTAGGTAAAATTTTTAGAAAATGTAAAATTTGTGGAATTAATAAATTACACATTATTATAGAATTTATGGAAAATATAAAGCAATAGCTCGAGAAAACTGGTGAACTAAAATTTAGAAGTACAATTGCACTATAGATATTTTTTCGTTTCAAAGAAACTTGTTTCAGAACTTTTTAATGATGAAGAGCCCGGATTTTTACATAAATACACATGTTTCCATATGCACATTTTCTCTTTTAATGCATATATATTTGTGTTTATGATTTGTGTCCATTTTACGATAAAGGTGTAATATACACATATGTATAAACATTTAATAATTCATGAAAATCTGTTTCCTCAGGTTACTCAACTTTTGAGAAGGAGGTAAAACAACTTATCGAAATATAAACATTGTTAAGCGATGGCAGTCGCTTACATATGAACATTTTAAATAGAATTTCAATGTTCACTGAAACTGAAACATACTCTTATGCAGGCGCCCAATACCCCTATTACGGTTCTCGTTTCGCCAAGAAATACTATGCAAACGAGACTCGATTTGTACAGAATTTTACGGCAAGGCGATAACCGAGAGCAAGAATAGAGGCATTAATCGAAATTTTTCTGATTGATCTTTAAGAATTTAGTGAATTTATAAAATTTATGCAAATTATGAAATTTAAAGAATTTATCGAATCGGTAGAATTGAAATTAGGGAGAAATTATGGAGTAGAATTTAAGGAATTGGCGCAATTGAAACAATTTATAGAACTAATAAAATAAATCTACAAAATTTAATGAATTTATAAAATTCTAAAATTTAAAGAATTTTTAGAATTTGCAGGATTTATATTTATATCCATAAAATCGATTAAATTTATACAGTTTATAGGCTTATTAATATTTATAAAACAAACAACGAATTTATAATTTATTAACAAAATTTATAAAATTTCGCGAATTTACAGAATTTAGAGAGTTTATAGGATTTATAGAATTTTTAGAACTTAGTGCTTTATTTAATATCCAGAATTTAAAGAATTTATCTGACTAGGAGTTTTAGAATTCATAAAATTTATAAAATTCATAGAATTTATCGAATCTACAAATTTGTAGGTTTTGTAGAATTTTATGGAATTTAATTTATTTAACTTCGAAAGTTATGAAGTTTGTAGAACGAGTCAAATTTGTATAATTGGGAAGGTTATTATAGAACTTAAAAAAAAAATTCTTTTATAGAACTGCCAGAATTGATCAAATTTAAGAAATGTATAGTATTTATTGAATTGATAGAGATTGCCTTATTAGAATTATATATTAGGATAATAGAATTTACCATATTTATAGAATTTATAAAAATTAAAGAATTTATAGAATTTTTAAAATTTATAGAAATTATGGAATTTATAGAATTTATCGATTTTATGAAATTTGTGGAATTGAAAGAGTTTATGTAATTTATAGAAACTATTGAGTAATATTTATAGAATTTATGGAAGGGGACATTTGAAATAGTGTTAAGTATAAAAATCTTATATAATTTATAAAACTGACAGAATTTAAGAAATATATAGTGATTATTGAAATGATAGAATTAATAGAGTTATTAAAATTATTAGGATTAATTAAAGAATTTATAAAATTTATAGAATTCAAAAATTTATAAAATTTATAGAATTTATAAAATGTTTAGAATTTGTGAACCCTATTCACAGAATCCGACTAAAAATATTAGGAAATCTGTAGAAAATGTAAAATTTGTAGAATTTCTTTATTTTATTATAGACTTTATGGAAAATATAAAATTTATATTTTTTTGTTTACTTATTTTACCGTTTTTAGTGAATATTTCAAGGTTGTATAATATTCGCCTTACTTATTTAAGAGCATAAACATCCGGGATGATAGGAATAAAATGCACCAAAAATTCAAACCTTTCATCGAGAGCTTTTGGGTAATTTTTGTTTTTAGTTTTCTAAAATGCTTGTTTAAGCCACTCATCAACTGTTTCTCTAAAAGAATTATTTCTCAAGATATTTTGTAATGTGTAAACTTTATAAAGTTTAATGAAACATTCAGTAATAATTACTTTTAATTTTGTTTGTTTAATCTTGAGCCTTCCGTTCCTCGTACTAAGGCTGTTGTCTCCTGCTCCATGTTACCAAACTATCGTGTCTTTGAAACAAAATTCGTTCTCCTTTTCACTGACAGATTTCATTTATTTCTAACGACAGTTCTGTTTTTAATTTTTTTTTTCTGACATTGCTCAAGAGCACCTTAGTATAGGTAGAGCTGACTGTTTTAAATTGGTCAAACATTCCCATGGAGCACCGCCCTCGTTATTTATTTTATTTTTGATATCCAAATACTACAGGTTCGATTTGAGGAAGAGGAAACCCACCACAGCAGATTCTCTGAATATGGCAAATGTAATTTAAACCAGAGATCGCCTAATAATATCTGGCCTAATAATAAAATTCCGTAAAAGGGAATATTGGTATAATACAATAATTCCTAATGACCAATCTATTCATGACGCTAATTTAGTCACTTTATTCTATAAAATTAGGAGGCTATTTAGATAGATTACCTACTAACAGAAAACTACGCTCTATCCAATTATTTAACGTTATAACATTCGAACTAGTCTAAAATAACATCATTTGTTAAAACATATAACAACTATCATCATAATTTGAAAGTATGTTGTAGGTACTCGTAAAATCATACCATTTAATCAAATTTCGTTTTCATAAATAACTCAAGTCCATTTAATGCCGTTGCACACTTCAGTGTATTTTATAAACATTGTTATTATTAAACTACAAAATTATACAACACAAATTCAAGATGAAATTTTCACCCAGTTACTAAGAGTACCAAGTAGAACACCCCAAAAATCTAAAATTTGTGTTACATACATTTATATCCATTAGTTATTTTGTAAGTTTTGCACAAAACAACAAATCGGGACACAATATCCATGTATGTATAGTTTGACATAAATGATATTGACAAAAATAATAATACACGTGAGTGATGAGATGGGGGGGATGATTTTGTATATTAAACTTATATCGATCGAAATCACTCCCATTGGTTAGTCAATAAATAAATAAAATTCATAAACTCTTTTGTATGTAAGACCTTTTGTGCATATACGTACCCAAACACATATTTTTGCTGTGATGGTGCCCCTTTTACATAAATTTTATGTTTATAATAATGTTGGTTGATTTGTGGGGGGCTCTCAATATAAAATTCTTGTATGCATCTGGTTTTCTCATTAAAACTATAGATAAACAGAAGATAAAAGTTAAATTAAAAAATTGTCTTACCCTTAAATTTTATTACATATGTGTATGTCTATCGTATATACAGGATGAAAAGTTACATGTTATAAGATAAATAATTTCATTGACTTTTTATTACAGTTTTAACAAGATTTGGATTAAAATGGGAAATAATTCGCAATTTTTGTTGATCTTAAAGGTTATTCACCTGTACAAAGTTAGAAAGGAAATATGAAATTCGATTAGCATGACAATAAGGGGATTTTATCAGATGGTTTCACTTAAGATAATGAATTAATCATCAACAATAGTTGTATCGGAAATTTGGAGTTTTTTTCACCCCGTTTGTTGTTTTGTTTTTTTAATCACGCAACCAAAAATCTGTTACATTTTTATTTTCTGTTGATACATCTTTGCCCGTGTCAAGCAAAAACCCGATAAAATTTTATTGTGCAGGGATGTTACAATTTTTGGTAACAAGTGATACAAGATTTAATTTAATTAGAAATGATACAATAACCGTAATAAAATGGAAAAATTGGTCGCCGCTTTTTTTAACAACTATATTTTGTTGCAATAATAGTGAGAAATTATTATCGATTTTATGCGTTATGAATCTTTCCACCCTCATAAAACCCAAAATTTTAATTGGATGGGAATCTTATGGGACAACAACCCATAGTGATGTCTTGTTGTGTGTTGCAAATGTGTATGACACCAATTGTTAACAACTTTTATAAATGATGGTAGAAAAGATGCGGCAGCGAAAGAACCACCAGGGGTGAAGTAATTATGTTGTATTTGTTGAGAGAGCAATTTTCTTAATAACTAAATTTTTGTACATATTTCAAAAATTATATCTAGACATAATTTATTATTTGTATTCAATTAATTTTTCGGATGGTCAACTTAACTTTAGACTTTTGTACAAATTTACAAAGTATTTAAATTTTTTGTGCACATACCTTTAAATAATGTGCATTTAAAAGAAAATAAGGGTGGAAAATCTGTTTTTTGTACAAAACATAATTTGATTACCTTTAAATACTATAAATCCAAGAGATTCACCAAAATTAAAAGAAATAAAAAAACAAACTTTCTTTCTTTGGTACTTATAAGCCTTAGTATGAGTAGTAACGGTTTATTTTTAGTATACATAGTTAAAGGATAAAGAAACACGGTGAAGCGTAGATAAACGATGAGTTTTATTTTCTGGTCTGGTAAAATTAACTAAAGAAACTTGAATTTGTTGTCCCTTTTTGTCTAAGATTTCTTTACTTGCGTTTTTTTTTTTTTTGTAATCACTAAAGCCCTTCAGGTAAAGTCAAATGTTGAAATTATTCGAATGTTTGGATAGATGTAGATAAAATAAGGTATAAAGTTTTGAATTTATTTAAAATAACAACAAAAATATTTGGAAAACAACTTTGTTTTGGGAAATTAATTCAACTGTCAAATGAAAATTAGTTATACGATATTTTTCTTTTGTAATGGTTTTCTTTTTATTTATTTTATGTATACAAGTAATCTTTGTTTTCGTTCCTGTTTTGCATTTAAAATTAGGATGCTCGAATTTTTATTTTCATTTTTCCTCGATTTCCCTTTAACAAGAATTTATATAAAAGCCAAAAAAACCAATTATCTTTGCTCTATTCCATCCCAACATTTAAAACTAAGTCATTTTTGTAATAATTTATCAATTTGTGTACAATTTATGAGATTCACCTTGCAAAGGGCATCTAAAATTACAAAATAAATACTTAAAATGGGCGGTGCTCAAACTTTCAGGGTAATAGAGCCGGGTTTTCAACAAACATAAAGATTGGTCAGAAGTATTGTCACTCTTAGCTCCAACTCAGAACGATTTTTGAAATCGACCGATGTTTACTTGTTTACGGGTTAAGGATTATACAAAATCTGTGGCATTCGGCTCTCTGTTGAAAGTATTTAATTATACTCTCCCAGAAGCCGTGCAGGAAAATTAAAACAACATGTTTCACGGTTGAGGTACAGAACAGAAGAGAACAGTTTTTTATTATAAAACTAAACATTTGACATTTTAATAATTTTTCCCAATAGACAGAATAAAGTATTTGTTGCGGCTGATGACCAATAAACCATTTATGCTTTCAGCTCTACTTTAACACTCTCTGATGCTCGTACCCGTTAAAAAAGTTGAGGTTATGTTAGTCAAATATATTTGTATGCCAATCCAACATTACATTTTTGGAAATGATTTTCTTCAGCGATTGGAAATAATATTTTATTATATTGAAATTTATTTTAAATAAACGACAGTAAAGAAGGAAGCAGGAACACAATTTTTCCAATTTCCAGCCATTCCAAAAGCGCTAGTATTAAAATGTTTTCAGTTAGGTTCCGTCGCTTTAAGTTTGGTTATAAAATAACTGAAACTCGAGCAAAATCTAATCAAGCTATTACTGATCGATTAGACGGGCATAATTCGAGGACCTTTTTAAATGTTTTTCACAATTGAAAGAGCTTTCACTAAAAATAATATACAAATTTCCAGTATAACTATACACTTGGAGCGAATCCAAAGAGTCCTAAGGCAGAAGTTTTTAAAAATGACGAACCGACAACCAATAATTGTTATTTCTATTTCCATAAAGTTGACAGGTCAAGCTTTCCGAAACATTTTTTGGTTAATAAGATAAAAAGGGTTGGTAATTCGAAAATTTTTTGGAAATTGTGAAAATGACTAAATATTCAAAGCTGATGTTAACAGATGTAGGTCTATATTTTCGTAACGTGGATAGGTCAAGCTTTCCGAAACGGTTTTTGGTATTAAGATAAAAAGGTTCAGGCCCGTTCGATAATTTTTAAAAAATTGTGAAAGGGATAATCCATTGAAATAGCTGCTACAAAATAGCATTTCGAGATATTAATAGGCGGTAATGCCACAATGGGCAATTTAACACCTTTTTGTCGCTAATTGCAACAATAAGTTAATATAATTCCGAGTACGACCATCAGCTTATTACCGCAGTTTACATCCTGGACTTCGAATGTGGTCTCATTAAAAGGATTTTGACTAGGCTGAAATAAACTGTTTCTTTCGGGAGTACGATTAGCGTAGGTACTTGCTTTAGTTTTTAGTATCTACTGTCATTCTCGCGTGAACGCAACAGCTCATTCCGTCCAGTCACACTAAACCTCAAAAAACGCACAATCCCTCGCATAACCATGAGTACAAAGAGTTTACCGTTCTCAAGGAGGAACCTCTTCGAAATTGTTTGAAGGACCCAATCCCTAAAAACTTAGCAGCTTTTCTGAACATTCGCTCGTAAATATTCGTAGTAACAGAAAATCTAATCTTCCTCCTTTAAAACATGGATCCAAAATGTATACTTCCACAGGCTAGCTCATCCATGCCTCGAATAACAGCAAACCTGATCCTTAGAATTGTCGTCCAATTGCTATTGATTCTGTCCCTTCCAAGCTACTATAAATAAAAATCAAGCTCCAACTAATGAAATACCTTGAAGTACACCAACTTATTTCAGATCATCAATATGGTTTTCGACGAAGGCAATCGGCTGGTGATTTAACTAACTTCATCACCAAGCAGTGGAATAGATTTATTCACCAATTTCGTAAATCTCAAATCATTGTATTCGATATCTCGAATGCGTTGGATCATGTCATAAGGGTTTACTGTGCAAGTTGGGAGCAATTGAACTTTTCAATAAGCTTGTTTCTACGATTGAGACTTTCTTTTGTCGCAGATTTTAAGTGGCGGATTATACTTCAATGCTTGTGTCACTCAGTGATCCGCCTTATATACTACACTTAACTAATTTTCATTAATGATCTCACATCGACGGTGAAAGGAAGCTCCCCTCTTCTTTTTCTTTTCCTTCCTTCAACTTGAACTTGATCTCATTATAATTTTCGATTACAGTGAGGCAAATAGACCACCTTCGCATTCTATTCCAATGCCTCATAAATTTCGGCACCGTCTGAAAACACTAGAAGTATATGTTCAGTGCAGCCTTATTAAAATATAGGGTTTTCCAATAAGAGGTTTCATTTTGAAACTTTTCTTGCAAAATTTCGATTGTTTCGTTGCTTGTGTGGCACGTTGCGCCATGATGCTGAAAATAAACGTCGTCCACATCAATATCTTCCAATTCCGGCCATAAAAAATCATTAATCATAGCTCGGTACCGTAACAGTTGCACCAGCCTCATTTTCGAAAACGTAAGGTCCAATCACACCGCCAGCCCAAAAACCGCACCAAACAGTGACACGTTGAGGATGGAGAGGCTTTTCAACAATCATTCTCGGATTTTCTGAGCCCCAAATGCGACAATTCTGCTTATTAACGTAGCCTCCGAGGTGAAAATAGGCCTCATCACTGAAGATGATTTTTCGATGAAAATCCGGATCATTTTGATGCATTTGAAGGACCCAATATACCCAAGGTATTGTACCATTTTTAGTAATGGCGTAGTTTTTACTTGTCAAATGTCGAAAGATGACAGCTTCAAAATTGACAGCTGCCCAAATAGCAGGCTATTTAAAATGAAACCTATTATTGGAAAACCCTTTATATTCGTCATAAGTTCGCTAATGATGGAATCGTTCTATCTTTAGAGAGAGTCGTGGCTATAAACGACTTCTCCTAATCAACATCCTACGTATGGAACGGAACTATACTTACCGATTCATTCCTCACTTGATTCAATTGCTTGCCTTATAAACCCAACTCTCGATACTGCAGGAAGCCAGGAATAAAATCCCTATGTAAGTGAAGACCAAGCGGCTTTGATGAAAACCCAAGCTGCGCTGATTGCGATATTACTCTACTACATAGAACAACCCCTAGGCACGGAGAATTCAGAATGAGCGCTGACGCTTTGAACATCGCGGTAGTAACTGCATTGGATCAGTTCAATAGGGAATGATGGGAACATTGGGATTTTTTATCCAAGAACCTTTCTCCACCCGAACGTAAATATTCTAACTTTGATCGTGACTTACTTGTAATTTAATTAACCATCATTTACTTACCAACTTGACCGATTATAAACCCTTAGTACCGTCACAGCGTCAAACACGGAACGAAGTCTCCACCAGTCTCGTCAACTGGATAATTTTTTGAAATTTAATTTGAAAATCCAATAAGTGAAAGGTGGGAGTAATGTGATAACAGATACCTTGTCTCAGCCAGGAGAGATCTGTGCAACGAGTTGTAAACTTTACAATTCTACAGACAGGGGAGTGCTAAATTCAAATTAGATTTTTTTGTGATCTGCCTCTAATCTAAATGTACGGTGTCAAATATCAACGAGACCAAATCAAAGGATTCCAACAACTTTACGGTTTATCAAACCCTCTGGAATACCGCTAGAAAAAAACTACGATGAATAGAGTGGATGGGGCATTGACGTCCTTCAAATCGCTCTATAATTCGCCTAGACCTGTTGGGGAGATTTCGGACTCCTTCAAGAAGAGTGGGAAACCCTAAAAATATCCTTGTCTAAATTGTTTGAAGCCAGCCTAAACCATATGTGTTCTTCGGCAGTGGAATAACGTAAGGGATTATTTATATCAAACATGGTTTAAAACCCTCGGATAAAGTAAAACCCTATTAACCTAAAAGTCGGTCATCTTTTCTGCTTCAACCAAAATGCAACTTGCATATCAGAAAGGCTAAATCACTATCACGGTACTACACAAAATTGTAAAAATCATTGAAGAAGCACTGATTCGAAAGCTTCTTAGGAATCAATGGCAAGATCTCTACAACGTAGAGGGGAGGACAACAGAATTTTTGTTGAGTAGAAAAATCTACCGACTTAGGAAATGAAACCCATCAAATAATTGCTATTAAATATTGCCCACAAGGAGGAGGTACATTTTTACACCTGTTATGGTCGGTTGTAGTGTAAGGACTTCTAAGAGATCGGGGCCAAATACGTCAGGGGCAAACACGATCTCATTGCAGAAGAACTGTTGCAAAATGCCCTATATGTCACAGGTAATTGCTACAAGAAAGAGGGACTTAGAATAAACTCAAATAAAGCAACAATCACACCATTTACCAGGAGAAGGAAACTCAACACCCCTGAGCTAGTGTTAATGAAATAAGACTTGGCTTCGATACAGAAAAGTACCTGGGCAAATGGTAGGTACGACCTGAGGCCTTAGACCAAAGACAAACGGCTAGATTTACAAGCAAATTATCAGTCCAGGAATAACTTACGCTGCGCCTGTGTGGCTTATGAAAACAGAGTAAACAACGGCAATGGCTAATCTGGCCAAACAGTAGAGACTAGCGCGTTCGGGAATTACGGGGCCTACGAGAACTACCCCGATGGCCGGCATGGACGCACTGTTACGTATAGTAATTAAGAAGCCAAGGTTGAAACAGGCTCTGGGTTACTAGGAACGGCTTATACATGCCACTCACGAAAGACGCCACCATCTTCCACAATAAAGTTTAAACTGAAAATTTCTTCTACAACGTACTAAAAACGGTTATTTTTTACCGTTATGCCAATAGAAATATATTGTGACTACATTTCCAATGGCATAGCGGTAAAAGGTAACGGTTTCTGGTAAGTTATAGAAGAATTTTTTATTTTAGTTTTATTTGAAAATCTTAGTAGCCCTGAGTGTCCCATGTATTGGGGTTAAAGGGGTTAAAGCACAGTGCAAGAATTGCTTCAGGTTTAAAATGCTTTATACGAGTGCCGTATAGTCCTAAATGAGCTCACAAGAATAAAGTCGACCTTGTCTGGGTAGCAGGACATAACGATATCGAGCGCAATGAGAAAGTGGATCTACAGGCAAAACTAAGAGCGGTGAAACCTTTTATTGTACCATCACCATTATGTGGCTTCGACAAAGGCAAAGTGGTGGAAGGGATAAGGATTTTGACCAATACAGAAATCAAAAACATTTGGCAAGTTAGCTCAAAATTACGATAATCGAAAAAAAATCCTAAACTTTGATGTTGATCCCTTCAAGAAGCTCTAGAGCTAAGCAAGAGAGAATTGGGGCGCAAGATGGTTGTGGTCTTAGATGATACATGCAACTTCTGGTGTGAAGATAGGAAATCTCCGGGCACATGTAGAATAATTAATTTTGATGTTGTAGAACAATTAAGCACCGAGGGAAGCTCTTCATTGAGGACAACGAGCGTACTGCCTTATCAACCAAAAGAATCCTGAAACTTCTTAAAAAGGTGAAAGTTTTTTGAGTTCTTTGAGGCTACAGTGTAAAAGGCTGGTGCATTCCTTAAACCGAATTTCTTTAATATTATTATTGTCATTAAGAAAGATCGAACCATACAATAATTCTCCATGGTGTGATGATGTTCTGGTTAATTTAAAAAAATTGAAAACCAAGGCTTATCGACAAATGATAAAAGCAATTCGGAAATAGATACAGTTGCATTCATCGAGATCCACCTCAAATTCGATAGTATTTTAATATCAGACACCAAAATTACATAAAAAATGTTAAGGATGCGGTTAAATCTCATCAAAAAACTTATGGAAATACTTTGCTGCCAAATCTGAAGTTGGCTGGCTTTATATTGCCATAATGTACCGAGGGGAATCTAAATCTTCGTCCTCTCAAGAAATAGCCAATATGTTTGCAAAATTTTTTCAATCGACATACAAGCCGGAACATATTTATAATTTACATCTTCAAAAAACGACAGCCACAAAATTACAACAGCTCCGCGACGAATACAACTCCTGTTACTGGCGAAGACGAATTATTAGAAGCAGTGGCCGTGACGGAACCTCATCTTTTATGCTTAAAGATTATACCCATTTTTAAATCAGGGAAAAGGAATGAAGTTTTCTCACTTTACAGAGGTATTGCTCACTTTGCTTGTGCTCAAGAGCTTGAAATCTGTTATCCCGTGTCATCTGTGCAATTGTCAACCTGGGTTTCTGCCGGATAGATCGACCACAACAAATTTAATTGAATTTACCAGTGGCATTGCCAAAGCTTTCGTAGAACATCAGCAGGTTATCACAGATTCCACCGACTTCAGAAAAGATTTTGATCCGGTTAGCCACTGCAAAGTGCTTGAAAGGATACTTTTCGTTGGCTTTTCAACTGAATTTGTCGTCTGAATTTACTAATACCTTTATGATAAATCACAATTTTTCGCATTTCGTACTATAACGTCATTATGAAGGCACATTCAAATAAAAGCGGCTTTCGAAAAAATATAGAAATAAATATAAATTTTATAGTTTTAAAATTTATTTAGCGTAGGAAAATGGGATTCCGGCGTTTTAAAAGTGGCGATTTTGACTCCAGTGACAAAGAACGCGAAGGAAGGCCAGTAAAGTTTGAAGACGCTGAGTTGGAGGCGTTATTGGACCAAGATGCATGCCAAACTCAAGAGGAGCTCGCTGAAACTTTGGGAGTTACTCAAGAAGCGATTCAAAACCGTCTCAAGGCCATGGGCATGGTGCAAAAACGAGGAAATTTAGTTCCGTATGAACTGAAGCCCAGAGACGTCGAACGCCGTTTTTTCACGTACGAACAACTGCTCCAAAGACAAAATCGGAAGGGTTTTTTGCATCAATTTGTGACGGGGAACGAAAAGTGAATCCACTACGATAACCCAAACAGCAGAAAATCGTGGGGTAAGCCCGTTTATGCATCAACATCACAGTTAAAGCTGTGTTGCTGGTAGCACTTCACTGATTACGACGAAGCCAACAATTGGGCCGATTCTTGGATCGCCTCAAAAGACGAGGAATTTTTTCGACGCGGAATCCAAATGGTTCCTGAAAGATGGGAAAAGTCATACCTAACGATGGACAATACTTTGTGAATAAAATATTTTGGACCAATTTCTCTGATTAAAGCTTCGGTTATAAAGAAAACTTCAAAACTTATTTGTACCCTCCAATATATAAATCCAAACCAAAGCATTCTAAATGAAACAGTAATAAACACAGTGAAGAAAACATTTGAGAAAATACAGCAAACAAATATACAGTGAATAAAACAGTGTTGAAAACAAATAAGGAGTATTTGTGTAAACTATCGGTTTAATTCCAAACATTTTTTTTATTGAGAACTGCACCAATGTTAACTTATTTCATTTCGAACTTATCGAATTTCATCAAAATCGGTTGAGAAATTCCCTAGTTTCTTCCTAATACCATGTCCTTCGTAGCCCTCAAACGTCATCATTATCGGATAAGAAATAACCGAGTTTCTTCCGAATTGGCCATATTCCAGAATTTCAGAATCCTATTTCCATCGTCCATGTCGAATTAGATCATAATTGAGCGAGAAATAACCAAGTTCCTCTATAATTAGCCATTTTTCAGAATTTTATTCTGTTTTAGTCCAATCTGTCAGGCCTTGACTCTGTCAGAGGTGACGTCAGGCCATACTGCGTTATTTTCTGTATTCATAGTATCATGATTTATATTATACATATAAATAATGAAAGGACCGAAAAAATGTCGAAATAAAGAAACAAATGATATTATAGGAATTCCAGGTATAGATGTATTTTGACTGTATTTTGTTAAAATACAATGAAAACAAATTTGCAACTATTCAGTGGTATTCAGGCATTACCAACGTACGTAGACTTAGACTTTAATTACACTGTTGTAGGTACTACCTTAGATAGTTATAAAATTCAATGATCCTTGAAACACTTGAGAAAACAATAACAATAACCGTAATAACAAAAACTACATATAACTTTTCAACCAACATGAACATCTTCTGTCTTATACGGTTTGTGAAATTTCCTAGAATATTTTTTTTTTTTTTTTTTGGTATATGGATACAGAATATTCATGTTACATAATATTCTTTTATTATTACTGTATTTACATATCATAAAATGTTACATTTATATTCAAACAGTATATGTATATGTAAGTAGACATAGAAGACTATACAAAAATAAAATGTATCCACGTTAACAAAATAACTAAATTGTATATTCCAATTACGATGTAAGTACATACGAGTTAACCTGTCTGAACAAACCTTGAATATTTACTATGAGCCATAGTACTTCTGTTTACAAATTTCTAAACTGATCGGATATAAATTATGGCTTTGTATTTTTTAACACATCATCACAGCACGGTGAAAATGAGATAAGTTATACAAGAAATTTTGTTTAACACAAGTCAATTCCTTTGAGATATTCCCTTGTTAGAATACTACACAGATACATTTGTCACATGGTGAATGAATAAGAAAAAAAAAAGAAAAATTAAAATTTTAATAAGATTTCCCTTTCCTCCATAATTTTCATTTGATTCAAATCAAGCCACATCATCATATGTTAACTTTTATATGGGGACATCACAACGCAACGGTTCATTGGGTATATAAGATATTGGGTTTCTCCTTTCGAAAATCAAAATATTACATTATTGGGATTTTCTGGTCTCATTTTTTGTTGTTGTCCTTGGGACATACTCCGGAATATATATATATGTACATAATATAACGTTAGAACATGAAAATATAATTATTATTATTATCCTCCAGAGAGATTGTATTTTCCAGGAAATCATTTTACACGTAATAAAAACAGCAAAAAATTACAGGAGAGGAAAATCTTTACTATCATTAATATGATTTTTTATAGTTTTTTGTAAAAAAAAAATCTTTAGGGTTTCATTGAAATCAATTTATTGGGATTATACGAACGTGTACATTATAGGCGATTTCTTTTTTGTTCTGTCTATTTGGTGTAAAATATGTTGTGGTAGTTAACGAGGTACGGTAGTAGTATTTTTTAAGGTTTCATGACTATAGCGTGCACACCAGCATTAACATGCAATTCAGAATATCAAGACAAATTCAAACAGTTGCAGGAAAATTGAAATTTTATTATTGTTTAACTTGGAGTTTACATTACTTAGACAAAGTACAGGGATTATAGTATTGATCGTGTCACAAAGACTTATACACATTTACAATACTTATTATACTGTGAATCTATGATCCCATACCCAGTTTACCGAATTATATTAAATACAGCGAAAAAGTTGTCATTTAGAGAGGTTTTTTTTAAAGTATGGTTATTTGGATAATAGACGATTTTGAGCTAATACCTTTTGTAACATAGTTTGTTTCATTCGACTTATTTTTTATGATACACAAAAATAACATATTTTTGTATTTCTGGTACCAAATTATATTTTAATACGCAATCTGTAGATAACCTAAACAATTAGATTAGGTGGGAGCGTTAGGTGACACTATATAGTGGATGCAAAAGGAATTTTTTTTTAAACAGAAACCTTACTTCTAGATGAACCTAATAAGTATTTAAAGTTGTGAGTGCACAGCAAGCAGGTATATCGCACCTGCAAAATGCATAGCATAATGCGTATCACATATGCATCCTTTCATGTGGTGGTAAACTTTAAAGTAGTAGGAATAGTTCATTGCTAAGAAATATGAGCCCAACAAATGATAGGTTACGAGCATCCCGTACCAAACATTGATACTCCATGGACGTAGATCGTCTACTTCTGTTGGCCATCGTAGATTTTTGTCTCTTAAAGATGAATGAAATAAGTTAACACGATTTCGAAAGTCATCACCATTCGGGTTTACTTTAGTATTTTTGCTTAACACCTTCTGTTTCACGGAATAATTACACTACACTTCACTAGGGGTAATGTGTCCTGCACAAATGTGTATGTGGCTATTTAAAGGAATATTACTGTAATCAGACTTCGGTCTGTATTACGTGCGTTCGTGAGATTATAGCAAGTCAACTTAAACTAACTCCCGAATCAATCAATCCCTAACTGAACCCTTTAATCCAACTGAACTTCTTAATCCCTTTAAATCTAGCCTCAATACCAACAAAATCTCCAACTCAACCTCCAATTCAATCCCAGTGTAATCTCCAACCAAATCACAAAATCAACTTCTAACCCTACACTCAACTTAGTCACCAATTCAACCCCCAAATCAACTTTCAACTCAACACTCAACACAATCTCCAGCTTAACCCCAAACTTGCTCCTCAACTTAACCCCAAACTTGCTCCTCAACTTAACCCTAATTATATTTTCCTCGTTCTGTCTCCTACCTCCAACTTCCCCCAGCTCCAACTTTGTAATGACGCGCACGGTTGTTGTCGTTCCTATTTCTGCTTTTTAAATAAATTTCGCTATATTTATAGTTCAGGGAATTTTTATTGGCCTAATAGAGGAAAAAATTGCTATAAAACGATTTGCAGACGGTAAAGCTTAATGCTTGCAAAAACATATATTAAGTATATTAATCTTTCATAATACATTTTCGTGTAATTATTTGAATATGTAGTTCAAGAAGTAGAAAAGTAAAAATCTGTAGTTTTAAGTAACGACTTAAGTACGCAAAACTTATCATCATAAGGTCGTAGCATCATACCATCAATTCTTCGTAACATCTTATAATCATACCACCACCATCATACCATCGTACCATCATAGCATCTTGAAATGACACTACAAATGATCTAATGATCATAACAAAATACTATCACACCATCTTACTGTCATACCATCATGCCATCACACAATCATAACATCATATCATGGTGCAAATTACCATCACTATCACATCACCATCACCATCGCCATCGGTATCACCATCACCATCACCATCACCAACACCATCACTATCACTATTACCATTACCATTAACATTACCTGGTTATAGAAATATTTACCAATTTTTTATATATGCAGGTTTAAATATTGAGTTGGGTATTTTTTGCGTATTGAGTTTGGGGTTGAGTTGAGAAATAGGCTAGTTCCATCATACTTGGCGATATTCCAGAACTTCACCCAACAATCATTTTAGAATCCCATTTCCAACGCACAAGCCGAATTTTATCATAATTGCTTGAGAAATAGCCAAATTCCATAGAATGGAAGTGAAGAATGCCATTTCCAACATATATGTATGTGTATGTCAAATTTCACCATAATCGGTTAAGAAATAAGCAAGTTCCATCATACTTGGCCATATTCCAGAATCCCATGTCCAACGTATATGTCGAATTTCATCATAATTGGTTGACAAATAGGCAAGTTCCATCGTATTTGGCCACATTCCAAAATTTCATCCAAAACTCATCATACACATGTGCTGTACATATACACAAACACTCACTTTATTTTATAGATTGCTCAACTTCTCACTAAACACTGGTCCAACACCGTCTCAATCCCCATTCAACCCGTAAACGGCCTCTAATTCAACCCAAATTGGACAACTGCTCACTATATCTTAATCCAACCTCAGCTCAACTTCAACTCAACTTGAACTCAACCCGCAAATTTATCCCTAACTTAACCTTCGAAAATTGGTAAATATTTCTATAAACAGGTATTTTGGGTTAATTCGTGTGGCAGGTACCAAACCCTCCTGACGCATAGTTTCCAAAAGCTTTTCAAATCTCGACCTTAACCATAGAAACATATTGACAAAAAAAATTCTAAATCGAACAAGCCGTTATGGGTACAGACATATAGACATCCAGATAGACGGACGGACATTTTTTTTTTTTTTAGTTTTTTTAGACTCAGGGACTTTCACGTCGAAAAAAGTGTGGTTTTGGACCAACGAAATTTTTGATCATTTTTGGCAGGTCTGGTCTTTTTAGACCGAAGTAATATTTCTTATTTGTACATGATGGAATAATTATCTAGTGTAAAACGTTGCAATATTTGTTAAAATCCCTGTAGTTATTTCACTCTCTTGTAATAGCCCCACCAAGGGGTAAGCTCAGAGTAAAGTGAATGAAACATAGGTTCAAGCTGAGGCGGAATCTAACAAAGTGGTCCTTTGAGCCAACCAACGGCCGGCGATAAGGCGTTATCTAGCCCTTCAACATAGGTATTATAGTTAATGGCCCATCTGTCGACACAATAATAAACCAGTCAGAATGGAAACGCTTTTATTTAGCCAAGAGCAGCTTGCGGCTGACATCAGCAAAATGTATTCCAACGACAAAAACGATGGCCACGAAAGGAAAACGGAAACTTATCTGACAAACAGAATACAACAATTGAAAGAAACTTATGTAAAGATGAGCAGATAAGGCAACTACAAGGTTTAGATATTGGCCATCCTTACTTCTAAATACCAAACCAAGTGGAAGAAACATACAATGAATTTATTGCCATCATGCGGGCCAAACTCAACGGCGGCCCGGAACATAAAAGTTTTCAACTACAACGAAACCCAAATGCACTTGAACAACACAAACATGGGGTCAGATCCAACAAACCTGGAACTAAACAACTCATAAAGCGGCACACAATTCAAATGAGAAGTCTCTACAAAAAAATTAACGACGTCAGAGACCTTGTCGAGACTGGGACAATACCGGCAACGAAACTAGCACCAGCAACAACACAAGAAGTATTTTACAGAACAATACTTCGAGAACGTTGATAGACTAATATATAAGGAATGGAAAAAAGGAAACCAACAAACCAGATAACGGACATTCGGCTACCACGAATTCAAATGCCAATATTTGCTGTGGATTACCAGAAGTGGACCGGATTCCGTAACTCTTTCAGCAAGCTGATCTATGAGAACACACAGATTAGCGGCATCCATAAAATGAACTACTTAAAGGGTAATTTGGAAGGTGCTGCGGCCAAATTAATCAACCACCTCCAAGTAACCGAAGAAAATTACCAGGCGGCTTGGGAAATTTTGAATAGTAAAAATAACAACTGAAAACAGCTGATCTTAACATATTTAAATTCGGTGTTTAGTGAGAATTAGTCGGAATTCCAGACAACAACGAAAGTTTTAAAATTCTTGCAAGGAAGATTTAAATCATTAGAGACAAATGGCAACCAAAAGCCATAATAAGAACACCAACAAACTCCACAACTACACGGGAAAACAAAGGTCAAACAGTTAACCGGATATTTTTATCTACAAACAAGCATCTGTGTCTACTGTCGAGATGGACAAACGATTAATGAATACGGAGGATTCAGCAAACTAAATTACAGTGGGAGATCGCAAGTAGCATTAGTTGATCCAGGCGCTCAAGTGTTATTTTTAACCACAAAGGCAACAAACTGTCTTAAGGAAAGGCAAAAACAAATCAACACTAAAATATCATCAATGGGTGGAAAGTAAGCCGGGGTCTGCAATCACAAAGTCGAACTAACTTTATCCTTAATCGTCTTAATCGGCGTTGACTGCTATCCCTTCCTCTAAACAGAAACATTATTAGAGGATATGCACAAGATCCAATTTCTCAAGAAACTGAACTCACGACTACCAGATGGAAAATATATGGTATACTTAACTTTAAAAGGACAACCATATTTATTTGGAGAATCCAGAAAGAAGGCAGTAGCACACAAATTTCTAAAGGATAAACCATTCGCCTTAATCTATAACGAATTTATGGAAGATTATCTAATGCAAGGCCATATGTAGCTTGCGAAAGATGAACCAAGTGATAGTCCAACATACTACATACCACATCATCGAGTGATAAACCACGAAAGTACTACCATGATACAGAGCGTAGTATTCGATGCATCCATCAAAACCTCATCGGAAATATCCTTGAATGGCATAATGATGAAAAGCCCCAAAATTCAAAGTGACCTAATATATATCACCTTGAGGTGGCGAACACACAAATTCTTGTTAACAATAGATGCAGAAAAGATGTTCCTGTAAATCTGGATGCACCATAGTCACTAGAACTTGAAACGAGTATTATGGCGAGAAACTTCTTCACAACCAATAGAACAATTCAAACTAAAAACGGTCACCTATGGAACAACAGCAGCGACGTTTCTTGCTGTAAGAACATTAACGCAGTTGCAGCAGATGAAAAGAACAAGTATTCAACAGCAGCAAAGATCATGGAAAGATATGGATGATCTACTTACGGGGGTAACAACATTGAATAGGTTGTATCGTAACCCCCATTCAACAACAGTTGGCAAGATTTCCACCGAGCGAAGAATTTAATTGCACAAGTGGACGTCAAATTCAGCTAAAATCTTGACTAACGTTCCGGAGCACCTACTAGCAAAAGTAATTTAAAAGCAATTTAAAAATCAACCGCTTAATAAAAACACTAGGGATTCTCCATAATCCTGAAGATGACATGTTTGAATTTGATAAGACCAGGCATTTCAAAGGAGGAACCAAAGCAACGTCTATTATTGTCCGACTCTTCAAAAATAGAAAAATTATAAGACAGAATTAGGGGAATTAAGCAGAATAAAAGTTCCAAGATGGGTTAAAACAACGTCAGCGCAAAAATTGGAGTTACACGGATTTGCTGATGCTTCAAATGCAAATCAAAATAAAACTGACAGTTCGGACTCCACCCTAGTTTAGGGCTGTATAAGTGCTGACGTCACATAATTAAAAACCTTTGAAGCCAATCGAGTATCTCAGATTAAACATAATTTATCTCAGCTACAATGAAATTACGTACCAACTTATAAAAACCCAGCTGATTTACCTGCAAGAGGATCAACCATCACACCAAAAGCCAACCTTTTTACAGGAAAATTGAGACGCATGGCCATTAACACATACAAGGGTCCACAAGTACAATCCGACAGCGCAGAAGATACCATTTGTCTCACAATAACCGCTGAAGACAAAGCAAACACTACATGAATTAATTGATAAAATTTCAAACATTCATAAGTTGAAGCGTATACTTGTAAACTGCAGAAGGTTTATAAACCATAAACCTTCCGGCTTATAAACAATGGCAACAGTCGAAGGACGTAACAGTGCCAGAATTTAATCTCACAGAAGCCTAGATCATTAGGATTGATCAACATCGGTACTTCCGTAAAGAACTTCAGGCATTGATGGAAGGGACAATATTGGATAAGAAATCCAAACTATCGGCTTTAAATCCGGTCATCAGCCAGGATGGGATATTACGATTAAATGGACGTTTTCAAAAATCAAAACCACCAATAAGTCAAAAGCTGCCTATAATCCTACCGAAGGCAAGAACGAACAGCAAACGAATAATTGATGGTGCGCTTAAGACGGCAACCCACTTCATGGGTGCATACAAATAATAATTTCGATTTAAAGAAACAACGCTTGAAGCAACTAACAGATAATCTACCAGTCTGCAGAGCGACTCCTTCACACCCTTTCAGCAAGCCGGGGGTATTGATTATGTGGCGGACCGATTCAACTAAAGAAGAAGATAGGAAGAGTTCAAACCACAATAAAGGGTACATTACGGTATTTATGTACAAATCTACCACAGATTCACGTCATTCGGTGATTTGTGTACAGACATCTAGAGCAAGAACATTGCCACCTGCGCGTTGGAAATTGGCGAGAGTACAGGAGGTCCATATTGGCTCAGATGGCTTGGTTGGTATTGCATCAATAAAGTGCAACCAAATAAGCGACCAATCACCAAATTTTGCAAGTTACCAAATGAAGAAAATAATCTTGGTCGCAACAAATAAGCTGTTGCTTTTACTAACGAAGCTCAAGATGTATAACCAACAACAATACACTTCACTCAGGCGGCAACCAGGAAGACTAGCGAAAGGAGGAATGAAGGTTCATCTGAGTCGCTGTTGTCCCGTTGGCAGCGCCAAAGAACCGATACAGATTCAGAACTTTAAAACACCGACTGGTAACTATTTTAAGGAAATCAATAAGATGGAGCTAGTTATTATGAGATGGACTTCGGTTGTGCGATATAATCTGAATATGTATTGGGAAGAAACAACTCAAGCAGTCCGTCTGATAAGTGGTCTTGCAATTAAGTGTTGCAAAATGAGTAACGATTCTAAATGAGTAAATGAGATAAAAAAACAATTATCACAATTATGTATGGATGAGCTACTTCCCAACAGCAATTATTCGGATCAGGAATACTAAAGTTAGTTTCGGTATGTACATATATTAAGAGACGAACACATAAGCATACTGGCCTCTGATAGATTCGAAAGTAACAACCAAGGGACACTTCCACCTGCGACATAAGTACACGACGTTTTCTACGACATAAGTAGCTATTATCAAAAAAATCATGCAGGTAATCCAAAGCCACATCTGCAGTACGCGGACGAACACCATCTTGCATAAACCATGCATCAATAATTTTCTTTTTCCCATTCCTCTTAGTGTTGAAATAAAGGGTGCGGCCAAGAAATCAGCCGCTGCGAAGTATGCAGCAAGCTGGTCAAAAATTAATTTTGCAGGCGGTTCTACTCGTTCTGTCGGATTAAAATGCAGAAATTAAAAATTGGCTGCTCATCTAATCTCGTCTTATAAATTTTCTTTTTCAGTGAAATTATTACCGGCTATAATATTTACCGGCTGCTTTTACATTTTTACATAAACTGCGCAGCGGCTGAATTCTTCAAAACTGTTCATCAAGCAGCTTGAAATAACTTGCTGAAGTAACGTTTCCTCGTACAACAACCATTACAATACCTTTAGCCGATAAAGCACACCAATCAGTTACCTTTTGAGGGTGTAATGGCGATTCAAGGAATTCGCTGGGGTTTTTTGTCCTCAAATATCTTTGATTTTGTTTGTTCATGTTACGCGTGAGGGAGAAGGGCGCTTCATCACTAAACCAGATATCCATCAAGATGTAATCTCCTTTTAGGTGTTGCAAAAAGTTTTCCGCAAAAGCAAGATTTCTTGAACCAGTTCAACCTTCAGTGCCACCTATCATTGAATAGTATGAACTAATCAACAATTTATAAAAGTAATGTCGCGTTTAGTACAGCGCAGCAAGGGCTACGTTCATGTAGCCAGCAGATATTCTCCGGCCAGCCTACCAGCCGGACAACCGTCATGGATGTTTCCTCCGGATAACGTAATGAATGTTGTGCTGTGTTGACCCTTCTTATCCAACTGAACCTTAGTTCTCACGGCATAGAATGTACATAGCATTGTTCGATAACTTTTGATCTTTACCTTCTACTGAAATTGTTTGCATCAAATACTCCTAGGAGGTTAACCGGAGTTAACTGCTTCTCAAACGTACGAAACTCTTGATGGCTTCATTCTGAATTCTCTGAACAGCTAGTTTCCTCAAATACGCCTAGATATCATCGATAATATTTTTTTTTACTACCGGAACCGCAACTAACGTTTGTTCCATCGTTTCCTCAATTTTGAGTCAGAGGAGTTAAAAGTAAAATTTGATGACATCTTCTCATCCTCTTATTCGTTACCTCTTGCTCTAAGGTTCCCTCGGTGGACGTGTGAAGGTTCCCTCGGTGGGCTGACAATGATTGATTATATTTTCCCAGGTTTCAGTGTCCAAAACACATGGGTAATGGTGGGCCAAGTATCATGGTGCTTTGGTGAAAAATATTCTTCAATTCTCGACTATTCCTACTATGACAAGGAATGGTACACATCCAATCCAACGTTAGTGGAAAAAGTATTTTTCAACATTAGTTTTTTGAACTCTATTTTATTTGTCGGATGTGATTTGAAATGTAACGAGAGGGGGGGGGGAGTCGGGGGAGTCCAAGTCTCAACACTATCAATGGCTTGGTCACAACCTATTCGTTTTTTCCGCTCACAAGCAAGATCTATCTCTTGCTAAAACGGAGCGTTTTGTTACTTTAAATCGTAAAATTTCACTGTCTGTTGCTTCCCCATTTCCGTTCGTCGTATCCCCTTGTTTCGGATTTCATCTTTTGATCACTTTTTATATTTTCTGGAGATAATCGATTGAAAAATAAAAATTGCGAACATACAAGTATTTCGCGGAAAATTAGACGCAGAAGCATTGGGTTTCGATAGTTATTGAATTAAGGTGTTCCAAGTGAAATTTTCATTATTTCGCCAGGAGGAACTTTCACAAACTTTTGTCACCTTCACATCGTGCTCAAGTTTCATTTCAGTTCTGGAGGCAAAGTTGTCCAAGCGTACTAAATACATGCAAATTATTAGGAATTTCTCAATTGTAATTTGTTGTTTGAACTTTATATGAAATATTTAGGCTATAAATTATTTTTGTCACTTATACCCGACTTCTTTTTCAGGTGATAAAAATATAAACTAATAAAATTTAATTTTTCTATTGTAAGCATTACATTTGCACGCATGTCTCGACTTCGAGTATCTAATTATTACAAAAACAAAACAAAAAACAGAATGAAACTATAATTTAATTAAGAGCCAGGTGCCCTATAGAATTCTTAAAATCTCAACTTCAACAAATCAAACCAACGTACTTATAAAATTTTGTTTCTCCCGCATAAACTCCCCCATATCCTGAATACCAACCGACTATTTTATATTTCATTTTAATTAGGTTTCCCTTTACACAAAAGAAAACTGCGAACCTCCGATCCACTCAACTAATTAATTGTTTATCATAAATATAAATGTTTCCCGTACGCTTCCCCTTTATTCATTATGAATTTATGTAACAGCAAAGAGCTACAAAGTTCTACTATTCGACCCTCCATACATATTAAAAATGATGACTATAATAAATTTTTCCATTTTATTTTTTCAGTTGCGGTTACATGGAAAGATGCACCTGAATATCAATATCCCATTTTTGGAACTGACTACAAAGTAACATGTGAGGTAACGGCCAGTCCACCACCAACCGTTGATTGGTTACGTAATGGCGATCAAATTAAATCTAGTGGCCGATATGTAGTTGAAACACATGGTCTATTAATTCGAAATGTACAAGAGTCTGACGATGGTGTGTATACATGTCGAGCGGCTGTTTTACAAACAGGCGAATTAGTACAACGAAATATACGAGTTGAAGTACAAATTAAGCCAGAAATGCAACCACTTCCAGCATCAATTGATGCAATCGAATCGCAATCGTTCAGTATTAAATGTAATGCGACTGGTAAACCTGTTCCAGAATATACCTGGACCAAAGATTCAACACAGCAAGATGTTTCAAAAGCCGATCGATTTCAAGTAAATTCTCAAACTGGTCTTTTGATTATTAGACGAGTAGAAGCCGAAGATTATGACACGTACACATGTTCGGCGAGGAATAACGCAAGTATAGCCCAAAGCCGAATGAAGCTTAATGTATTGGTTCGACCGAAAATTTATGAATTCTTGAATATAACGACATCGACCCAAAAAGAATCACTAATTGTGTGTAAAGCGAATGGTCGGCCACCACCAGAAATCACATTTAGACGTTGGCGATCACAAGAAGAATACACTATTGGGCCACAACCCGGTGATGATCGTATTATTTTGGAAAATAAAGTCAATCAGGATCGAGGTGAAACAGAGGGAAGCTTACGAATAATGTCAGTAATCCGATCCGATGATGGTCTTTATGAATGTGTGGCTAGAAATCCTGGAGACACGGCATACAAAATAGGACATATTACCGTAGAATATGCACCAACATTTGATCATTACAAAGGGTTGCCACCTACATTCACTTGGGAGGAGAAACCAGCAAATTTAAGTTGTTTTGCCCAGAGTATTCCAAACGCTACTGTAGAATGGAGAATAAACAATGAGTTGATCAAAGATAAAGGTGACATGAATATGCGAATTCATGACGATGTATTCCGAAGCGATTTAATAATAACACCCCGCGGACAACAATATTACACGGCATATAGATGTATAGCACAAAATAAATTCGGTCGCAATGAACAAATAATGGAATTAAAATTGGCAAGACTACCAAATATGATACCATCGGTCCATGTGGGTGCTGTAACGGCTACGTCAATCGCATTCCAAATATTAAGTCCTGAAACTGAATTTGGTTTACCAATATTAGCGTTCCATTGTCAGTTTAAAGAAGAATTTCAACCAGATTGGAGTTTAGCTGCCAACCGTACTTGGTCACCAGATAGTCCCTATATTGTGGAAGGATTAAGACCACAAACATCATATAATTTTAGGTATGCCATTTTATTTGTCCAATTTATTTAGAGATAGGATATAAAATATTATTGGCTTGTTTATAGATTTGCAGCTCGAAATATAGTTGGCGTAGGAAATTGGGGTGCAAATGTTGTACAATCGACACCCAGAAGATCAGAACCAGAAGAACCAAAAACATTACACACCCCAATACAGGAGGGTAGCGAACAAGATGGTGATCCAATCGTAATATCAGCGTATGCAGATCATTTTGAATTGCGTTGGAGTATACCAAATAATAATGGGGAGGCAATAGATTTATATGAAATTAAATATTGCCCAGTAAGTGATTTATTATTAATACAAAATACATATCTATTTTACAAAGTCGGATACTAATTTTGGTTTAATTATTCGCGTGCAGGGCCAAAAATTAAATGATGCATGGAGTGAAATTGAACACTTGTGCACAACTAAAAATGTACATTCCTCAGAAACATCATATGAAATGAATGCGTTACAGCCAGACACATATTATCGATTGGAACTTCGGGCACACAATGCAATTGGATTTTCACGGTCATCGAATTTACTTATTAAAACAGCTAGAGGTGAGTCAAGAAATACTTATGAACCTCCTTATTTATATAAAGCTGGTGGGACTGGTGGACTCTTAATGAGTACCGGCAGCGCCACATTATTCACAACAAACATACTATTTTTATGCTGTATAATTTTTCATTTAAGTAAATTTATGTTACGATTTTAGTAAAATAATTTTTTTTAATTTTTCATTAATTTTAAGTAAACCGTTTTGTTCTTTTTAATTATCTAGTAAAATTGCGATCAAATCATAGTTTTAAACAAAATATTTTATTTTTATTTTTCTAAATACAAAATGTACGATGTTTGCAAGAAAGTTTAAAATTTGTACCTAATTGAAAACTTCGTCTTTCTAGCATTTGACAATATTTTTTATTATTTTTGTGTAACAAATTGATTGAATTTTTCTTGATTAAAATTTTATATTGCCACAAATTCAGATAGTACCTTGTACACTCAGTCTTGCCTTGCATGAATTGTTGCTGGATTCGCCACGCGGTCACGAACTCTTTTAATTTTGTAGAAACTTGCGATCCAATAATCAATTCGAATTATACCAGAATATTTTCTTATTGACTTTCTGAAGAACAAATTAATGATGACCTCGTCCGAAATTTGATTAAACGAATTCATCAGAAGATAGTAAATTACTGCGACCGATTCATATTAATTGCTGAAACAACTCTTCCAATTTAGTCTCAATTGTAAAGAAGTTCAAAATATCCGAACTTGTTTAAGCTAAAAAATAAATGTCGAATTTTAAGTGAAATATTTTAACATTGTTGTTGTTAAATTCTGATTTAGTACCTTGCCCATTTATTATTACTATTATTGGAGGACCATGCGGGCGATCAGCCACTTCGCACTGCAACCTAAAAGATCTATTGTGCTGGACCCTGCTTAATTATCCGTACGTGATACATAATATCTGGGATTATTGCTCTCTCTCCTAGATGTTTACTACAGCATGTAGTTCCGCTAGAAAGACGGTAGAATTGGAGCCCAAGGACCTCGAGAGGGTTGTCCCACTCCCGTATATTCCTACTCCTGCCCCGTATTCCGTTTGATTTTACTTTTACGAGTTGCTGGGATTTGCAAATCGCCTGTAGGTCATCCAGCTTTACTACAGGAAGGCTAAATAAAACTGGAGGGTGCCTGGTATCCAGAGTCCGCATACTTTGGACTGATTAACCTATTAGCCATTCATCCATCGGCATATGCTGTTCCACCTTAGATTAGGGTTTTTTGTCAAGGTTTTCTCCTTTAGCGCCGTACTTTAGCCTGTGCCAAATGGCCAAAAATGTGCCAAATGGCCTTAGTTACCAGTCGTTGCCACGAGGAGGCAGTACGTACACTTGCGAATTGTGAACAGGTTACCTCTTACACAATTGTACCCATCACGCAGCTGCCTAATGACAAGACCAGAACAGCTCACGTGATGAGCACCCTACTGGAAGGTTACGGAGCTGGTAGATTAATCTACTGAACTTTGGTACCCCCCTCCAATAGTCGCCAAACCACCTAGTACCTTGTCCACAGTCACTTCTTTGGTGGGAGCAATATTGCTATTTTTTCTCGCTCGGTCTCTAAACTAAATCAAAAGTAACAATTTACAGTAATGCTTGTATTTTGTTGCAGAAATTCAATGGTTTCTCCCCAAATTAGTTTTTTAATAGACATACCGACTCCGTGTAATATTTGCGGCTTGTATTATCTAGAGCACATCAATTCGATGTTGACCATATACTTGTCTGTTTCCATTCTGCATGCCAGCCTTTTCCCACCTCTAGTGCCCTTGTCTTTTTGCAACTTTACTCAGTGTTGCCGTTTCTCTCACGCCAGACATCACATAATTATTTTAAAGTAAGCTCCAGATATTCAATCAATTTGATATACACCAAAAAAAAAAAATTTTCTACAATTTTGATATCATAATTAAATTAATTTTAATTTTATTTAAATAATTCATAATCAGTTGATTTTGTAATTTTATATAAAAACCGTTCATATTTTTGCTCATTAGAAATAATCAAATTTTTTTTTTTTTTTTTTTCTAAATGTATAACTATAGATTTATGTTTTAATTTTGTACATGTTGCTCAATGTTGCTTATTATATTGATACAAAAAAAAAATTATAGAAGGGATAATAAATCAAAACTTTTTTTAAAAACACTAAAAATTTGAAAAACTTGATTTTTTATGTTTGTTTTGCAATATTATGCTTGTGCTGGTAGTGTTAAAAAAATAAAATCTTAATCTGAAACTAGGGAATACGAGTTTGCAGTCAACTAAACATTTTTTAACAGGGTTTTAATAATACTTTTGAAATAGGGAACATTTTTTGACTTAAATACATTAAAGAACTAAACAATCGGGTATAACTTCCAAATCAATTGTTTTTATGGAGGTGGTATTCAAAAATACTCAAAAAGTACGCATTAACATTTCTTAGTAGCTAAATTCATCGAAGAAATATAAATTTAGTCGCTCTAACCAATTAATTTCGGAAAAAACTACCTGATTGGTTAATACTGTGAAATTTAATAATTCTAAAATTTTAGGAAATTTTTGAAAAGTTGGAAATTAAAAAGTTTCGGAATTGAGAAACTTAGATATTGAATTGTTTAGGAGATGATTTGTGCCTGAATTTACGAAAGAGGAATTGTTTTGGTGGGTGCCATACTTTTGCCGAACTTGTCGTTTTTGTCGATAGGGGTTTCATCAGGGTTATATTGAGACTTAATGAATTGTTGTTCTTACAAAAAAATGTAGAATATTATAGTACTCGTATTACCCGTTAATTCAAAAAAAGTATTTAAAAAAATGCTTATTATATTTTACTTCTTTTCCATTCAGCGTTATATTTCGAATGGCGTTTTATTTCAGTACTCAAACTTTATTATAAAAATGACAATTCAAAACGTGTTACCACATGTAACTATATTATACTCAAACATAGATGGCGGTCTAAGCGACAAAAATTAATTATTTAAATAAAATCAACTGTTTCTACTTCATTCGGCCATACCTGACAATGCGATCGCCCCGGTGGCCAAAGCAAGCGGCTTCATATTAAACGGTGCACACACACTATGATAAGGAATGTTGGTCAATTTTTGTCCCGGTATGTCTTCAATGACATATCTCTCGTTCGGCAAAACACGCGTTATTACATACGACCCTTTAAACTTAGGAGCAAGCTTCTGGTTTATACCAGTCTCAGTTATCCTATTTTTCACAAGGACAAAATCACCCGTTTTATAAATATGTGCAGGTTTTCGACGATTATCAAAATAATCTTTATTGTATTCCTGTAACTTTCGCGTATTCTTAACAATCTCACTACGTAACTTATCTAAATCTCGTGGTTCTTCATTCAACATTTCGATAAATTCATCTCATAACTTGACAATTCTAATCTTTCTTCTCCAAAGTTTGTTTAAAAGATATACAATCAGTGACTATTTTGAATGGTAATCCATGTAAGTACACATGGAATCTTTTAACAGCATAGACAACTGCCAATGCTTCAGTTTCGAATGAGTGCTTACGACTTTCAGGTTCGGTTGTTCCTCTTAAAAGAACGCAACAGGATGTAATTTTCCATCGGGTTGCCTTTGCAACAGAATTGCGCCAAAGCCTATTCTACTAGCGTCCGTGTGAAGTTCCGTTTCGTAATTTTGATTATAGATTTTCAACAATGGAGCAGATGATAGCTTGGTTTGCAATGTTCGAAATGCTTCTATTTCCGGCTCTTGAAATTTGAAAATTGAATCCTTTTTAAGCAAGTCATAAAGCGGTTTAGCAATAACGGAAAAATTACAAATGAACCTCCGAAAGAAACTAGCAAGTCCCACAAAACGGTGAACCTCATGGATATTCTTCGGAACAGGATATTCGGTCATTGCTTCCGTATGTCGTCTTGATGGTCGTACACCTTCTTTGGAAATATCGTAACCAATAAATTCCAAAGTTAGTTTAAAAAATAAACACTTAGACGGTTGGATTTCCAAACAATTATCATGCATCAACTGGAACACTTCGCTCAATGCTTCTAAATGTTCTTCCACCGTACGTGTCGCAATTAAGATATCGTCCACATAAACAATTACATCTCCTTTCTGAATAAGTCGGTTAAAAACCTGGTTAGTAAAGCGTTGGAAAACGGCCGCCGCATTACATAAACCAAATAGTACCTTTAAATACTCATATTGTCCATCAGGTGTTACAAATGCGGTGTATTTGACAGAATCCAGCTCAATTGGAATATGGTGAAAACCATTTTTTAAGTCAATTAAACTAAAACAACTTTGAATTTAATTCGAAATCTCTCTTAGGCTCTCGGAAGAACGGTCCAATATCATAATCCGTATTATTCGTTTCCGATTCATACTGAATCGATAGAACTTCATTAAAAAGCGTCAACATGTTCGAACATTCGTCATTCATCTTATCTTTCCTATCCACTAACTCATAACAATTATCAGATTCATCTGCTAACACACTTTCGATTCAACTCATTAAAGTCTACCTCATCACTCACGTTATTGTTTTCGTGCATATCCAACATTTTAAATTCCAACTTATCATAGCCCACACCAGAGAATACAAAACCACCTACCTGATTATTACTCCTTAGAAATTCCCGACCCAACATGCAGCCGTAGCAGATTGCATTATCCGGCACGACGTAGAACCTTAAATTAAAATGTACGTTAAAGATAAAACAATCCAAATTAAAAATTCCTAGAATACGTAACTTAGAACTATTTAATCCCTTAAATGATCTTCCGTCAGGTTTCTGTAAAATAATATCTGCTGGGACACAAGAAGTTTTTATGATATTTACTGGTGATCCGGTGTCCAATATAGCATTTATGGTTTCATTTTTTGTTGTTCTTATTACAATATTCACCTCATCGGAGTACACCACGCTGACACTTCTTGTAGCATTATTCTTTTTGAAACAATTTACATCAGTATGCCCGGTTTTTAGACAAAAAGAACAACGTGATTTTTTCTGCGGTTGTGGACAGTTAAGACTTCGGTGCCCTACTTGATTACAGTTGAAACATCGTTGAGCATTGCTGTCGTTTTTACCATTGACCGGTATAGGTTTCTTCACTTCAGGTTTGTTGTTGTTGGGAAAATTCCTCTGTAGAACAAAAAGAAGTTCATCCAAATTTTTATATGGGGTTAAAGCAATCTTCTCAGCAATTCTCGGACAATTTAAATTTTCGGTGATACAATCGATTATTGCAGCTTCCGAAAACTTTGCTTGTTGTGCTATGGCCATGAAATCGTAAACAAATTTAGAATAAGTCTCATTTGGTTTTTTAATTCGACTTTTCATACGTCTGAAGACATTCATTTCGTTATGAAAATGGTGAAATTTTTCTTTTAATCTGCGGCAAAAATCATCGAAATTATTTGGATTGATCATAGCTATATTATTAATACAGGTTTGTGCTGATCCTCGTAACCTTGTCGTTCCATAAAACGTTGCTTCATATTCAGTCCAATCGTGTTGGAGTTTGAGGTTATTTAATTTATCAATCCACTGGGAAGCACTGATGCCATTCCTATTATCCGGATCAAATTCGGGTAAGATTTGTTCTATTTCGTTCGGATGGAACATTCGAGAACGTTGATTGTTGATTCCATGATACAACATCTGATTTTGTTCGATCAAATTTTCTATTTCCCGATGTAAAAGTGTATCGTTATTAACCACTTTAAATGGGTTTACGTTGCTTTGAAACGCATGATTTGTACCCCGATTAGTGTTTGGTTTTGGCGATTGCGGATACCTAACCTCACTATTATTCGGTGGTGTCACGTGCTGGAACGGTATTCCCAAATTCTGTTGGTATTGAGGTAACGGTGAAAAACTACCGTTGACCACAGTCGGTGTGCGGTTTGGTTGTAGGCAGCCATTTCTTTGTTAGTTTTCATCTACTTTCGGTGGTGCAACTACGGTGCTCCCATTATGATCAAAACTAAGTTTCCGTGGTCTACTAACCGGCGTATTCAATTCCGTTGTGATAAAACTGGTATCAAATGGCGGAATTGCTTGTGGGGCGGAGTGGGGCGACATCGGTGTGCCACTCTTTAGTATTTATCATCTCTATATTTCTAAACATTTTCCACACACAAAACAATATTCGATATATTTCTTTATCCACTACACCATTTATTCACTACTAAGTATTTGGTAAATACTTATATTACTTTATATACTTTATCTACTCAATATCCCACTTCTGATTTGTAGTATTACCCGTTAATTAAAAAAAATGCTTATTATATTTTACTTCTTTTCCATTCAGCGTTATATTTCGAATGGCGTTTTATTTCAGTACTCAAACTTTATTATAAAAATGACAATTCAAAACGTGTTACCGCATGTAACTATATTATACTCAAACATAGATGGCGGTCTAAGCGACAAAAATTAATTATTTAAATAAATTCAACTGTTTCTACTTCAAAATCCTGAATGATATTTACTTGCCACAGATCTAACTACTTATTAATTTCGAAATGTGGAAAACAACTTTATGAAAATAAAATAAAACACGACGTGAATAAAATATACTAATAACCTTTTTATTCTAATCTTTAGTTTATGAATGACGAAAAGAAAAAAAAAGAAAACCCTATAGACGAATTTATGTTAAACGTCAAGTTTATAAAATTCTAACTTCATACATTAAGTATGAGGCAAGAACGCATTGATTTAGCGAATTATAAAATTCACCAAATCAAAAAACTCAAGGAAATCTCATTTCTGTGTGTTTTATGCCCACACAAATAATAGAAAGAGAAAGTTTGTCTGTATTAATTAAATCAATAAGATTGTTTCGGCTTTTTATAGACAAAATATATTAAAAATAGAATAGAATTATAGATAGAATTTTATTTTTGTAGTTTGGTCGTAGCTACCTGATGAGTAGACCGAACTTTTTTGTTTGTACGAACTTATCAGTACGAAACCAAACTACCACAGAGAAAGCTCAAGGAAAGTTTTCATTTTTGGAGTCGATACACTTTGTATTGACCACGGGTTAAAGTACGGGTGGGATTTTGATATTTCTACTTTTTCTGGTAGATATATTTATAAATGATTGGCCTCTTCATTTTTTCTGATTAACAAGTCGAAATTGTTGTGAATGCCATTATTTTTAATATATTTTGTCTATAAAAAGCCGAAACAATCTTATTGATTTAATTAATACAGACAAACTTTCTCTTTCTGTAAATAATCATGTTTGATTGCAGATAATGGCTTTGTCAATAAGTATCCAATCATTTCTTCTGTGGGGCAGTATTCACATTCGATGTGTATGAGAATTTGTGATCACGTACCAGTTCAATGCACCATTGGTTGTCCTCGTATATTACTGTTGGTGAGTCAAATTGTTCGTGCATTTCTTCCAATAATTGCCGCAACCATTTGATCTCTTTTGATGCCTTCGATATTGATATAAATTCGGCTTCACATGATGGCGCTGCAACTATGCCTTGCTTGTTACACGACCAACTTATTGTTCCGCCGTTGAAATATATTATGCGACCACTATTTGATTTACGGTCGATTTTGTCGTTGGCCCATGTTGCATCTGCATATCCAAACAGTGATAATTCGTTTGATTTGATGTTGCTTGCCTTAAGCCTCAGTTGATGTGTTGCCTTCAAATATTTCACAACACGCTTGAGTTGATTCCAATCTTCCATACTCGGCCGTGATACCTTTTGAGCCAAAATACTAACACTGGCCGAAATAGCAGGTCATGAATTCACTGATAAATACAACAACCATCCAATCAGTGATCGATATTTCTTGTTATTTTCCAATGATTGTGTCGAGTCTGACTTTCCGTAATTGGTATCCATTGGTGTTTTTGCCGGTTTTGCATCCGTTAATCCAAAATCTGATGCAATTTTCATGATATATGCAGATTGATTCAATTCAAAGTTTCCATCAATATCTTTCGTAACCTCCATGCCCAAATAGTTCGATTGATCGATCCCAAATCTTGCATCATAAAATATGGCTTGGAAATGCTTTCGATATTCGTAATTTGCTTATATGTGTCGAACATGCCACAATCAAGTCATCCACGCAGATAATTACATAGCAAAACTCATTGCCAACTTTGTTCGAATACAAGCATGGATCGTTATAGCTCTGTTGAAATCCCGCTCCGATGATTACTTTGTGAAGTACGGAATTCAAAGATCTGGCAGTCTGTTTCAGATCATAAATGCTTCTCTTAAGCAGGCATACCTTCAAACTATCATCATCAAAGCCGCGTGGCTGCTTCATGTAGATGGTTTCTTTTGATGAGGAAGACCTTGAACAGCTAAAAGAAAATAATGAGAATCTGGGTGACATAAATATTAATAAAATAAGTCAACTAACAATGAAGAAAGCAGAAAGTGATAAGCGTAAACTGCCGTTATATATAGTCCAAGTAGATGCGGGACCACAGATATCAAAATTATATAACATAAGGGTAATTAACTACCAAAGAGTATCTTGGGAATCACTAAAAAAACAGAATAGCCAACAGATCAACACACTGAAAGCGGAAATACAAAGGACAAACGAGTTGATAGGAAAAAATATTAAAATAGAAATCAACAAATACTGGAAAAATAAGCTAAATGCAATAAAACCAGGAAGCAAAATGTTCCCCAACATTAATCAGATAATTAGGGGCAATAGGAAAATGGAAGTAAAGTTATTGGAAGTTAAGGAAAGTGAGGCAATAAATATAAACAGGCGACACATATAACAGCTACATAGGACATTACATAGAGAATATCATACACTACCGAATCCGGCGGTAGGTAAAATTGAACATGAAAGAGTCGTCCAACAAGCCGTTCAGCCAATTAAATTACAAAATATGCATGAACACGAATAGAGCAAATGACCTATCAGTTAACACTAAACAATATTTTCTCACAACCGAAGAATTAAAAGACATTATCAAATATGGAAACTCAAGAAAATCGTTTGGTCTTGATGAAATTCCGAATATTGCACTAAAGCATTTATCTGAAATGATTATTGCAGAATTATGTTCAATATTCAACCATTTATTAAACAACAAAACGTTTCCTTCGTGTTGGAAAACATCCAGAATTGTGTAAATTCTTAAGAAAAATAAAAAGGCAGAATCACCAAAAAACTACCGACCTATTAGTAAACTGAAAATGTAACGAGTAATCAACTAATCCCAGATAATCAATTTGGGTTCAGGCAAGAGCACTCCACTGTTCATTCCATCACCAAAGTTACTTTACTAACCTTAATAGGAAAATAAGTATCGGAGCATTGACATGGAAAAGGCTTTTGAATCGGTTTGGTTAGATGGATTGTTATTCAAGTTACATAAAATGCATTTCGAACCAGATCTCATTCAAATAATTTTGGAAATTTTATACAAGAGAAAATTTAAACTCACAAATGGAATGGAAGAATCAATACACATATTTAGATTATTTAATGGCCTACAACAAGGCTAAATTAATGCACCAATTCTGTTTAATTTGTACGTTAAAGATCTAAAGATCTTATACGGTGTTTGGACAAGCAGAGAGAGAGAGAGAGAGAGAGAGAGAGAGAGAGAGAGAGAGAGAGAGAGAGAGAGAGAGTGAAACAGAAGAAAAACTGTAATAAAGTTGAATACGGTTCCCGGCGTTTTAATATTTAAAACAAACCAAAAAAAATACTTTGATAATCCCTCCCCCCGATATGGACGAAATAATTTTCAACAATTTTTGTTTTACGCTGTTTGTTGAGTTTATCTTTTTAATGCAGTAAACGCTTTTTTTTCCATGAAACCATAATGTTGTCTCTTCCAAAAACGGCTTACCAAAATTCATTTAATCCCTCTCTATCAAAACTTACAAGCAACATAAAAGATATAAACCATTCCCAGGAAAATATTTTATTTTGAATTTTTCTAACAAAATCCTACAGATTTTTGCTGTTTTGCTATGACACAGTATAAATGTATAGAGATTTTCGTTTAGCTTTTCCGCTAAAATAAATTCTACCCTCCAGCTTTAATCCGGAAATAATTCCTCTCTCTCTATGTATGTATTTACATGTGTATGGTATTTAAAACATTTTGACGAATCAAAAAGTAAAGTTGTGTGTTGTCAAATTATATATTTTTTAAACACTGATGTTAATTTTATTTGGCTAGGTTAGGTTTATTGTAGTTTTAGATTTTTAATTAAATTCTACGTTTTTTTTTATTTAATTAAATTTTATACTTTTAAGTTTTACGTTTTGCCTTTTCTTAGGTAAAATGGGGAACGTATGTGTGCGATGTATTTCCTTTTCATATATGTTACAGATGGTTGCGGGCTTGCGTCGTACCTAAAGTTTGTTTTATTTCGACTTTGGAAGTTTTAAATTTTCCATGGATTTTTTCAATTTTTCCACCAAAGGCAGCGTTTTCTCATGGAAAATCGTATAAAATACAGACAATTTTTAGGAATAACTCGATAATTGGGTGAAAAAGTATTTCGAACAACAGTTATTGTGCTCTAGGAGTAAGATAAAAAAAATGTAAATGATATAGTTAAATCGATGGAATACCTACCTGCGCAAATGCTAAATTTGTAAATTCATATCAGTTGATCAATGATTTGCAAAACTCACATAATTACATTGTATAGTTCTGCAGTATCCGTCGTTAAAAAAAATTAGGTCCCATGACCATGCCGGAACAGATAATTCTGAAAACGATTTCAACTTTTTGAACTGAAGAATGCATTTAAGTTTCTTACTTTTAGGATCATAATATTCTGCTGTGTTGACTCTCCAGCATTTGTCGAAAAGGAACGGTTGCATAGTAAATTGTTCCTTTTGTCTTGTTTACAGCAATTATTGAACTTTCCCTTTTTTATGGTATTAAGTACCGTTGTTGTTTTGTAATAAATTTCAGTGGCTTTCGTTGAATATTCATTGAATTCGGTGGCACCACTTTACTGTTTTGCCTCTATAATTTATCATTATTTTCGCCGTTTTTGGTCAGAATTTTTGTTCACTTCATCTCCATTTTTATTCAGATGGACCCTAATTTTTGAATTCCAATAACACCAGATTTAAAAAAGGTTTTGTATCAACAGCTATTCCTTCTTCATTGTATTCTGATAAGAATTCTACGCTTTATATTTGGATACTGGAAGGATTGGCATTTGCAGCGTTGCCGCGAAGCGCTTTTAATCTGTGGCGTGAATGCGATGTCAGCAGTTGAAGTCGCGTAACTACGTGTTTCGATGCTATTTGGGAGAGCAATTCTGGGCATCGTAGAATAGTGTCATTCCTCACGGATCTCCGTGTTTTGTTCTATCATTTTAATTTCACAAATTACGAAAATTTGGTCGGCCCTCCTCCGCTCTTAAATTCGATCGACCATAAATCATCGTGTTACATTGATAAAAGCGTAAATTTGATAAAACTTAAATTTGGGTTTTTAAACTCCAAGTTAATCATTTTTCAGACTTGAATATCTACTTAAACTTCGCATAAATTAATAAATAATGGCAAATTTTGTTAAACAGTTTAAACCAAACCTTGACGGAATAGGGTAGAAAGGCCGAATGTCGGAAGGCCGAATGTCGCGAGGCCGAAAGTGTCGAAAGACCGAAAGGGTCGAAAGGCCGACTAGTTCGAAAGGCCGAATGTCAAAAGACCGATTGTGTCGAAAGCTAAATGTCGAAAGGCCGTTTGTGTCGAAATTGATTTTAATTTTACATCTTTTTATTGGCGTGTTTTTTTATTACATCGGAGAGATCAGAGAGTTCGGAGAGACAAATTATCTGAAATATCCGATAATTCTTAATCTGAAAAGACCTTTTTCAGATTTTAAAACACTAAACTATTTAAATTGGCTAACCACTGTTTTGTAACACACTATAAACAAACAAATTGTTTACCAACGCATAACTAATACACCAAACTAAAATTAAACATTAATGAACAAGAAGCAGTAGTAAAATTAATTAAAATTATTTACAATACACTTTAAAAAATGAATTTCCATAAAAACCAAATTTCTCTGTACTATCAGAAATAAATTTCAGATCGTAAACCAGCAATCTGTGATTGTTCGGATATTAAAAAAACGCAAAAAAATTTATCGGATCGATTCGAGAAAATAAAAAAACGCAAAAGGTTTTTTTTATACCTCTCTGATCTCTCCGATCTAATAAAAGAACATGCCAAATGAATGAAAATTTTCAAAATTTATATTTTTATGAAAACCAAAATTTATACTTTTATATTTTTAACTTATCTAAATCATTTTACATTAAGAAATAAATTCAATGGTTTTAAATATTGATTTCAATCAATTAAGTGAAGGAATGTTTAATGAAAATTCGGCCTTTCGACCCAATCGGCCTTTCCCACACGTTCGGTCATTCGACCAATTCTGCATTTCGACATTCGGCCTTTCGACCCATTCGGCCTTTAGACATTCGGCTTTTCAACATTTGCCTTGTTTTTTTATTATATCGGAGAGATCAGAGAGATCTGAAAAAGGCCTTTTGCGTTTTTTTATTTTTCAGATAATTCAGATCGCAATCTGTTTCGTTTTTTTACTGTCTCAGATCATTATCTGAAATTATATTTTCTTTCTGAATTTTTTTTTTCAGATTTTATGTACAGATAAATTTAAATTTGACAGCAAAATAACCGAAGCATTTCATAATTCTTCAATTAAAATCAGGGTTTCGAACCCGCAAAATTTCGGCTTTGGGTTCAGGTTCAAAGCAAGAAAATAATTGGGTTCGGGTTCTGGTTCCGGTTCAGGCCCTTTGCGGTGCTAAAATACACTTTAAAGCCGAAAATGCCCATTCCACACTGGTGTTGCAGGAATCGCTAGCACAAATTGTGCAGCTTCGTATAAAAGTGAAATTTCCATTTTATGGTTTTTCCACACATGAGAAGGATTCAAAAACAGTAAACTCCTGTTATACGCTTAGTTCAAAGTTAGCCCAGCTGTCTAAATTGTTGGATGATGATAAATACATACTTAATATATGTATATGACATGCGATTTTTTTTTGTCAACCCGGAACCCGGTTGAATCGAACCCGCAAAATGTTGGGTTCGGGTTCGAAAAAATTACTAAAAATCTTTGAACCGAAGCGGGTTAGAGGTTCGGGTTCGGTTCGACACCCTAATTGAAATTGAGAAATATAATTTCAAATAATTTAATTAATTAAAAGTTTAATAATTATTATTTATTATAATAAAACTATTTTGTTTGTTTTGGAATTACGCTTATATTTTGATAAATAAATTTGCAAATATAGTTTAATACCAAAAAAATATTTTGTTTTAAATAAAAAAAGCTAATAAATTTAAATATAAAGTTATTATTATTATTTTTTGTTTTCCAGTTAATTGTAAAACTTTAATGTTTTAATTAAATTGGGTGTTTTGAGTTGCATATGTAGTTCAAATGGTAACAAAGCTCTATTTTTTGTTTAAATCTGAATAAGACCATTTCAGATGACAATCGCTCTGTTCTCTCAGATAAATTATCTGTCTGATCTCTCTGATCTCCCATATAATAAAAAAACAAGGCCATACGAAATTCGGCCATACGACATTCGGCCTTTCGACATTCGGCCTTTCGACATTCGGCCTTTCGACATTCGGTCTTTCGACATTCGGCCTTTCGACATTCGGACTTCCGACCCCTTCGGCCTGTCAGCGTTCGGCCTACCGACATTCGGCTTTTCAACACCGATCGAATTTGTTGACAATTTATTATCACGCCAATTCTCATAGTCGTGTCATTTCAGGCGACGTGACTTGGGTCACGTTACGTCGCATGAAAATTGATATTCTTGAAGTCGGTTCAACTGACACGACTGTAACTAAAAGGTATCGGTTAAATTACAAATAAAATCGTTTTAGAACAAAAAACTATAAATTTATTTAAAAACAAGTGAACAAAATTATGCAATTATTTTACAGTAATCGTTTCGTTTTATAGTAACCGCCTGTCACCTATAAAATTCAAGTGACATCTGTCGTATAAAGTGACTTTAGTCGTAACAAACGACTATGAGAATTGTGGTGTATTTTGGTTTTCGAAGGTGGTTTTGAAAACGATCTGATGTTTTCACAGAGTGCGTAGCTACACAAATTCACACAAAGTGTAAACAAACAGGCTTTGACTTTCAAGTCAGCTAGTCTAATTAACTTTCAATAAAATTTTCTTATTATGGCGGCCAAAACTCTATTTCTGGAGGAAATATTAATTTTTCAACCGCTGAAACCCGTATGTTAATAAGGGGGATAGATACAGCACACAAAGTTTACTATCGGATGGGATTGTCCGATTGTGAAGATGTTTTTTTACCAGACGGTTTTGATTTTGGATTCAAAAGTTTTATTTTTGTTACTACCCTCCATTATAAATGAGCTTAACCTCAAAATAGGGTGTACCTAAAATATGTATATATATTAACAAAAACATAAAAGTGTAGCCATACATAATGCAAACGTAGCCATGAATTATATTATAGTTAATTATTCTCAAGAACCTTCATTGACACAAACTAACTGATGTACATTACCTCGTTAAGTTAGTCTGCAAGTTGCGATTGGCGCTATATGCCCGCACATGAATGAATAATTTTAGTCGATAAACGCTTTAATTACTGGTTCTCAGAAATATTAGATGCCGGAAATAAAATCAAATGATCATGATGTCCAATATCAAACAGGGGCACGCCAGTAGAGTCTGTCTGCAAAAAAATATAGGACGCCCTATTTTATGAGATTATATATAAATTTCAGTGAAATCTCATTTCACTAAGATTTTGTATGATTTTCACGCTGAAGACCAAGTGCATACAACTATTTCATTTTAGTTTCGATAGTGGATTTTTAACGTAGAATCTGATTAATTTTTGTAATAATCATTAAGCGAAATGGTGTTTAAATTTAGTGTTAGTAAAAGAGACATAAACTTTCTTCTCTTGTTTAGTGACAAATTCGGATAAAGCAACGGGTGACTTTCTAGTAAAATATATCATTTCATTCGATAATTTTAATTATTTTTAACTGAAGTCATCGATAACTTTTTCGAACGAATTTCAAGACTATGCCGATTTCTTGCTTAAACCAAACGTTTTATTCGTAAAACAAGACATGAGACTGGAATATTTACTATACTATTTATACTATTGCACACACACTATAAGTATGTATAATAGTATAAATTTAACCAAACAACAATAAAATGTACAGTTTTACATCTAGTACGTACATGAATATCGCAATTTTCGTTTTACGAACAAAATTCTTGCTCAGAGTATGAATTTTGGTCGTAAAATGAGATTTGAGAGTTTCGATTTTATATACGTGCTAGATTATAATAGTTGATTTATAAAAGTGGTTTGGTAGAGTTTTAATAAAATATTCTATTGCATATCTTGATAGAGCTGTGACACCGAACCAGAACCCCTAGAACCACAGCTTATTAAGGAACAGGAAATCGGATCCAGAACCTGACAAACAAATAAATGTAAAAACCAAAAACCGGATTTTTCAAAACCTTCCGATTCTTTCATAGATGGTCCTTTGATAAACCCAATTAGGTAATTCTCGTGTCATGTTGTCCAATTTATTTATGAACAATAAATTTTCATATCAGATTTCCAGTATTCTCTGACTGGGACCGAATTAATTCCGTTTTATTCCGTTAATTTCCATTTGTGAAATGAATGAAATTTTTTAATTTATATGATTTTAATACGTTCCGAAGATTGTAAGAGAATTCAATCCAGTTTCGAACTGATGAGCTTATGATTATGAAAAAATCAATCTTCTCATTAGGCCGCGGCGACTGGACTGATTATACCACAATTTGCATTCTATATATACAGAATGTGCTGTGCTTTATGTACTAGCGAATCATACTAATACAGATAAATTCTCTTACAATTTTTTCTTCTTCACGACATTCACACAGCTCTATTTCTGTGTACGCTAATTTTAATTTATTAATTTTTTGTTGAATGTTAATTAATAATTAACATTCAAGAAAAAATTAATAAAGTAAAATGAATGAAATCCTCGCTAATAAATTAATTGGCGGCAAAAATGTCGCGAAATAATTTCATTTTTTTCGGCGTAATTAATTCAGAAGCCTTCTCTGACCTAGTTATATTACAAACATACATTATCAATTCGATATGTTTTATTTTCTAAAAGTTAAAATTTTTTGACTTAAATAAAGTTTCATGCGGAAACTTTGGAGAACCGGAACAGCCACCTGTTTATAATACTCAGAACTGAACCGGAACCGAACGGAAATAAAAATAAAAAGCAGGAACCGAACCAAAACTGAATGTAACGAGTATGTACAAAAAAATCGCAATCTTCAAGTCAACCTTTACGTTCAATATTCGTGATAGATCATCATTTTTGGATTTTTTTTTGAAAAATATTTTACGCCTAAAATACTTGGTGCCTGTACGTTTTGTTCACATTGCACGCATGAGTTATGGGGCCTTGCTCCGTATATTGTGATTGGCGCTATAAGCGCATATGTGTAAGGCATATTTTAGATGTTACAGATTTTTATTAACGGCTTTCAAGAATTGTATTTGCTTGGACTCTAAATTCCCGTCGAATTAAATTGGCATGATATTTGGTATCTGTGGTAAACATTTTATGTCGATCCGTTTATTGGGATTTGCTGTATAAAGGCGCTTATGTTTATGGCTTAATTGATGGGGAAAGGATGGTTGATTTGATTTTTTTTAAATACTTTGGGTCAGCACAATCTGCGACAAAAAAAAATTTAAGCCCATCCGTATGTTGTGATTGACTTATTTTGTCGATAAACACTTACTTGTTCTCAGGAATATTGATTGTCGGAAATAAAATGTTATGAAATCAACTTATCATAATGTCCACTATCCATATGGATTAAGCTGATACAGATTTTAATTAACAGTTCTCAAGAAGCGTGCATGCTTGCAGTAAATTCCTGTTTAATTAAATTGGCTGATGTCCAGTGTCCGTGATTAAAATTTTAGATCAATCCGTTTATTGGAATTTACGCTAAAGGTGCCTAAATTTATGGCCTAATTTATTTGAGATAAACCTTAGTCATCCTGAGGAACATTATTGCTCGTAGTCACGAAGTTAATTGAAGTTTAAATGAAAATTAATATTTGTTGCATATGAAAAAAGATGATGTCGGAAATAAATTCTTATGGGATCAAACTGTTTTGGTGAGCACTATTTTTGACAAAAAATGTAATACGAAATAGCCGTGTGGGGCTCGTTGGCCCAACCACAACATACGGATGGTCGTATATTGTTTATTTTAGATAATGCTCACTGTAACAGATTGATCACTAAAAATGTATTTTCGGTATTTAACTCAGTTTAACCGACTATAGCGGGAATCCTAATATTCGAATTGACCTAAAATTTTTATCACAGATGGACGTTAAGCCAACTTAATTTCACGGTAATGTAAACCAACCGCATACGATTCTTGAGAATGGTTAATTAAAATCTGTTTCAGCTAGAGATATGCGTCTGAAGCGCTAATCACTGTATACGTCTGGTTTTAAAAATGTTGTCATGAGCAGAGGACATCGTGATATATAGTAAATTCCGGCACTCAATATTTCTAAGTAATTAAATCGTTTGTCGACTAAAATGGGATGAATAGCCAGCCCATTTTGGGCTTATATTGCTAATCACAGCGTATCAGTGGTCCATTGCAAGGAAATTTAATATAAGGATCAGTTTGGGTCAATAAAGATTCTTGAAAATAATTAACTATAATTTGTAGTTCCATTTGCGACTACACTTTTTTTACAATATATCGATGGCAAAAGTGCATAACCGAGTATCTACAAAATTTATCAAAATCGTTTTATTGGTTTATTGGTAAGACAACTAGTGTTTGCTTCCTTTTTTAATTTAATTTGTGCACGCAGAATGTGTAAACATGAACTATTATTCAATTTATTTAGTTTCTTGTAATGTACCTATATGGCAAAACCGTTCGGTTTTTTCCGTTTCCAAATTATAAATATTAATTATTTTATTATATTTTATCTCGTTAAGTCAATCTTCAGCTCAGCCTTCAACTATAAATCAATCACCAAATTAACCGCCAACCAACCCTCAAATCAATCATCAAATCAACCCCAAATTAATTTTCAAATTAACCCTTGACCTAACTCTAAATCAACTCTTAGATAATTCCCCAACCGAACAACTCATTTAACCTCAATGCAAGCTAACTAAACCCTAACTCAACTGCAACTCAACTTAGCTCGAACCAAATCTCAACCCGCTGCTCAACTCATACCATCACACCAACATACCATTATACCATCATACAATCACCATCATACCACCATACCATCGTACCATCATACCACCATATATGGTATACCATCATACCATCATCACACAATTATATACAAACCATCATACCATTATACCATCATAACATGATACCTTCATACCATCACACCGTCATCAAAAATTGACTCAATTTTTGAAGTTTTAGAAATTCCTCTTTAGTAACCTTAGACCTGATTATTATCTCTCAAGGAGGCGATGAATGTTTGAGATATTAACATTAACCTTTTCTTATGTCCTTAACAATATTTGTGTAAGGTTTGGTTCAAATCGTTTAATGTGTGTGCATTTGTTTAAATATCACACATATATACTATACATATAAATAAACATTCACTTTTAAATACACTGAAACCTCATTTCAACGGAAACTCAATTTAGCGGAATCCTCACTTCAACGAACATGCTTTTAAGTACCAGGCAACTGAAGTTTTCCAATGAAAACTTCCCTTATATAAGCTGACACTTTATTAGAGCGGACAAGGATGCGATGATACAGGTTTTACGAGTACAATTCAAATTAAAACTTAACTACTTTAATTTGTTATTTTTACATTGAACCTTTAGTAAATTATACGTTTGGCCAATATGGGTGGAACTCAATTTTTCTTAGCCGGTTTTAGTAAAATTTGATAACCATGATTGAAAGGGGATTGAAATAAATAAATAAAATTTGCCATTTGCGTTGAAAATGAAATTCTAAATTATTTTTTAGATCTAAAACTCAGATTAAAACCAAATTTCCATCGCACATGTCAAATTTTATCATAATCTGTTAAGAAATAGTGAAGTTCCATCTTACTTAGCCATATTCCAGAACTATATCCAAAAATCACATTAGAATCCCATTTCCATGGCAGATATCAAATTTCACTCAAATTCGTTAAGAAATAGTCAAGTTCTGTCCTAATTGGTCATATTCCAGAAATTCATTTAAAAATCATTTTAGAATACCATTTACAACGAACATGTCAAATTTTATCATAATCGGTTAAGGAACAGCCAAGTTCCATCTTACCTGGCCATATTCCAGAGCTTTATCCAAAAATCATTTTAGAATCCCATTTCCATCACCCACATCAAATTTCATCATAATCGGTTAAGGAATAGTCAAGTTCCATCCTCATTGGCCATATTCCAGAACTTTATCCAAAAATTATTTTAGAATCCCATTTCCAACGCACATGTCAAATTTCATCATAATTGGTTAAGGAATAGCCTAGTTCCATCCTACTTGGCCATATTCCAGAACTTTATCCAAAAATCATTTTTGAATCCCATTTCCATTGGAAATGCTGGATTTCATCGAATCCCCATAAAATTTTCATAAAAAGAAATCACAAATCCTCAGTTTAACGGACAACGTTTTTGGTCTCGTCGATTTCCGTTGTAGTGAGGTTTCCCTATATATATATATTTCCTAACTAAATCGCAATTCAATTCTAATTAAACTCGCAAACAGAACCCAACTTGACCCTCAACTAAACCGCAAACTTTACGCCAAACTTACTCCTCATACTAGCATATATAAAAAAATTGGGCAACAACTCATTATATCCTATCCAGCCCCAACTCAACTCCAACTCAACTTTAACTCAACTCGCAAATTGATCCCTAACTTAACCCTCAAATCAACCCCAAATTCAATGCCCAATTCAATAATCAAACTGCATACATAATAAATTCGTAAATATTTTTATATCCAATCCCAACTCAACTCCAACTCAACTTCAACTCAACCCGCAAATCGACCCCTAACTTAACCTTCAAATTCAATGCCCAATTCAATAATCAAACCAGCATATATAAGAAATTGATTAATATTTCTATAACCAGGTATTTTGGGTCAATTCGTATGGCAGGTACCCGACCCTCTTGATGCACAGGTTCCAAAAGCTTTTCAAATCTCGGCCTTCACCATAGATTGGCAAAAGAAAATTCTAAATCGAACAAGCCGTTCTCGAGATATCATGGGTACAGACATACAGACATCCAGTCAGACGGACGGACATTTTTTGTTTTTTTGCTGTTTTAGACTCGGGGACTTTCAAAACGTCGAGAAAAGTGGTTTTGGACCAACCAAATTTTTGATCATTTTTGACATTTTTTTTAGACCGAAGTAAAATGAAATTGTAGCCCATTTCCAAAATGTTCTTGAAATAGATCAGTCCCATGTACATTTCAGGGGCATTTATGCATTGGGAGGTAATTGCCATAAGCCCTAAAAGCCTCCGAGATCGTATACACGAAGTGAAAATATAAAATGGTGGATTCCAACCAAAAAAATCAAAAAAAAATGAAAAAAGTTTTTAAATGTAACAAATTTTTGAAAGCTTATTTAGAGGATCGTGCTCTCGCCCCTAAACCTCCGCTTTGACGATTTAGGTACTAAAATTTCAGTATTAATGAAAAATAGAAAATTTCTCAAAAATGTAAAGTAAATATTAATTCAAAATGGCGGACTTACATATATTCAAAGTTAGACAAATTTTTTGAACCTTGAAAGCTTTAAAGCTGAGACTAAATAATTCGTAACAATAATTTAATAATTTAGTAAACTTATAATTTTGATTATTTAGACTATTTCACGAGTAACTTGAAACCAGAATAGTGGAGCTTGCCTATTCATGGGTAAAGCTATGTTTTCTATATGGAGCAAAACTAGTGTCAGGATTTATTTGTTTTTTTTTGTTGCTAAAATACAATAAGCAATGCATTGTTATGGTTTTGCAAAATATTTTTGACTGTAAAATATTCGCTGAATATAGTTAGAAATAGTTTTGTTCGAAATATTTCAACGAATTAGAGACTATTTACTAGGTCTGAACAATTGGACATATTTTAACACCAAAATGCAGCTTTTATATATTTTTTTTTAATAAACTTCGTTACATACCTTCTAGGCTAGAGTAAAAAAAACTGTTTCTGTAAATTGTTTTAAGCTAAAGTTTATTTTTTTTTATATACAGTGTTACCTACACAATGATGTGCATTAGAGTATTGTGTTTAGTTGTTTTTTGTTTTTAATTAATAAATTTTTCCCCATTTTCATAAATTCATTTTTAATTAACTTTATAGCCAAACATAAACATACATATAACTGTATAGTAAATTTGTGTAATTAAATCAGCCAGTAACCAAAACAAATATTAATAAAATTAACATTTTGTCATATTGTGTGGCTACAAAATACGAAATTAGTATTGTTGATAAATTTGTATAATACACAAAAAAAAAATCGCCGTATTGTATGTTTTGATTATCGTGCTTTAATCTATACGACATATAAATTCTGAAAGCTCATCATATTATCGCCACAAAATAATAGATTTTGCTATATTTTTGCAGATAATTTTTATATTTATGGAATAAATAATGGACCTGTAATAAGTTGGGGATGGTTGTGCCAATTATTTGTCGTCATCGTTGGAATATTTCAATTAATTTTGATAATATAATTTTAAGACTTTAAGATATTACAAATAAGACTGGAGTTTTTTTTTTTTATGTTTGTGTGAATTGTAAAAGTACTTGTTGGAAACAAAAATCAAAACTGAAATGGGTAAAACAACTAAATACTCGTAAATAAATAATTCAATAAAATAAATAATTAAAAATTTTAATTACAATAAAATTTATAAAAGCAAAACAATGATAATTTTTTATTTCTCAGTTTTTTTTTGTTTGTGTGTTATTATACATTAAAAGTTTCAGATTATGCTTTTGTGTCGAAGTTTTTTTTTTGTTTTGTTGAAAAGTTCGTGTAATGATGTTTTGTTTGTTTTGTGAATCGATAAAAAGTTCAATAATGTGAAATTAATTATTAGTTTAGCAGCTATTTGTGTTGGAGTAGTTTTATAACGAGGACATTATCATTAATAAATGAGTTTAATGTTTTATGGAACAGGTGCAATCGAAAGATTTGTTTCGAAATTCGTAATTATTCAGATTAGTTGATAGTTTGAGATAGTTTTGATAGTTTTATTACATTGGGTGAACTGCATAAAAAATAAACATTTTTTTTTTTAAACAAGCTTTTATTTTAATTTGCACTAAAAATGAAAAAATAATCTGTTTAGATTCCTCGAAATTTATTTTGCTATCTATATTATATGTAAATTCGGAATAATACCTCTATATCTTCGTAAAAAATATTAACGTATATTTAACCTCCCCCCACAAATATTAACGCAAATCTCCTTCCAAGCGTTACATATGCGGATGATACAATTCTCATATCAAATTCCGGGTTTACATGTTGCACCCCACATTTTCCCCCACGATTTTATTTTTACCAGAAACATTTATCAATTTTGAGAAATCTAAAATGTTTAATTTCTGATTTTTGGTGCACATTATAATAAAAGTTTGTTTTTAAAATGGATTTTTTTATTTTTATCCTGTTTAGTCTTAAGTGCTACCAATAGAAAACATTTTCAATATTAAGATTCTTGAATCCTTATAAATACTGAATGTGTGCTTTATTTTTAAATCGATGTTATTAAATCGGTTACAATACAGATTGAAATCCGGAAAATATTTAGGGTTTATTGTTCCGGTTCAATTCCCGTTTGGAGCTCTGACTTAGAAACATGATATATTGAGTCACCCTCATGCTACTCAGTCCTCTTGACTTGTGTGGTTTCAAAAATGTTTGTGTATCAGGAATGTATTTACTTATCAAGCTCTTTAAGCACTTGCCATATATATTTATTTATTTATTATCATGAATCGCCTAAAGGAATACAATCGATAATAAAAACATGTTAAAAAAATTGTAAAATTAACAAAACAAAAAAAACAATTAATTAAACATAAGCGATGCTCCCAAAATTGGTTCTGAAAGACCATAATTTGTTGATACCAGGTCAAGATGAGTAACAGTCTATCGCGTAGATGCATTTGGCATATAGGAGCGCTAAAATCGATTCGAGAACTGAAAATATTGGTGCAAATAAAGTTTATCCTAAATTAATATTAAATTTTACAACAACAACAAAATTGCGTTTGTATGTTTTTAAAAAAGCAAACATTTGGGCGAAATTATTATATACATATATGTACAACGAAAAATTCATTCAAATCAAATTTGAACTTAATGCTAAATTAAAAAAAAAAAAATCCAAATACACAAAAATTTATCAAGATTTAAACTATTTGGGATTTCACCCTTAAAATTAATAACGGATAAAAGTGATAACTATTAATCGACGAGGTTTGATAATTTAAAAATTTAATCTTATCCATGTATAAGAAAATCGACTTCTCAAAACACCCCAATATGATTTTATGATAGGGCTATGCGTATAATTGGGTTTACCTATTGAAATATCGATTATTCGAAAACTTAAAAATTGGATCTTAAGCACGTTTAAGAATATCGATATCTTAAAACTTTCTTCTATCTGCAGACATCTCACTATGATTTTTCGATAGGCTCCTGTGTGTAGTATAATCATGTTCTTCCGCTTAAATTTCATATTGGGTTTATCTATTGAAATAACAATTAATCGAAAACATGAAAAATTGGATATTTTAAGTTTTCGATTTTCTTAAACGAATAATCGTTATTTCAATACCCAACATTAAATTTTAGCGGATATGCATGATTAAAGTATACGCATAGGCCTACCAGAATATAATAGTGGGATATTGGCCGATAGAAAATAGTTTTGAGATGTCGATTTTCTTATACTTGGATAAGATTAAATTTTTAAATTGTTAAACAATGTCGATTAATAGTTTAACGCTTTGATCCATTATTAGCTTTGTAAAATCCCAAATAGTTTAAATCTTAGATATATTCCTAGATATACTCTAGCAATGTGTCTGTTTTAGGATAATAAACAAAAATATTTACATACAAATCGTAAAAAGTTCTATGGAAAAAACTTTTTTTTTTTATATTTTTTCGTTTCGTATTTAATAACTTTTTAAATACGGCCAAAAATGAATTTTCATTCCATTGATAATAAACTAGGGTATTTAATTATAATATTGGGAAACTTAATTAAAATATCATTAGTAATTATAAGTGTAATTTTTTGCGATTGAAAAACTATAAATTGATAAAACTATATATTCTAGAAATGTAAAAAAATCATCGCAATGCTTTTATATAATAAAACCCAATATTTTGGTTTTGTTACTTTCTTTAACCCTTTGTGGACAGAATTAGTTTTGTTTTTTAAAACCATGAGTTTTGGGGTGAGATAATAAACTACGAATAGGTAAATTCAAATTTATTTTATTTGTAACGGTTAATTCAAAAAGAAGTGATTCCATATAGGACCACTAGGCGTTGAAAATATCATTATAAAAAATTTAAAACTTTTAGAAACATTATTTCTGATGAAATTTAAAAAAACAATTTCTTTCTGCAGTAAGGCATAATTCTACATTGCAAGTCTTGCAATGCCATCTTGACCGATGAGGTTTGACTTTCGTGCTACAATTGGCACATCTCACTTTAGTGCCATTTTCAGGTAGGTCTGCCGCCTTGTCTGTTCTTTTTTCTAACAGAACATACAATTTAAATCTATTCATTGGCTTGTCTCATTGGCTAATCCTTCTTCTCTTTTGTGGCACTGTAGGTTCAGCTCATAACAACCCATCTATGACAGCTAATCTAAATTGCTTCAATAAAAATCCTGCACCGTCGGTTCTGATTTTATATAAAATGAGCGCATTTACCGCTGTCAAATCTAAAAAATGAAAAAATATTCTATGCCACCATTTTTTTGATTTCCTATCTAGTTCGTAACACGATTTTAGCATATCAGAAAGGTCTACGTGTTTACTGTAATCCTTTACGATCTTTAGGCATGTCACATCTGTCTTGCTTCAATCCTTTTGTTTTCGCTGAACAGTTTCCTCGTCTGTCGGGCTGTGAAAATTGCTCAAAAATAATATAGGTTTTTTGTCCATCCACTTTACTGTCAATATACCGTCTTTGCTTAACCTCCAGTCATATTCGCCTCTCGGACTTGTTTTATCAACCTTAAAATCTGTTGGAATATCTTTTCGGCCTTGCCATGCAGTTCCGCATGCATATATTCCTTCACCTAACACATCGCGTAATAATTGAAGCAAGTTGAAGCAGTTATCGAAGTATATTTCATGGTACTTCCCAACTAAATCACGCGTTATATCTTTTATAATTGTTGCTCCTAAATTTTTTTCTTTGATGTCTTTTGTTTTTTCTGTGTAAATCTGGAACTGTGACACAAATCCGTTCTCATCCGCTCGCACCCAAACTTTGTAACCTCGTTTGATAGGTTTCATGGGCATATATTGTCGCATGCTACTTCTTCCTTTGAATTTAATCATTGACTCGTCAATTGATTGGCATTTAGTTGGTTGGTAATATGTTTTATAGGTTCCCGATAATTCGTCCAAGAACGGTCTTAGTTTATACAGTTTGTCATAAGCAGATTCTCCCTTTTTAGGCTGACGTAGATTGTCGTTTATATGGAGATGGCTGAGAAACCATCCGAAACGATCACGTGTCATAATAGAAGATATGAAATGATCTCTAATTAACATTCTTGAAGACCAACAATCCCGATAGCTTGGTAATTTTTTTGTGCCCATTAGTAAATTTATGGCTAAAAAAGACTTTAATTCATCTACTGTAGTTGGCAATGTGATGGTGGCTTCTGCATTGCATATAAATTAGTTTCAAATACTATTTTTTCAAATAAACTTGAGGGAATAACAGGAGAAACATATCCACCGGATACTCTAAGTTATTGCAAAATTCTAAATTATCTGGAATATTTAATCCAACTTGTTGTTCAAAAGGGTGTTTTACAGTACTGTATTTAGTATCTTTTGTCCATTCGATCTTTTTAGGTAAAAATATTGATAACGGAAGATCATCATCACTATTCCATTCCAAACCACTAGTGCTGTCTGTGTCCAAATTGGTATTCATCTCTAATTCGTCATCACTCCACGAGGAGGAGATTTCTGATTCATCGGACGGGATTTCCTCTAAAAGACAATAAGCGTCTTCACTAGTAAAACATTCGCGATTAACTGTTTCATTCATTTTTGATCTAAGATACAAAAAAACGTATACTCGTATATAATAACGATAAATAATCGACAAAATATAAAACACGAAATACATATTGGACACAAATAATGTAAAACATGAAACACACAAGAACACAGCTTGGTGGTAACATTATGGAACCACCAAGCAAAAATGTAAAAAACAACAAAACTAAAAATTTAATTGAATAATCTACATCAAAAATATAATAATTAACAATATACTAAATAATATAATATATTACTTACCCAAGAATAGAACAATTATAACACTTTTTAATATTATTAAAATCGCTAGTTCTAATTCGTCAAATGCAAAAAACTAAATGCATCAAAACAAAAAATGGTAAGAGAATCCACACAAAAAATGTACCGGTTTAAAATTGTTTCATTCTTTTTTCATTTCGTTTAGGGTTTACAGTTTAGAACAATTGCGCCGCTGAGGCAAAAAAATGATTTATTGGTGGTTCCATATTGGGACCACTGAGCTTGAAAGGGTTAACGTGATATTTATTTTATTTGAAAATGAAATTACGATTGTTTCGGATGTTACTCCTTTATCAAATTTGTAACAAACCCTCCTGAGTTTAGTTATTTAGTCGCAAAAAATTACAATAACAATTACTGATAACATTAAAATTCAATAGATCATGTTTAAATGTCAAATTTTCTTAAACCGCAAGAGCTACCATCTTTCGGAAAACCGTGAAAGCATAAGCAACTTTCACATAATACCACTAGTTGTCACTAATTATTTGCTGTCAAAAATTATATGACATTTTTATGTGTGCATTTTGTAAACATAAGCAAAAATATTTTCGTGTTATTACAGTGATTATTATTAATACGTGATAATTAAATTGATTTTGAGAAGTTTTTATAAACGTCCTTTTGAAAAACGTCAGTAATATTTTTTTGATTATGTAGTGACATATGTATAGTGGCAAACGTCCTATACTTTTCTTTGATCGTGCTGCCTCATGCATACCAACTCATTATTGTACAATTTTTTTTACAGTACAGTTTTTTTTAACCAACGGAACGTGTCTTTCAATACCATTCCTGGTCATTAAACTTGTAAAAAGTCCCAATCGGAATTGCAGAGGAACTTGTTTAAGGGAGCATAGTCGGCATTTCCGGAATTAAAATAAAAATGATTAGAAAAAGGGATTTGTTGTACAATTTACATGAAAAATATTTATCGTAATTGTTGTGTGATTAGGGTATCCAAATTACTCGAGTTTCTAATTCCCCGGGTACTGTTTATTGTAATACTCGGGTTACCCGGGTACTCGGGTATTAGAAAAATATATAAATGTGTTTAAAATCATCTAAAAAATATCTTGGATCGTACTATATTGCAACTGGCAAAATGTTAAATTCCTACACTGATGGTTTCAAAGTTTATGTGGGGCAATTGCATTTCGTTCAATACCGTTCCCATGATCATTCTTTGTCTTCCCTCTTATCGCGCCACCATATTACCCGGATCTTTGGAATAGGGACGAAAGGCCGAATGTGTCAAAAGGCCGAATGTCGAAAGGCCGAAAGACCGAATATCGAAAAGCCGGATTTCGAAACGCCGAATAGGTCAAAAGGCCGAATGTGCCGAAAGGCCGAATATCGAAAGGCCGAATATCGAAAAGCCGAATTTCGAAAGGCCGAATAGGTCGAAAGGCCGTTTCTGTCGAAATTGATTTTATTTTTTCATGAATGAAAATTTTCAACATTTATATTTTTATGAAAACCAAAATTTATATTTTTATCAAAATTTTTGTATAAAAATGTTTAATATTAAATCGCCTTAAATATTAAAATCTTCTTACGTATTTTTTTTGTCATATAATTAAAAATTAATTAATTATAATAAAAGAAAAAGAAATAAATTTTTTGCCGACAAAATTTGATCACATTAATATGCTAAACGTATTTTCAATTTATTTAAATCATTTTACATTAAGAAATAAATTCAATGGTTTTAAATATTGATTTTAATCAATTAAGTGAAGAAAAATTTAATGAAAATTCGCCCTTTCGACCCTATCGGCCTTTCCACACGTTCGGCCATTCGACCCATTCGGCCTTTCGACATTCTGCTTTTCGACCCATTCGGCCTTTCAAAACTTTCGGCCTTTCGATCCAATCGGCCATACGACATTCGGCTTTCGACACATGCAGCCATACGACCTTCGGCTTTTCGAGATTCGGCCTTCCGACATTCGGCCTTTCAACATCGAACGGGATCTTTGTACGTATTCTATGGCTAACTATTATAGTTATTCAGTCTAAAATAGTTCAGTCTTATTATTATAAAAAGATGTACAATCCCGAAATTGTCTTTATTCATAACTGTGTTAAATAAAATACGAAAATGATTTCTCATTTTATTTACTTTTGTAAAATTTTAAAAGTTTTAAACTTCACCTTTAACATATAAACAAAAGAAATTGATATTATCGTTAAAATAAAAAAAATTGAATCTTATTCAGTAGACATTCTAAGCCTCCCAAGAAGATCTGTAATATGATCTCCACAGTTCATCGTTGGAGGCTTTAAAAATCCGAGCTTGAGTTTTATTTGGCTTTTCTGAATGAAAGGGATTATTTAATTCAAGCAAGTGATCCACGCGTCGTCATGCGTAAGGGTTTTTCAGTTTCTGCTTTATTCAGTTGGAAGTTTCTTTAACTTCGGCTTAAAGTGGGTGAATTATTTATTAAATAAAAATGAAGCACTCGAAACTACTAATCCGTTGTATGCCCCCTAATAAACGAATGATAATTACCAAATAAGTAAAGTTGTGCAATGAACAAGCCATATTTCAATATAATGAAAATGCTTGCACTACATTTCTAAACTTTTATCACTTATTGGTAAATGTAATTATAGAAAATAGCCCTAATGCGGAATGCGAATTTGCCTGATTATAATAAGCCGTGGTTCACCATGGATCTTAAACAAATTATTAAATCGCCAATTAAATTTCAGAAGCTTATGAAACGGTATCCCAATAATTTGTATTTTAAATACGTATTTTATAATCTAAAACAACAATCTTATCAAATGGTAATTAACCTAAAAACAAAATACTAATCCCTAAAAAATGTGGGCTGTTGTTCATGAAATCTTAAATAATCGTAATACTGTAGCACAAGACCCCATTAGTTTAATTAAGAATGACAAATTAGTCAGTCACAAGTCAAATTGAAGTCGCCAAACCGATTGAATGAATATTTCAATAATATTGGTACATATATCATTTGTAATGTAACTACCAAATTTTGTAACTTTGAACCCACAACACCAGAAGAAATAAAGCTAATCATTTCTAGCTTGGAGTGATCTTGTTCTATTCTCTATTATTCGTTATCAACAAAACTCGTTAAGACTATTAATTCTACAATAACTCCTCTTTTGTGCAGTTTTTGTGCAAACGAAACTTTTTTATTCAGCAAATTGCCTGATGAACTAAAAATGGCACGTATAACTCCAATATTCAAATTTGGGTCTAAGTTGGATATTAACAATTATAGACCGATCTCCGTCCTTCCTACGTTTTCTAAATTACTTGAAAAAAGTGTCCACCAAATACTGGAGAACTATCTGAATGAAAACCAATTAATCCATCCCAGAAAATTTCCAGTAACGTTTCTGCTACTTTGAATTTAATTCCAATTATATACAATAATCTAGAAAACGCTCTTTTACTATTACAAGATTACTTGTGTAATCGGAAACACTATGTTCAAATAGGAAATGATAAATCTAAAGAGCTGCTACTGAACTTTTAGTATGATGATGACTTGAACTTATAGTATGGCGAAGGATTACATATGTAAGTAACACTGACAGCAATTAGTAACGTGAATAATTTTTTTTTTTTTTTTTAATCCACCTAACTTCAATGTAATCGGGGCAATAGTGGCACATCGGAGGGTCAATGTTTTTCAGTGTTTACTGGTGAATAGTTGATGTTAAACTCAACGATTTTAAGTCAAAAATTCAGTTCTGCTAGAAAAGCTTGTGAGATACAAATTGTCATCATTTTGCCATTTACCTTTTTTATGTATAATACAATTTTGAAAAAGGACTAAATTGAGTATGTTTTCCCCATCGCCTTTCTCCTGTGTGCTGGAGTGTTTCATAATTAAACTTTAACATTTATTTCTCAAATTAGTCAGAGTTACTTGATGGTCTCCAATGTAGCTTTAAACCAAAGTTATCTGCATTAATAAGTCAAGTTTTATTTGTTAATTATGAATACAGCTAGCAAAATTTACGTAAACGAATGATCGTTTTTATGTCCTAGGCGAGTCCAATCTTATTTGCGGTCGATAATTTCCAAGGAATATGATTCGTTAAAAAAAGTCAACGAATGAATGAATGAATGAAGGCAACCATGAAGACGACTTAACATAAATAATAATTCTGTGAACCTATGTACTAGGGTAGAGTGAAAAGTCAAATATCTTCTAAAAAAGGAATTCAAATCGTTAAACTGTATTTCCGAAAAATACAAGCTAAACACCCCAACATTCAAGTCGGTATGATATTTAATTTTATTTTAGAAGCTAACGAAAAGCGAATTTCGTAGATTATATACTAATAAACATAATTGCGTGAAAAACTATTACGCAAACCGAAGAAAATTAAAAAAATGTATGACAACTCTACTCCTTCACATTTCACGGTTCTTAACTGGCTCTGCAAAAAAAGGGTTAAACATTTTTTTTTATTGAACAGTCGCATCCGAAGAAAGTTTTTGCGCTGAATCCGAATCTGGTCACAGAATTACCTATCACGTAAAATGTTCAGGATCAGAAGTTGAAAATAAAATATAAAAATTATATTTATTATTATTATTTAAGTAGTATGCAGTTAATACTTATCTTATAACAATTTTTATTTAATTAATAAATTTCCCTGAAATTAAATTTATAGATGTTATTATTATGTATGTATGTTACTATTAAATTTAATAATTAAAAGCAGCCAAATTACCTAATAACATTATTGTCAATAACATTTGACAGCTTATCATTGTTTTTTGTAATTTGCCCTAAAGTTTCTTTTAACATATTGTATTGCCATCTATGATTGGACATATATAACTAAAGTTTATTTACCATTATTTATACGAAATAATGGTGAATGTCAGTTGGCGCTTTTAATTTTAAAACCAAAATGACTTAACTATTATTATTACAAAAGTTATTATAATTATTAATTAATTTTGTTTTGATTTATAACGTTTTTGAAAAATTAATTGTTTTATTTTATTTTAAAAATTCAATTATTGAGAAATACATCCGCACATCAGTTTTTTGAGATATTCTAACCTAAAATTGTCATAAAGCGTGATTTGCTACTTTTGCACTTGGAATAACTCAAGAATCAGAAACCTGATTCTGTGTCCAGATTCGGATTCAGGGCAAAAAAATACTTGGGATACGACTGTTCATCAAGAAAAAAAAAAATATATATGCAGGCCTGTGTAGTGCACCAGCTCACTCGTCCGCAGTCGCCACTACCTAATTGGCCGAATACACTATGACTCTGGCCCTATATTTACCAGATTTGACTCCTTGTGACTTGTTCGTGTTTCCAAACGTGGAAAAAAGGCTCGGCGGAAAGCGGTTTAAACCAAACGAGGCTTATTTTGCAGAGTTCTACAAATCGAATTTTCGTCTGGTCTAAGTGTATCGAGCTAAAAGGAGGTTATTTTGAAAAATAATTCACATTTTTGATTCAATAACTAACTAACTTTTCACTCCACCTCTACGTATCGCTTCAATTTAATGTTAAGTTTTGTTAAAATACGGTGGAAGGTATAGGGACCCCTCCATAGTGCGCGCGATAAGCTACGTGATTTTTTCAATTTTATAATTTTTTCAAAATTTTATTTGTACAATTTTATTTTCCTTGGAAATCAATTACTCTAATCGAATAAAATTAGTCGAGTATTCGAAAAAGGAGCAAAATATCCGAGAACTCGGATATTCGTTATTGGTGTTGGATACCCTATCTATAAGTGGTCTATCAACAACTCTAACAGCCGGTGCAAATAACAGGTCCAGGTATTTTCCTTGTCTGTTGCTATTACGGTTTAGCTGCTTGGTTGAGATGATAGCGAAGTAGTCGAAAATGGATCGCCATCTTTTGTAAAGACCAAAACTTTTATAAAATATGAGAGTCTTGTGTCCGTGAGTATGTGTGTAAAATTTCGGATCTCTAAGTTATCGAGAAGTAGATGAAATATAGCATAATACACCTTTGGCCACGAATTACGGCTTCGTCTGTAAATATTTCTCCAATTTCTACATACCTATATACATGAATAATATGTCTATCTACCGATAGGGGCGATTTATTATTTTTATAAATCGCAACTCCTCCAGCTCGAACCGGCTTGCGCTTATGAATGATTTTACAATGGAAACCATCCTTATCAACAACTTCATCATCGGCCATCCAAGTTTCAGTACAAAGAACAATCGAAACCTTCTTTAGCACGTTATCCGTTGATAAAGTGCGGTGCTAGCATCGGCATTCGTAATGAGCTGTTCACATCGTTTTGTCACCGTTGATTCGAATCGCGATATTTTGTGACGGAAATCAGAATTTCGTTAGCACTTTGAATGATAAAACTTGAAATCATTTTCCATATTAGTTAAATATAATCCACTTAGATCTGTAACTCTTGAAAGTTGCAATCTACAATTTAACCTATTTAGCAGTTCCGCTTCAATCTTACTGATATCATGTTTGTTAATTTTGATGAGTAAAGGCAGATTCTTTTTTTGCAATTGAAATTTTAAACACCGAATGGATGGTTCGCCCACCAATGGCCAAGGCGTCTTTACCAATAGACTAATAAGCTATATATGCATTATAAATGGAATTATGTTGCTGCGAAAAAAGATTGCTTGTTTCCAACAAAGCCTTCGTGAACGTCTTTCCATATACAGTAGGTCCACTAAAAAAAATTTGTTTCGGATCACTTTCGGGATCGCGCAGACGACATATCGCTTATAAAACCAATTCATGACTTAGTACATCTTCTCGGTTTTGCTATGACACAGATTTTATCCATTTGGATTTTGGAGCACTTTCTACCCTTTCCTCTTCATCAACTAGACCATGCGCCTGCACAGTATCAAACAGATTCATTGATCCATTCATCGACAAATTTTCAGAGTGACGTCAATATCGAGATTGGAACAATATAATTTCTTTGAATTCAATAGACGCTGCTCATTCTCTTGAAATATTTGTTTATACTTATCGTTATAATAAATCGTCTTCTTCATTTCGAAATGGATAAAGTAACAAAACTATCCGCGACGATAATTGTCATAATCTTAATCGATATTATAATCGATCCATCGCACAACTTTGGGCTGATCACGTTTTTACACCATTCAAACGCTTAATCCAAATCGATATAAAATCAATTAAAGTTACCGTATCCATATTATCTAACCGCTTTTCATATTTTTCGATAATCGTATCTCACCATATATCATTAGATTCCTGATTAACCAATTCTTGAACCAATTGCCCTTTAGTTTTTTTCACTTTTAATCAGGGGTCTATATAATCATTATCATTTATTTATTTATTTATTTATTCTAAAAATCAACGGGATAAAAATCCTTTTTTGATTACAATAATTATAATTATAAATAGTTTTATAATTTAGCTTTGATTTGCTTTTTAAAAGTACATTTAGAAATATTAAAATCAAACACATCAAAATTATGATTAAATTGTCGACAAATAGATGGGATCGGAGCATTATATGCATAGTTCGATTTAAAAGTCGGCAAATATATAAAATCCCTGACCCGAGTAGGTTTACAGGGCACATGAATATCAATCTTTGCAAGTAGTTCCGGACAGTCAATAGAATTGTTCAGCAAATCAGCGATGACTGTTGAAGCAGCACGTCTACGTCTTACAAGCAATGAGTCCAAATTAGCAATTTTACAACGGTCGTTATAGGATGGCAAATTCTTTTTATTCAGCCACATTGGAAGGTCCGGATCAAACGGCCAATTCAATTTATGAAGATAGTCAATACTAAATTTCTTCTGTACCCGTTCAATTCTATCGATATAAATATGGTAAGCAGGATCCCAAATACTCGACGCATATTCCAAATTAGATCGAACAATGGAACAATACAAAGTTTTAATTGATTGTGGATTACGAAAATCTTTTGTGATACGACGAATAAAGCCAAGTAGAGAGTTAGACTTAGCCACTATTAAATTGATATGGTAGTATTTTCCATATCAGAAGCTCGAAATGCCAAGTATAATCCTTCACTCACTCGAAACCGTAAAATTTTCATTGCCATAAAAAATATATGCTTTGGCGTCATACCACGACGATCACGCGGCAGGACAACTCTTCGGCATATACTGATCACATAATAGACTTAAAAGTTGTTCTCGTTGCCCCGGAGCCAAATTTAATTATTTATCTTTGCTCCATAATAATGTATGTTGCTCACTGATCAAATTTTCTTGTGCGTCATCAAATTCCAACGGTTCTAAGGCATCGATATAATTATCGGATATGGTCGATTGCAAAAAAATGTTCATCAATTTGTACATTACATTTGTACATTATTTGGTTTATTTATGAGATAATTTAACCACTTTTAGAGTATTTTTACTTACAAATCCTTCCAAATATGAGGATTTATTCAAAACATGTCTTAATTGCATAATCATCATCCAATTATCGCGGAAGCGTATTCACCATAGTATTCACATTAACAGAAACATTTATAATTTGACTAATGATTGTATAAGTTCCTTGTTGATACCGCAATCGTCTAATCTGCATAAATGGTAACCTGGACAAAACTAACCTCTTGCGATGGGTATTTTGGACATTTAAATCGAATATTATCGATCGAAGATTTCCATGTACTACGTAACATCATACGTCTGGACGGAACGCGAAACAAATCATCTTTGAACCATAAACGGTCGCATACGTTACACAAGTAACCGAAATAATTTTTAAATTCCAAATTCCATTTAGAAACAACTACCTCCAATTTTAATACAGCCTGACGCTCTGCTGGTGTCGAACCGGGAACAGAACTATGTACTTGTACTACATAACTGCTGCTCACGTTTTCACTTTCGATAAGCAGCTTGACGTTCTGCTATTCGCCCTATTTATTTTATTTATTTAATACGTGTTATATTGTACATATATGAAGTCGACACGCAAAAAGTATAAACAAAACCAGAGCAACAACGACAAACGACAACTTCAGTGAAATTAGAATACACGCAAATCAAAGCCTGCTCACAAAATAAACAAAACAAAGAGAGAGAGAGAGAGAATGTGGGAGATTTATGTGGTTTATTTTGCTAACGTAACACATTTTCGTGACTCTTTTTCATTGGTTTGGTGTCGTAAAACATTTTGAATGTTAAAAAAAAATTTGGATTGCTTAGAAAAAAATTTCATTCAATATAATCTCCCTCAACTTCAATACACTTATTCCAGTGATCCTCCAATAATTTTATACCATCTCTGTAATGATTTTCCGGAAGCTCTGCAAAATACTGTTCCACGGCTGCAATAGCTTCTTCATTCGACGAAAAACGCTTTCCACGAAGGAATTGTTTCAGGTTTCTGAAGAGACAGTAATCGTTGGGAGCCAAATCTGGCCAATACGGTGGATGTTCAAGCAACTCATACTTTAATTCGTTCAATTTAGCCATCGTCAAATGACTCGTATGAACACGTGCATTGTCCTGATGAAAAATTATTTTTTTCTTCTGTAAAGCGGGTCTTTTTTCACGAATTTTTTTTATCCACCTGGTCCAAAAAGTTGTAATAATATTCAGAATTAATTGTTTTACCTCTTTTTAAGATAATTAATCAACAAAACCCCTATTGCATCCCAAAAAACTGATGCCATGATCTTTTTTGCCGATCGTTCTGGCTTCACCTGTTTTGGAGCTGAAAAACCAGCTTCAGTCCACTGTAAACGTTCTTGTTTCAGTTTAGGATCATGGTGGTAGATCCAAGTCTCGCATCCATAGGTATAAATCGACGCACAAAATCGGTTTTATTCTGCTTAAAAAGCTTCAAATTACGCTGAGAAATTTGTTTTCGATTCAGTTATTGTTGAATTGTTAACAAATGCGGCACCAGTTTTCCAAACAGTTACGTAATTCTTCATGTAAAATATGAAGTACTCGTCCCACGACCACGTTTAAACTCTAAAACCCATCGATGCACAGTTGGAAATGAAGGAGCAGATTTCTCAAACAGTTTTACTATTTTTGTATGAATTTCTGTTAGTGATAAACCTTCAAAAACAAAGAATTTTATCACTGCAACATATTCGGTTTTTTTCCATCGTAAACGAATACACTGACACGTCAACTTCTAATGACTTGTAAATAAAAAATGAATTGCCCGATCAAAATAAAAATTTTTATCTGTTCAAATGAAAGATGAACTATTAAAATGGCGTATAAATTTTGATTCCTCTACTGGTTAATAGGTGTCACTTTCAATACTTTTCAACCAACCTGTATTTATATGGATTTGTGACCTTCTTATATCTTGTATAAAATATTTTCAATATTTCAATGCGATATTTGTAAATTTTACCCTAAAAGAAAAACTAAGTCTCTTAAAGGTGTTATAGGGTAATACCTTGTCCGTACCGCGGTTTGATAAGGCAAGATCTTTTTAAGCAAATCACGCTTGATTTCTAAGAAAATCTGATCAAGTTAAGCTAAATCGAACATACACATATTAAACCGCAGTGCGGGCAGCGTTTTAGGGGTGTTTAGTATACAAAACAAACACATACTTTCCCCGAAATTAAGAAACACCGTCCCAAAAAACGAAGTACATTTTTTGGATCGTAAGGATGTAACCCATTAGAAAAACATAGTGACTTAAAAAGTTTAGGGAAGGGGGCTTATAGCGAGTAGTATCAAAAAACCTGCTACGGTAACGTAGGGTGTTTAGTATGCAAAAAACCTATTATGGTAAGTTTCCATATGTCACGTGGATTTTCCGAACGTTTTCTCACACTTAAAAACACCGACCCAAAATTATAAGCAAACTACTGAAGCACTGTGGAGTTACTGAGTTACGTTTTTGTGTTTGTTAAAGCATGTTTTAGTTAAGCTGTAAACTGCTTAATTAACTACTGCTCTTCTTACTTTCAACGAAGTCTACGAGTATACTGTTATTAAAGGGCTCGATTAAGCTATTTTGAGTGCAGTTTTGAGCCATGTAAATTACTTTCTAAAAAATTTTCTATTCGATAAAACAATTCACAATAACAAATTTTTTTTAAGTTGCAGCTTGAGAAAATGTGGTGAAAATTTGTTCACATCTGTCACATCAGTTTACTGTATTTTAATAGAAACGAAACGGACAAACAAAATGATGTATGTATATAAATTGAAACAATTTGCATACATTCAGCTATTGACAAACTTTTCTTTTTTTTTTAAATCAAATATTTCAGTTTTCCTTTTATATATAAGAAAATTGTTTGGGTATATAAGACAAGTATTCAAGCATTTATTTCTATCGATGTTTTGAGGTCAATACTTTTCTATAAACAAACAAGAACAACTATTTAGAAAAATACATGGGTCGCGAAATGTTATTTCCTAAATCCTAACGAAAACGCATTCGTTTTCCAATCAATTGAATTTTTACACTCAATCGATTTTAATTTCTCGATTTGGAACAAAATTATATAAAAAAATACAGCTTTTGGCAAAAAAAAAAGGATATACAAATACAGCATTACGAAAATATGCAACTTTTCTTTTATTTCTCCTTTAAGAAAAAAATACACAAAAAAAAACTGGGTTATAACGACGTTTTTATCGTTCTAAAATTGTTTATCAAAGTGGAAAATTAACGAATTTTTATACATGTGACAAACTACATTTTTTCTTTCGCCTTCCTGTTTTTCTAAATTTTTGTTGTATTTTTTCTGGGGTTTTAGGAAATGATGTTACACAACAATCACTCTGTGTGGCTTTACTGCATTTGTAAGGAGTAGCAAGCAAATATTTCTATTATAATAGTAGTTTGTTTTGTGCAAAATATGTAATTGGTTTTTTGTGAAAATCCTTTCCCGTTTGCGGGTTTATTTGCTTTTATATTTGCTGAAGCATAAATCTGTGGTTGATTTATTTTCTTCGAAAACCGCTGTTCCATTCCTATACTGATAGTGGAAGTATCAGTATAGGAATGGAACTGCGGTTTTCGTATAAACTAAAAATAGATCAGTTGGCACCAGGAGATGCATTTGTGAGCTTACATACAATAAATGATAAATTGTAACCACTTCAAATTGTTGAAAATGGGTGGTCAAAACATTTACAAAAGTTGTTGCTACAGAAAAACAAATCTTTAAAACGGATGGCTCAACTTAAATCAAGTCGACCACAACGATACGTTACGGCGATATTTCAACATCTGTTTTGATCCGAGATCGATTTTCAACAGTATTGCCAGTTGTCGGTTTACCTAAAGCTACCGATTATCATTAAAAATCTCGAATAGTATCGAAAATTTTTAAAATATCGAATAACTTGTAGCATAATGTCGAAAAAATCGGAGAACTAATAACTTTTTAAGACGATATTTTACGGCAAAATTGAAATTATCTTTTTCAAATCGGGAAGCCTGGTAACCTTAATTAATGTATATTGTTAGGATAATATTATCTTTGCGGTGGTATAGAAGTGTTAGCGCTACAAAGTTTTTTGTGTCCCAATTCTAAATACTGTGATTTGTACCTTTTATATTTATTCTTCATGAGCCCTTCGATGAGACCTGGCACTAGATTCTGATCAAGTGACAAATGACAAATGACAATTTTTTGTGACTGTACTGAATTTTAGTACAAAGTCACAAAAAATTGTCATTTGTCATTTGTCACTTGATCAGAATTTAGGCCCTGTACCCGAATTTCGGTTCAGTGACAAATGATAATGAGAAATGACTTGATTTTTTATTTCAACTAGTCGGTTGCATTTTTATTTAGAGTAGGAGAAATGAAAAATAAAGTCATTTCTCATTCTCATTTGTCATTGAACCAGAATTCGGGTGCAGGTGAGTCTCATGATGGAAATTAGGAAATAGTGATAATTCTAGTTCTCTTATTCTGTTTGAATGATTCTAAATTTTACATTCTCGATATTAATTATTACCATTATTAGGATACAAAATTTCATTATTTTGACCTAGATGCCCCAACCCTACGGGGCCTGAAATTACGGTATATACAATACAAACTATAATTTGCTAATTCCTGTCTTTCAGTTAGCAAATTTCTATAAATATTTTCTCCTTAGTTTATCAATTAAGAACGTAATATCCAATTCTTCAAAGCACTTTCTTGTGTTGTTCAAAATCTACAGCAACTCTGAAACACTTTTGACAATTTGACATTGCAGTATTTTTTTCAACAATGGTTTCAAATAAATCCTTGAACGATTGAAATTCTCCGGATTTTTTTTCCATAAGAACGCGGAATGTCTAAAGGAGGCAATTCTACGTCTTCTTTCGGTACTGCTGCCATGCTCGTTTCACGAATTGACCCCAATAGGGCTTTTTGGTGGGCTGTAAACGACGTCATCGTTTCACTCAATTGCTTTTGAAGTGCTATTAATATTGGGTTGGTATTGTGGATAACAGTTCGAAGCTTCGCCTTTAATTTGAGAAAATTCTGCTCGAATTGTTCTATCTCAGAAGCATTTGGATCGACGTTCATTCGATCGAATTCTTCGAAATAACGGTAACAGCGTTCCAATTGTTTCAAGCTAACGTAAGCTTCTTGAAAATTCATTTGATAAACGCCGAACCTATAAATTTTTCTATACGATGAATGCCTTGCGGGGGTACCTAATTTAAAGTTAAATGAGCACAAATACAACTTGAATGGTAGAGCACCGGCCGATCATGCAAATCGAATTTTTTACTGTTTTCTTTAAACTGTTTCTTCTTCTAAGAACTTTTACTGTTTTCTTTCTTCGCAAAAAGCTTTCCAAACGAAATTCGTATCTTTTATAGAAGGTTGTTTAAAAGATGCGCTGTTTTTAAAAATCCTCTAATAAAAAGCCTGAGTCTTTGGTAGGGGTGGTTTACGACTGCGTTAATTTTGCCAGGATCTAGTTTGACCACGCTTGAGGAGCTGACACTTAAACGGATTTAATTTTAAATTGTTTTTCCGAAAACGTTTGTGATCTAAAAGATTTTGCCAGTATAAGACCATGGCGTCTAAGAATGCGGTTAAACTGAAAGTATACTTCATTTGTGCGGCTTGGACTCTTCATCTAGCATTACTTGCTGGTAGCCATTGCTCATATCAAGTATTTTCAAATAAGTACATTTGCCAAGTTGGCCAAGTATACTGACAATGTTTGATAGTGGGAAAACTCTGTCGACTGTGGTATCATTCAGTTGCCGAAAATGTATTACGACTCGCCACTTTCTAGCACGATCGCACGATCGTTCCTTTATTTCGGTTTTTACAGAGTAAGGGATTCTAAAGGGTTTTTGGTTAATTGTTGTTTTAACGTATCAGTTGCCGTCAAAGTGTCTCATTCTAAATGGAATACATCATTATCTTCTCTGCCTATGTATAAGATATATCCCATTTCTTTAGTATTTAGATGGGTTAAGCTTAAACTGGACTCTAGAGTTGGAAATCGACTTTCTATTTTGTTTTACCAATTGAATTCCATATAAGAATACCAGAAGCGGTTTCTTTGGATGAACAAATGTACTCAGAGTCGTTATCAGTATTAGCAAAAGTAGTTGAAAAGTAGTTGAGACCTTAAATGATGAAGAAATTAATTCTAATATGATGATTGAACCTTGATTCGGAATAGACAAGGTCTTCTCTGCAAAATCTATTGCACAATTGTTACTTGCAAGAAAATCCTTCCTTCAATTATCCAGCTACCAGGAATTGTGACAAACCATCAACAATATGAAAATTATGTGCAAGAGTAAAATATCGGGTAAATACTATGCTACTCCATTTGTGACACTTCTTATTTGACATTGTAATACACAAGATTGTATTTTAACGCTTATCAGCGGCAGTGTCAATAAGAAAACTTAGGAGATCTGGCTTGCCATTATCAAGATTCAAATGGACATTCGTCAAGTTGATCTATCAGTTGATCAGATTTCGAAAATTGGTTAGTTTTAGAGCTCCCACTTATTTTTGGTTTTGAACTCGGAAGGGAGTGCGCTGACGACTTACGTCTTACGAGTTCGTTCGATTTGGTTTTTGATTTGCAGAACTTGTTTAGATTTTTGTTGAATTTTCTCCTCGTGCTCTGCAAATAGCATCCCTTAAATTTGGAAAATTACAAGCGCTTACGAGTAAAGATATCGGATCCTTGAGACCGTCTTGAAAAGCTCAAAGGGCGGTTTTATTATTCAGATCACGTGCTTCGGGCGTTACATTTTCTAAATGACGTAGTTTACTACATAATACATTTAGGCTATTTTTCAGTTTCATTCACATGTTCATTACTTTATATACGCAAACTTGAAAAGTACCAAATATATTTACTTAAATTTGTTTCGTTTCGTAAATGTATGTTAAAACACATCACGGTCAAAATCGCCCATTTGTTCTTTTGATGAATATTTTTAACGATACCAGCCGACTACAACCGAAATTGATTTTATATTTAACGTATCTCAATTTCTCGGTCATTCTAATTCAAAAGCTAGTCGTGAACAAAGCCAAAATCCGCAGATTTGCGAAAAATTGTTGAGTGCTTCAAAACTTCCAGTTGAAACTGAAAAATATTTAGGAAAAGCAGCAAACGCTGAAACCATACGTCGAACATTAAAAAAAATATGGTTTACATGGTAGAATTGTTCGTAAAGAGCCGGTTATTTCCAAGAAAAATTTAGATAAAGAAAACAATTTGTTAAAGAGTACCAGGATAAGGATTTTGAATTCTCGAAAACCGTGATTTTCAGCGATGAAAGTAAAAATAATATTTACTGATGTGATGGGTGTGTAAACGTGTGGAGAAAACCGAATCAAGAGCTCAAAGGAAAAATGTGTGCGAGACAGTCAAATTTGGTGGAGTTAGTGCAATGGTATGAGGGTGTATGTGTATGTCAGCTGCTGGTGTGGGGAGTTTGCATATTATAGAAGGGACTATGTATAGAATAATATATCTGAATATTTTAAAAAATGATTTGAAAGAAAGTGCTGTCAAACTTTAACCATCGGACAGTTATCATTTCATCCAGGACAATGATCCAAAACATACTGTTGCAGTAGTTAGAAGTGAATGTAGGAAAACATACAATTACAGGCAAGGAATCGCTTAATTAGAAAAACTAATAACTCAATTACTGGAAGATTGGCGGCTGTTAAAAAAATGAGGGGCTTTCTACTAAATATTAATTTTATAATAAGACTTTAAATGAAATTGAATTTTAGATTAAAACTTGGATGGATTCCAATATTATTTTAGATTTTTTAAATTTTTTTTTAAATTTTTCTTTATATTTACATTGTGATAATTGATGCTTCTGTCATTCCTGATTGAACTTGAAACAGAATGCTTATTTTTTCGTTTTTGCTGAATTTGAAATTTTGACTGATTTTTAAAAATTTTTCCAGAAAAAATGGACGATTTTCACTGTGAATCACTGCATACATATGTGTATATTGTTTGTTTTAAAATTCAAAACTTATACCACTATATTGTTCGATAAGTAAACGAGATTTAATTCACTTCTAGTTTGCAACACTTTTACAGTTTTAGTTTAGTTCAAGAGTTTCTTTTTATGATTATATAGTTTTTAAATCGATTCGTATGATCGAACGACACTTAACAAATTGCACAAACTGACTACGAAAGACAAATATAGTATAACAAGAACAAGCGAGTTGCACACCATTAAGAATAAACATGTTTTCACATTTTTTTGGAAGTCATGTTTTAATTTTATGATTTTTATATTTTGAATGTGTAGTGAAAATAAAAAATAAAAAAAATGATGGTGTATGATTTTTTTTTGGTGTTCAAATGTATTTGAACAACAACAAAACAAAAGCACCAATAATTTTTTTTTAATTATCACTACACATTCAAAATATAAAAATCATAAGATTAAAACATGACTTCCCAGAAAATGTGAAAACATGTTTATTTTTCATGGTGTGCAACTCGCTTGTTCTTGTTATATTTGCCTTTGGTTGTCAGTCTGTGCAAGAAAAAACTCTTAATCTAAACTAAAACTTCTAAATTGCATGCACTACATTTATTGCTATAGAAAAAAAAACTAATCCGAAAATAATAAAATTGGGCTCATTTTAAAGATAAATAAATAGGGTTTATAAAGTAATTATAAAAATGTTTCCATTTTTAATTTCTGCTTTTTCAAAATGGCCGCCGAAGCAGATTTTTCTCTCTTTCTCCGTTTAGTTTTATTAGACATACTAAAAAATCAGCATAACATCCCGTTTCGATTTCTTACAAGATGCGTTTAAGTATGTTGATCTAACCTATTTTTGAGTACAAGAACAAATACCAAGAAAAAAAAATTTTGGGTGCCACAATTAGTAAAATAAAAATAAAATGTTGGTATGAGTCATGCATTTTGGTAGGTGCAACCCCCCTCTGAGTTCAATCCCTCTGATATCCTATACCACTACAATTATTTGAGGAAATTTTTTTAAAAAACAGTTATAATAAATAATAAGTATAATAAAAGGAAGCAGTGGAATGAACACAGTGTGTGTTTGTATAATACATCAAAATGTAAAATTGATTATTTATGGAGCCAACATAGAAACTATTACAACTGGAGAGATATCGAAATACCAAGATTGCCTTTTATTTATATTATGTCCAAAGACTAAGCCGGCATGTTATCTTCTAAAATGCAAGAATTGTCTATGATTAAATTTATTTCGAGAATATTTAAAAAAACGCTTTTCTGGTAAAATACTACGAGGATTCTGATTTATCATTCAGTCAGTGGGTTTCAACTGACAGATGTAATTTGAAAAAGTACTCAAAACCGTTAGAAGAATTTTTGCATTACTTCATAAAGAAGCTGGAAACCTTATTCCTCATTATTTCATTTCACTTTAACACAATCTAGCTTCATAAAAATAAAAAAAATAATTTGGAGCCTATGGAAGCACTTGTTTCATGTGACTTTGTAGAAAATTATTCATTTATAATGCAGAATGCAGCGCAGGGTTTTCATTGGAATAATAAGCAAGCGATTATTCACCCATTTGTTATTTATATAAATGTAGATGGGAAATTGCAGCACTACAGCTTCATTGTTATATGGATTGTCTTAGTCATGTCTCTGTGGAGTTCATCTATTCATCGAAAAAATGATTCAGTTCTTGGAAACTAAAATGACGAGTTTAACACATTATAAAAATAAAAATAATTTTATGAATATAATTAAACACAAAGAGGATTCGGAGTCGACTGTGAATGGCATTTTCATGCTACATCACATGGAAAGGGACCATGCGATGAAGTAGGAGGTACTCTCAAGAGAATAGCGTCCAGGGCCAGTCTCACTGATGAATATGATGGTATCATAACAAATGCAGTAGAATTATTCAAATGGGCTAAAACTTTAAAGACTGATATGGGTTTTGAGTTTTGTTCTGACATCGAATATAACTCCAAAAAAATCCGGCTTTGTAGATTCGATAAATTGAAAACCATAAAAGGAACTTGCGATTTCCATGCAGTTATTCCTTCAGGAGCAGGTTACTTAAATTTTAAAAAATATTCTAATAGTGAAGATTTTGTTAGATTTAAAATGTAATTATTTAAATTAGTAACTTAATTTTTAATAAAAAAAATTTCACCAATAAATTTTGTTATAAAGAGTTGGTGGTCGTATTTAGTCGTATTTAATTTTTATATTGTATACTATTCATTATTTATTTTTATAACATTATATAATATTTTGCAAGAAAATGGTATGTGCAATAGAGTGCGGTACGATATTAAAACGCATTTTGCAAGAAAACGAAAAATAATGCACCAATTAATGTGTTAAAAAATTAAATGGCGACCAAAACAAAACAAAAATCGGTTTCCCAGAAAATTGAGAAAATCCGGTTTAGTGGCCATTTTGAAAATGAAAAATTAAAAGATGGTACATACTACATATTTTTAAAATATTTTCTTAATCCTTATTATTTTACCTTTAAAATGAGCTCTATTTTATATTTTTCGAATAAACACTTTTTTTTATATTTGCATAAATGCACCACCATTTGCAACAAATTCACAAATTTTTGGCCAACTGTATCTTTTACAACAACAACAAAATTTTTTTTTACCCAGTGCTACACATTCAAAACATAAAAATCACAAAATTAAAACATGACTTCCGGTCCCGTATGTTTAGAAAAGAACGTTTCGGCGGCCATTTTGAAAAGGAAAGAATGAAAGATGGTACCATTTTTATGATTATTTTATAATACCTATTTATTTGTCTTTAGCATGAGCCCAACTCTATAATTTTCGAATAATTAGTTTTTTTTCTGTAGCAATAAATACATCATAAATAGTTCATAAAAACTTTAAATATTTGACACCCTATATCTTAAAAAACAACAACAAAATCATGTTACACAAATTGCTGGTTCTTCTCAGACCTACACATACAAAACATAAAAATCATAAAATTAAAACATGACTTCCTTTGTATTTCCTTTGTAAACATAAAAATCATAAAGTTAAAACATGACTTCCTTTGTATTTTTTTCCAGATATATATTTTATTTTTATTTTTGATGAGATGTAACAATTCATAAGATGTAACAATGGTTTTTTTTTGACACGATATCTTATATGTATAGAGAACCATGCGGTTTTTTAAAATTAAATAGTTTACTTATTATTGAAACGTATTTTATCGTACCGGCTGCGCTAAAATTTATTTTGAGGTTACAATTATTATTTGTTTTACTAGCCATTAGATGACAGTACCGGTAGAGTACTATGTTTAACCTTCCTCCAGAAATCCCTTCATCAATAAAATGTTGCAGATATTCCATTAGCGTACGGTGAGATCTTTCTAATGCTCCATTGGCTTGTGAATGAAATGCGGTCGTGTTGAATTTCATCATTTTCAATAATTTACAACAATTCTGAAATAAGAAACTGAGAAAATTAGAAGTAAGGATTGAAAGAGGGCAACCGTAAATACAAATGAAATGTGAGAACATTAGCATTATCAATAAAGGGTGATACGTAACAAAATATTTTACGATAAATTGCTTTATGATAATATCCGACTCCCGTTAAACTCGTATTCCTTACAAAAGTATCTCGTCTGAAAAAATTATTTCGTTATAGGTACTAAAGGTTAAGCTCATCAATCCCGACTTCCCTTCACTCTCGCCAATCATCGATTTTATTTTTAAGAGTTAAAAGCAAAACCGATTACATGTGACCACTCCATCAAACAATCATAACACGAATATAGTTTTTTTTGCTCGCCTTTCTTTTGCACATTCAACTTGCATCACGTTCACCACTTCTTGCAAAGCGAAGGAAGGTTCACAACTGTTCACCTTATAAATTGAATTTTCGTTTGAATAATATTCTCTTTGGGCTAAACTAAATACCGAAAATATTGAATTGGCAATATAAAGTGCTTTATAGATAAGATTTACGACAAATTTAAGATGCGTCAACACAGACATACACATAAAATACACTGGGAAGCAATTTGGACAAGAGTATTCGCCCATTTTAGGTGAGTAATTCGCGAACTGATCTGATGAACATTATTAGACTTGTGTAAGTACATAAACTAAATATCCAGCAGAACTTAACTCCATCAAAATTATAATGCCATACTAACTTAGAGTTATATACCTTTATTGTGTTACTTACGTGTACATATTAAGACATTTTTTTGAATATAGTGTCCTCTCTGTATAATGGAGCTTTACTTCCAAAAACATTTTTGTGCCGTGTTTATTGTACAACTCGAGGAATTTAATAATAACTGAGACGTTAAATTTTGACGGGATGTAAGAACGAATTTATATAAAAATAATTATATGCATGGGTATAAAACATTCTACCGAGATATGTAAAAAAACAACACCAATCTTGAACTAAATTTTATTATTGTACCTTGATTACGTACGTATGTGAGTAATATACAAATTTTAAATTAACTTAATTATAATTTTCTCGGTAACATAACTTAAATTTAAGATAAGAAGATATATTATGTTTTGCTACATAAGAGTGTATGTATGTATATAAAGTTAATGTACCTCAGAATTTTGTACTTGGAGGTGGGTCGGTTTCCTTTTCATACAAACAAATATACATAAACACAAAAAAACACATTTTAAATTTGTTCGTTAGATTATCTTTATTTCTATTATATAGTTTTGCTATTTTAAAGTTACTATTAAGCTAATTAGTATGTTTATACATAGTGTGAGAGGTTATATTGTAAAGTGATATACGAATTTTAATGAGTTTATATAAATAAGCATGAATGGAGCGATGGATTATGTAAACATAATGTAGAATTTAAAAAGCACATCTAACCCAAATATGTAAAAATAATAGTTTGCACATAATTATTTAAGGATTAGTTGAATATAATGAAATTAATTGTGTAGGTGTGGATCATAATATTAGATTTGTATGTATTCCACGTATGTCAGTTTATTTAAAATACCTATATCCAGTTTCCTAAATATGGAGTTATTTTTTAGCCATCTTCCAAAATGACCACCACAAACAAAATTTTGTTCAAACAATTTTTCCACTTCCTCCCCCAACAAAAAAAAACGAGAAAGAATACCAAAAACATATTGGGACAATTTGGATGTACGAAATGGACGAAAATACTAAAATTCAAAGATCAACCACAACATAAACATTATTTAGGTACACAATGTACACTAAGGGTTTACATATTCAAAGGAAAAATTTAGAAAAAAACATTTTGTTTGATTTTAGTATTTTGTTGGAAAAGTCATGTTTATTGTAATGTGGCGTTCCCACCCAATGTTCTGTTCCATTCCAAAAAAAAAAAAAAAATGCTTCCTTAAACATAAGAGATTAAAATTTATATACATATAAGCTTTATTACTTTTAAAATTTTCGGTCTAGCTTATTAAGCTTTGTATATATTTGATGAAAACCTGTAAATACTATTTATACATAACTATTAAACAAGCCGCAGAGCCACAAACTAATACACATTTTTTCGATTTTTTTTTTGTTCTCGTTTTATATAGGACTCGATGTAATCGTTCATCCCGGTGATACGGCCATGTCATCAGGTATAATAATTGCTATTGCAATTGGTAGTGTACTAATTGTATTGTTAGTAGTCGATTTATTAAGTTGCCTGTTTATGAATTGTGGTGTGACGGCAAGTTTATGCCGACGAACAAAACGATCGCCAAGTGATTTTGATGAGGAGACTAAATTGGGAAGGTGAGTTTGACATTTTTTTTTTTTTTTTTGATAATTATTATACATTTTCACAATACACCATAAACTATTTTAAATATACACATTACTATTATTATTATTTTTTGTTGTTTTGTTCAGTTTTAATTTATTTTGTTATTTTTTATTTTATTTATTTATATAAAATCAGATCAAATAGTTTATAGATAGTTATTTAAAGTAAATCAACGTTGTTTAAATAAATTCATAAAATTCATGTTTCTGCTTCTTACTATGCGTTTGTATATTGTGTGCTTATTACACTGTTTACTGTTTATTACTATTAACTTCTTTTAAGAATGAAACTATCTTTTGTTCATTATTTAATGAGATTTATGTAAATTATTATGTCTGTGAAATATTTCCCAAAATAAAATCCCAAATTTTCCGTATACGTATATATTTTATATATGTGGTGGTAACTTATTCGCCTAAATGTCATTTTCAGAAATATGATTTTTCAAATAATCATCTTTTCGGAGAAATCCAACATTCAATTTAATTTAAAAGATAATATTTAAGCAGTTTTTATTAGTCAAAATGACTAAAGCAAAAACGGTTCATTGGATTTACATTTTGAGTTTATGTTACATTAAATAAATAACAGGCCCATTGGAACATATCACATAGCATCAGTTGCAGCAAATTCAACGTCGAAATTCGTTCAACAAAAATCAAAAGATTGATATTCAACTACGGTTGGCGATATAAATAACAGGCAATGTATATACGGCATGTTGCATCAATTTTCAACAACGAAATCGGTTTAACAAAAACCTAAAGGTTGATATTCGACTATAGTTTCTGGGATGTCTATTGTATAGGGGTCAACGATACAAAGAAGAAGCAATATATAAGGTAGTAGGGGCACATTGATTCATTTTGTTTTTAATTGACTGAACCAATTATGGATAATCACACAGTAACTGCAGGGAATCACAAATATATGTCAGTTTTGTTATTCCACACAAAACTGACACCATCTATGAGTGAGTATAGAAACCATTCAGTTGTTTCGTATGCTGAGTTTTTTTGGGTGTACAAATGTACCCCATGTATCAATGTGCATGTTGCATCAAATTTCAACGACGAAATTTGTTCAACAAAAATCATCGACTATGGTTTCTGCGATCTCTATCATACAGGCCTTGTATGTAAAATACCACATGGTCAATCCTAGGAGTTGGCGACATAAATAATATGCAATGTATATACAGCATGTTGCACCAAATTTCAAAGACGAAATATGTTCAACCAAAATCAAAAGATTGATATTCGACTATGATTTCTGGGGGCTCTGTGACATAGGCCTTGTATGTAAAATATCACATGGTCAATCCTAGGGGTTGGCGATATAAATAACAGGCACTGTATAGACTACATGTTGCATCAAATTTCAACAACGAAATCTGATCAATAAAAATCAAAAGTTTGATATTCGACTACGGTTTCTGGGGGCTCTGCCATTATAGGCCTTGTATGTAAATTACCACAAGGTCAATCCTAGGAGTTGGCGACGAAAATAACAGGCAATGTATATACGGCATGTTGCACCAAATTTCAACGATGAAATCTGTTCAACAAAAATCAAAATTTGATATTCGACAATGGTTTCTGGGGGCTCTGTGACATATGCCTTGTATGTAAAATATCACATGGTCAATCCTAGGGGTTGGCGATATAAATAACAGGCACTGTATATACGGCATGTTGCATCAAATTTCAACAACGAAATCTGTTCAATAAAAATCAAAAGTCTGATATTCGACTATGGTTTCTGGGGGCTCTGTCATATAGGCCTTGTATGTAATATACCACATGGTCAATCCTAGGAGTTGGCGACGTAAATAATATACAATTTATATACGGCATGTTGCACCAAATTTCCACGACGAAATCTGTTCAACAAAAATCAAAAGATTGATATTCGACTATAGTTTCTGGGGGCTCTGTCACATAGACCATGTATGTAAAATATCACATAGTCAATCTTAGGGGTTTGTGACATAAATAACATGTAAAGTATATACGGCATGTTGCATCAAATTTTAACGACAAAATCTGTTCAACAAAAATCAAAAGATTGATATTAGTCTATGGTTTCTGGGGGCACTGTCACATAGGCTTTGTATGTAAAATATCACATGGTCAGTCCTAGGTGTTGGCGATATAAACAACAGGCGATGTATATACGGCATGTTGCATCAAATTTCAACGACGAAATCTGTTCAACAAAAATCAGAAGATTGATATTCGACTATGGTTTCTGGGGTCTCTATTGTGTAGGCCTTGAACGTAAAATGTCACATGGTCGATCGTAGGGGTGAGCGATATAAACAATAGGCGATGTATAAACGGCATGTTGCACCAAATTTCAACGACGAAATCTGTTCAACAAAAATCAGAAGATTGATATTCGAGTATGGTTTCTGGGATCTCTATTGTATAGGCCTTGAACGTAAAATGTCACATGGTCGATCGTAGGGGTCAGCGATATAAACAACAGGCGATGTATAAACGGCATGTTGCACCAAATTTCAACGACGAAATCTGTTCAACAAAAATCAGAAAATTGATATTCGACTATAGTTTCTGGGATCTCTATTGTATAGGCCTTGAACGTAAAATGTCACATGGTCGATCGTAGGGGTCAGCGATATAAACAACAAGCGATGTATATACGGCATGTTGCACCAAATTTCAACGACGAAATCTGTTCAACAAAAATCAGAAGATTGATATTCGACTATGGTTTCTGGGATCTCTATTGTATAGGCCTTGAACGTAAAATGTCACATGGTCGATCGTAGGGGTCAGCGATATAAACAACAGGCGATGTATATACGGCATGTTGCACCAAATTTCAACGACGAAATCTGTTAACAAAAATCAAAAGATTGATATTCGACTATGGTTTCTGCGATCTGTATCACATACGCCTTGTATGTAAAATATCACATGGTCAATCTTAGGGTTTAACGAACAGGCAATAATTATACGGCATGTTGCACCAAATTTCAACGATGAAATATGTTCAACAAAAATCAGAAGATTGATATTCGACTATATGTTCTGGGGGCTCTGTGAAATAGGCCTTGTATGTAAAATATCACATGGTCAATCCTAGAGGTTGGCGATATAAATAACAGGCACTGTAAAGACGGCATGTTGCATCAAATTTCAACAACGAAATCTGTTCAGTAAAAATCAAAAGTTTGATATTCGACCATGGTTTCTGGGGGCTCTGTCATATAGGCCTTGTATGTAAATTACCACAAGGTCAATCCTAGGGGTTGGTGATATAAATAACAGGCACTTTATTTACGGCGTGTTGCATCAAATTTCAACGACGAAATCTGTTCAACAAAAATCAAAATTTGATATTCGACAAGGGTTTCTGGGGGCTCTGTGACATAGGCCTTGTATGTAAAATATCACATGGTCAATCCTAGGGGTTGGCGATATAAATAACAGGCACTGTATATACGGCATGTTGCATCAAATTTCAACAACGAAATCTGTTCCATAAAAATCAAAAGTCCGATATTCGACTATGGTTTCTGGAAGCTCTGTCATATAGGCCTTGTATGTAAAATACCACATGGTCAATCCTAGGACTTGGCGACGTAAATAATATACAAAGTATATACGGCATGTTGCACCAAATTTCTACGACGAAATATGTTCAACAAAAATCAAAAGATTGATATTCGACTATAGTTTCTGGGGGCTCTGTCACATAGACCATGTATGTAAAATATCACATGGTTAATCCTAGGGGTTGGCGACATAAATAACATGTAAAGTATATACGGCATGTTGCATCAAATTTTAGCGACAAAATCTGTTCAACAAAAATCAAAAGATTAATATTAGTCTATGGTTTCTGGGTGCACTGTCACATAGGCCTTGTATGTAAAATATCACATGGTCAGTCCTAGGTGTTGGCGATATAAACAACAGGCGATGTATATACGGCATGTTGCATCAAATTTCAACGACAAAATCTGTTCAACAAAAATCAGAAGATTGATATTCGACTATGGTTTCTGGGGTCTCTATTGTGTAGGCCTTGAACGTAAAATGTCACATGGTCGATCGTAGGGGTCAGCGATATAAACAACAGGCGATGTATATACGGCATGTTGCACCAAATTTCAACGACGAAATCTGTTAACAAAAATCAGAAGATTGATATTCGAGTATGGTTTCTGGGATCTCTATTGTATAGGCCTTGAACGTAAAATGTCACATGGTCGATCGTAGGGGTCAGCGATATAAACAACAGGCGATGTATAAACGGCATGTTGCACCAAATTTCAACGACGAAATCTGTTCAACAAAAATCAGAAAATTGATATTCGACTATAGTTTCTGGGATCTCTATTGTATAGGCCTTGAACGTAAAATGTCACATGGTCGATCGTAGGGGTCAGCGATATAAACAATAGGCGATGTATATACGGCATGTTGCACCAAATTTCAACGACGAAATCTATTCAACAAAAATCAGAAGATTGATATTCGACTATATTTTCTGGGATCTCTATTGTATAGGCCTTGAACGTAAAATGTCACATGGTCGATCATAGGGGTCAGCGATATAAACAACAGGCGATGTATATACGGCATGTTGCATCAAATTTCAACGAAGAAATCTGTTCAACAAAAATCAAAAGTTTTATATTCGACCATGGTTTCTGGGATCTCTATTGTATAGGCCTTGAACGTAAAATGTCACATGGTCGATCGTAGGGGTCAGCGATATAAACAACAGGCGATGTATATACGGCATGTTGCACCAAATTTCAACGAAGAAATCTGTTCAACAAAAATCAGAAGATTGATATTCGACTATGATTTCTTGGATCTCTATTGTGTGACAACTTCAGTTGTCCGGAATACAACTATATATATTTGTTTAACCTTTTATATTTATTAATTCACTTTTGCACGTGTAACTCGGTTTCGTACTCTGCTTCTTCTAGTTTGACATCTCCCCGTCCACTACTCACCGCTACCTTTTCTGATAGCGTTCTCTGCCTTACAGTCGGACATGCCATACACTAGCACACCTCACAGTTCTCCCCGTTTAGAATGGCCGTCGGCGCCAACTCGTAATCAGCCAAATGCGACGGTAGCTTTCCAGCTGTTGTTCGCTGGGACCTACGGGGTTGCTTTGGCTCTGCACCGTGCTCTGGCTCTGCACCTAGTGCTGGCCCTGGTTTCTCCTCTGAGAGTAGTTGTTGCGGAACAATGATCGGTTCCACTACACGTTGCGTTGGTCGCAACTCGAAAGTGTCCATCAAAACGTTGTCTTCTTCTGATGATGGCGCAGCCGTGAAACGCGTTCGCAATTGATTGGCGTGGCACGTGACCTTTCGTTCGCTAGTCTTTATCTGTGCTTGGACCATGTAGTTGACCTTTCGTCGGCTTTCAATTATTGTACCGGCCTGCCAGGTCCAATCGTTGCCATTCATACACTTGAAGAACACCCTTTGGTGAGCGTTGAATCGCTTCTCCATTTCAACATTTCGTCCATCGTTGTGCACTGATGGTGGCTTAATTAAGTCCAGCTTGGTGCGCATTTCTCGCCCGGTCATCAATTGGAACGGTGATTTGTCCCCGAGTGATGGTGTGTAGCGATAGCACGTGAGGAATTTGCACAGGACATGTTCCGCGTTGCCCTCGTCTTCGAGTTTTTTTAGGCCGGTTTTGAGCATGCCGACGAAACGTTTCGCGCACCCGTTTGATTGAGGATGATAGGGCGCTGATGTCAAATATTTGATGCCATTCGCCTCACAGAACCGTTTGAACTCAGCCGAGACAAATTGCGAACCGTTGTCGGAGACGATAGTTTCGCAGATGCCTTGGCGTGCGAAAATTTCGCACAAATTATCGATTATTTTAGCTGCGGTGGTGCTGCGCATTTTTAAAATCGCTGGCCAGTTGGAGAAAGCGTCGACGATGACCAGCTAGTAGAAATCATTGATTGGCCCGGCGTATTCGATGTGGATTCGTGGCCAAGCTTTCCTGGGACTCGGCCAGGCCTGAAGCGTACATTTTGTTGGAGACTTTGCATTGATTGCGCAATCGCTGCATTGGCGCACCACTTATTCGATCGCTCCATCAAAACCGGCCAGAAAAACTTGCTTCGCGCGAGCAGTTTCATGCGTGCAACCCCTGGATGCCCCTCGTGTAGTTCGTTCAACAATTGGTTGTGGAATATGTCTGGAATGATAATTCGATCGCCGAGGAACAGACATCCCTGCTCCACCGACAACTCCGACTTGCGATTGAAGAAATGTGCTGCTGCTGAGTCGGGAATAAGCTTCTGCTGGCGTGGCCAGCCGTATGTGACGTATTGCACGAAACAATCATAATTTTCCGCATCGACGGTTGCGATGACGGTATCTTCGGATTCGAGCAGCGGTAGTGTCGCGATTAATCTCGAAATGAAATCGGCATATGCGAAGCTTTTTGTTGACCTGATCGCAAAATCGTAAGCAAGAAGGTGCTCTGCATATCGCTGTAGGCGGTTTGCGGTGTATATTGGAATACCACTTTTCGCACCGCAGATGGGTAGCAGCGGCTGATGGTCTGTTTGCAGCTCAAATTTGCGGCCGTACACGAAATGATGGAATTTTTTCAGTGTCCGCACCAGGGCAAACGCCTCCCTTTGACTCTGGGCATCATTTTTTCCGTCTTCGTAAACGATCCCGATACGTGCATGACGGGCTTCCTGGTGCCGTCATCCAGTTGGTACATGAGTACACCGCCCCATCCATAGCTGGACGCATCTGCTGTGATAATAATTTTCTTGGCTGGGTCGTAGTGCGTTAGAGCCAAATCAGATGCGAGCACTTTTTTTAGCTGGCTGAATGCAGTGTCTTGGGCTTTGGTCCACTCGTATTCGACTTCATCTTTCAGCAGTTCATCGAGTGGCCCGCGCATTTCCTTGAGTTTGAGTATGAACTTGCCATACCAGTTTACCGCACCCAAGAAAGCGCGCAGCTGGGTAATGTCCAATGGCGGTGGCAGCTGCTGTATGACTTCCAACTTGGTTGGATTTGGCCGGATGCCGGTTTCGTCAGTGATGTGGCTCAGAAACTCGACGGACTTCTGACCGAACGAGCATTTTGATGGTTTGAGAGTGAAGCCATATTCTTGCATGCGGCTTAAAACGTTGAAAAGGCGCTCGCGGTACTGTTTATCGTCTTTGCCTCCGATGATAATGTCGTCGATCCAAGGGAAAACACCGTCGATGCCGCTTGTCATAGTGTCCATTAATTGTTGGAAAATGCCGTGGGAAGTTTTAACGCCTGGTTGCAAGCGATTAACCTGAAACAGCTCGCAATGAGTGTTGATCGGCATCAGCTTTTTTGAAGCATCGTCGAGTTCTACCTGCAGGAAGGCGTCAGACATGTTGATGACAGTGAAAATTGTATTTCCCTCGAGCTTAGCCATTATTCCCTCTTGCGTTGGGAGCGGGTATTTATTCGGTTCCAGCGCGTCATTGAGTCCTGTGGAGTAGTCGGCGGTGATTCGTATGTGCCCGTCTTTCTTTTTCACTAACACAATTGGTGCTGCATAGTCCGCGTAGCTGATTGGTACGATGACACCCTGGCACTGCAATCTAAACAGTTCGTCCTCGATTGGCTTTGAGGCTGCATGTGGCACCGGTCGTGCATGGTGATAGATCGGGTTTCCTCTGGCTTAAATGTGAGCGACGCCTTCATTTGGTTGCAGCAGCCCAAGGTTTTGTAGAAAAGCAGTGGAAAATTCGCTTCAACCACTTGTTCGAGTGTGCGTGGACCGCTGTTGATTGCCTTGACGTTGTGGCAATATACTGACGGTAGCACAACCCATAAATTTAGTCTCGTCATCCATTCGTTGCCGAAAAGGTTCAGCGATGACGGTGAAATGAAAAATGTCCTAATAGCTTCATACTCGCCTATCGTCAAAGTCGCATCGAAACATCCCAAGATCTGGATAGGCCCGCCAGAAGCGTTTACGGCAGTTCCACTGTACCGTTTTAAACTTGGTTCGCCAAGCTTCACCCAGTTTGCTTGCGAGATGATGGTCAAATCTGAGCCACTGTCATGCTGCAGTTTTACTTTAATACCGTTCACGGTTACCGTGACAAATTTTTTTGTTGGTTTCTCTTGGTGGGTGCTGACCGCGTTACTTCGACGACGTGGATTTTTCCATCGTTGTTGTTGGAGCTGCCTCCAGATGCGCGAGTTGCTGCAGAACCCCCCTCACTTTTATGTCCAATTCCATTACACAGCGTGCATGTCTTTCCGTTAAACGGGCAGTCTTTATGCTTGGAAAAAAACTTGGTAACAAATTGGTTTTAGAATCCGGTTCGCGGATTCGGTTCTTCTCCTCGTCGCCACTGTGACAACTTCAGTTGTCCGGAATAAAACTATAAATATTTGTTTAACCTTTTACATTTATTAATTCACTTTTACACGTGTAACTCGGTTTCGTACTCTGCTACTTCTAGTTTGACATCTCCCCTTCCACTACTCACCGCTACTTTTCCTAGTAGCGTTCTCTGCCTTACAGTCACACGTGCCATACAGTAGCACACCTCACATGTTGTATAGGCCTTGAACGTAAAATGTCACATGGTCGATCGTAGGGGTCAGCGATATCAACAACAGGCGATGTATATACGGCGTGTTGCATCAAATTTTAACGACAAAATCTGTTCAACAAAAATCAAAAGATTGATATTCGACTATGGTTTTTGGGATCTCTATTGTATAATATTTTATAAAATGTCACGAATGATTTCAACTGCAGATTGTTTTGTTCATGTTAGATGTTTAGGTTTCCAACCCTAATAATGGTAATTTAAGGTTCTGTAAACTGTACGGCCATCTTTAACAAAATTGGTGCTATTCCTGTTTTGGCGAATGGTATTACCATTTGTCCAATATCTCTATTAAAATGCATCAGCATTACTGGATCCTCCTAGGCCATCTAAGAAGAAACAGCCCCTGATTATTCTCGAAATATACGTATAGCGAAAAAAATATTTGTCAATGATATATGCTTTCTCTTCTTTCTCAAATACGTTGAATTATTTAGGAATACTCCGAGTTCCCGTTGATTGAGGTAGACCAAATTTAGCACACTCAACACCATGTTAACGCAGCAATTAAATTATATGCCCCTTCACTGTCATAATCTCGCAGAAAAACTTAAATCCAAATCCAATTTGAATTTGTCCCAAAGAACCAAAGCATTGATAGGATTGCAGAAAACACAAATGAATGCAAAAGCTTGCCTCATTTGGTATGACATTTAAAGAACTAATCCTTTATCTAAAGTTTGAATATTCAAAATAATTGACAGTTCGCATAGGTACTCAAATGATGTCGCTCCATGAACGTGAAGAACGAATCATTTGCTCTAACTGTGTATATTCGTCCAACCATTTTTGTCGCGCTCCTCGAGGGTCCACGTGATAAGGAATTTTTGTATACTGGAAATTTATTGTAAGTCTAGTGATTTCATTTCAAGCATCGTTTAAAGCTTCATTATCCTGACCTTTTTCAAAAATTTTGCGATCTGTCGTGCATTGATGTCTCTAGCAAACATCATATTGCTTCTGGTACATTCACATATCTACAATCGATCTAATTGACAATTTCAATATGACTTTAGCGTTGTCGTTCTTCATTCAAGATATCAACGTTGGTGCAATAAAATCTCTTGTAAATATATTTAACTACCTTCAATGATGTACAAAATTCAACGTTGATGTGACAATTATATTTCAGTAGCAAGTACCTGTTATAATGGTACTGTCGGTCCATGTCGACCATGATTCATGCATCATACAACGGGAGGCGATCTCATGCACACTTAGCTCGGTGTAAATATCTGGAACTTCGGCAGGACGTTACTATCAATTGCTTCAGAAGTTTTAAATTTATCTTTTGCAATAATTGATAGGTGGGCATGTAGAATTTCTCGTTTTTATGCCATGCACTTTGTGAGCACTACGTGCTTCGTCAAGTATTCAATAATGCCCTTTAATCCCAATTTAAACACTTGAACAACTAAATCTGGACGATCTGTTGTTTCTCGTTTTAGAGGTTCTTAACAATTTCAGGCCATTTCAGATTTGACATAACTTTACCGAAAAGAACAATCGAGCCGAATTATCCAAAGGTTCACATTATAACATTGCACCTTTCTATCATTTTCTTGGTGAACCTTACAAATTTGCACTTTGGTTAGCCACGTGATCTGCAAGTCCTTGGTATAATTCTGTTTGCAACGTTTTCTGGCGGAAACGAATGATATATAGAGTATAGCGCTACCGACGCTTTCTTTACCATTTCCAGAATATTGGGTTTCCAATATAATTTGCTATCCAAAACGAGACCCAGAAACTTCGCTTCAACTGTAAAAGTCAAGCTGAACCCATTTAAAGTGGGAGGATCGATGTGAGGAAGTTTATATTTCCTAGAGAAGAGGACCAATTCGGTTTTGTGTGGGTTCACATTCAACCCACAGCCATTGGCCCATAATGAAAGAGTGCCCAGGGCATTCTGCATAAGCTCACTAAGGGTGCCGAGATATTTACCATGGACACCAATAGCAACATCACCCGCATAGGCAACCACCTTGAAGCCACCGTCCTCCAGTCTCATCAACAGGTCATTTATGACCAAGTTCCAAAGTAGTACGCCACCCTGCGGTGTACCTCTGCTTACAAATCTTCTGACGGAGGATTCCCCAAAACTGGCATTTATAATCCTGCCTCTTAGAATCTGATCTATCTAGTCCTTGAGTGATTCATCCACTCCCAGATTTGAAACTGCCCAAGTTATAGCCCCTGGAAGCACATTGTTAAAGGCTCCCTCAATATCCAAGAAGGTTACCATTGCTTAGTCTCTATATTCGAAAGATTTTTCAATGAAATATACAAGAGATTTCTACAGATCTCCCCTTGCAATAGGTATGTTGAGATTTGGACAGCCTTTCCGACACAATTGTGCCTCTAATATGAGCTTCTATTTGTCTTTCCAGTGTTTTAAAAAAAAGACAAGCTAATCGGTCTAATGTCTTTGTGATTGCAGTGTGAGCATTTTCCCGCCTTAGGTACGAAAACAACCTTCACTTCTGTTCATTTACTAGGAATGTGACATAGTTCTAGACTACCTTTGAAAATTACCTCTAACCAGGAAATTGTTAGATCCGTAGTTTGTTGAATATCCACAGGGACAATACCATCGAGCCCAGGCGAGTAACATGGTAATATCCCACACGATTTTTTTCTGCTAGTAATTTGGCCTACAAGGCTACTAGCCCTATTACCTACTGATGTGGTAGGTACAGATTCGGAAAAACCAGGAAAATTAGTTTCCAGCAGATGTTCCAGTAGTGCTTCATATCCCATCCAGCCGTTGAAGATAACGTGGGATGGAAGCACCAGTTGATAGTACTTTGCGTAGCCTAGACATCTCGGAAGACTCCTGAATTTTGCCACAGTATAGTCTCCAAGAGCGGTTCTTGGCGCTTCCCAGTTGTTATTTGTAAATTTTGAGGACTTTCTTATAGGAGTCCCAGTATACAGTGGCTTTTGTTTTCCGTGCTCTTTTAAAGAGTCTTTTACATTTTCGACGTGCTTGTTGAATCTCCTTGGACCACCACGGTGGCCAAGATTTGCCCCTAGGCCTGCTAAGGGGACTAGAGCCCAGTATCTCTTCATTAAAAGCGCTGCTACATCTCCATTACTGAAACTTGATAGCAGAACACAACTTGTGTTATTTTTAATGAGAATGCACGACCGAACCGTCCCTTCTTGTTTCGCGTGCATTAATCTTTAATAGGGAGTCTTGAGCCCAAGTACCCGGTCTTTATTGACCCAAGGTTCCTGGATCAAGACAAGATCTGTCGTTTCTTTTCCAATTTTGAAAATTAGAGCAGCTGATGCTGCTTTAGAGTGGTGAAGGTTGACTTACAGAAATGTCTATGTCTACTCTACAGCCTCTTCAACCTCACCACAGTAAAATCAGAGTCATACTCTGACGAGAAGTCCTCTGAGAGCCTCTTTAAAGACTCCATGGACGTTGACATCTCCGTGTACGTGGAGAGAGGTCCCGCTTGGTTGGCTACTTCAGCGCACACAGATGAGCTATCAAGCATCGCGGTAGTGTCTGAAGCTGACTTCGGAGCCTTCGGCTTGTCCGCGTCCTTCTTGTATACCTTAAGTGTGACTGCACTGAAACCATAGTTGATTAAACCGTTGGTTTTTTCCAGTACAGTCAGTGACTCCCAGCCTTTGTCTCATCGAGCTTGGTAATTTTCCAGTTGTGCGTTGGCAAATCTGGGTTGGCAACCTGCAACAACTAGAGTATCACCTTCGGATCGCTAGGCTCCGAAGAGATGTACACCTTAGCTCTTGGTCTACAGGGGATCTACTCCCTATCAATAACAGCAAGGCTGGCACTGGGCCATAGCTCGCCAAGTCCCCCAACTGCCCTCCAGGCCTTCCTCCTAGTATTATAGGTTGGTCTTGAGGAATCAGCTTCATTCGTGCTTTGGTTTCGCTTTGTATTTGTATACTCAGATTTGATAACCGGAGTGGAGGGACCAGCCTTGCTTGAGCTTATGTCCCTTCGTTTATTTGTAGACTTAGAGGCAGGCCTAAAAACCCGAGTCTCGTTGTCAACATTTTCCGGATTTTTTAGAGAGCCGAACCCTTTTTGTTGTTGTTTGTTATTATCTGGATTCATGATTGGTCCCACGAATAGCGGAGAAAGAAGTGTCCATCTGTGCAGAAATCCGCAGTACACAGATAAGGCTACTTAATCCGGAGGGCGCCAAGTATTCGGATCAACCGTTAGCGATTGAGCTAGTTTTAAAGCTGAGCCACCAGTCTGATCGATTATCGGCACGGTACGATTAACACCTTAACCCATCCCAGCGATTTGTTTAAGGTTGACTTCTTTAGCGCCGTGCTTTAGCCTAGAAGCCAAAGAATCAGCAATCTAGTTACCAGCGGTCACCACGTGGAGGTAACACAAGCACTTGTGGAAACTGCAAGTTACGGAGCTGACAACAAGTGCCAACTTGAATTCCCCAAATAACTTCACGCCTGACCGCTATAGTGACCGCCGTAATTGATATTGGCGCATCTTTCGTTCACCAACATATTTTGAAGATATTTTAAACAAAAACGTATTTCAAAAAATAAAGAAAAACGTCTAACAAAAGTAATCCCCAATATCGTTACGTTTTCGCCCTGTCAATCAAGGTTCGAATTACTGGATTGTGAATAAAACAAACCAGTTAAATTTTTGTCAAATTAATTTTTTTTGTTTAACACAAAAATTAATCCACCACAATTGTATGTTTCAATGTGTTACGTAACATTTCGTTATTTTATAAATGAAACCGCTTAAATTGTAAAGTAAGATTGGCTCACTACAAATATTCAGTAATTTCTATTAAAAATATTTAATAATTCTGTGAGCCTCGTTTTTTTTTGTAGATCGTATTTTGTGATGCCTGTGCCGAAGAATTTAAAGAGGCTCTTCGGCTGGCATTTTTTAAATTTCTTAATTCCACTAAGCTGAAAGTATTTAAACGATTTTCTCAATTTCCTAGTTTTGTTCGACCCCGTTTTAAAAATTAATACACCTACCGTCTTTATATTCGCGTTTTTTTTTTATTATTTAAATTCTCCTCTTTGTTTCACCGTTTACCATTTACTAGAAAATTAATTAACTTCTATAAATTAAATGTCTGATCGTAATCGCTAGAAAATTCATTTTCTTATTATTTCTCTATTTTACTTAGTTATGTTAAAAAGATTTTTTTTGTTCTTTTGTTTTCCTTATTATATATCGTATACATTTTTTTTGTTTTTTACATTAGGGATAATTACATCTAATTAGAATTTATCTTTTTTTTTGTTTTACTTAATTTATGTTTTATTTATTCAAAACATTAAAACTATAAAACTTAAGAAAAAAAAATTCAAAATATTTTTTTTCCAAAAATATACAAAAAAACAAAAACAACAACAAACTTTTTTTTTCAAAAATTCACGCAGTCTATATGGTTGGCGTTTTCCACTACCTTATTGCAGTAATAGTGTCGTCAAAGAACGTCCACCATCACCATTGCCATTACCGCCACCGGTAAAATTGGGGGGAACGCCGCTGACAACACCGATGTAAGAGGAAAACAAAATTTATACAGTTTCTATATTTTTGTTATCAATTTTTTATTTTCTTCTTGATTTTTCATTTTCCAAATTTCATTTGTTATTTTTTTGTTTTCGTGTCGCATATTTTATTTTACGACTTTTTTTATGTGTGTCTGTGGAGGAGAACTCCGAGTTGTGGATTTTTTATTTTTTTTACCATTTTTTAATCTTCAAATATTTTACAAATGGAAATTTTAAAAAAATAGTTTTTTTGTTGTTTTGCATGGAAAATAAACTTTTTACTTTTAGCTTCAGCCGGTATTTTATACAGAATGCTAGAAACCATTTTTTGTCATAGTTGTTTTATTTGTAGTCGTTTATCGATGCCAGTAGTACATTTTTTGAAATACAATTTTTAATTTTCTTTTTTTTTGTGCTGTGAAAATATATTTATTAGTGTGCCAAGCAGATTTATTCTGGAAAAATGATTACATTTAATTCCATTGTATTTCTTAGAAGTTTATAACAGAGAACGATGCGAAAGATTAAAACTATATTGTAATATAATTAATGTTACTTGATAAAAGAATAACGGTTTTTGCATTTTTCATGATTTAGTTGGGGAAAATGTAATTCAACATTTTTGCATTTTAGAGGTAGCAGTTGCAATGAAATATTTACTCGGGAATTTCGTTGCAACGCATAATATAACAATTTACGTCCAGTTCTCTATTCTAAGTCAAGTATGTTATGATTTTGTGTCAATGGGGGCGGCAATTTTATTTAGGCTGGTAAATAATAGATTTGCACATCAGGCTGTTACCTACAAAAAAATCATTATTTAATGATTTTGATCTAAAATGGCAGAATTTGGGGTAGTAACAACCTTTAAGATTATAAATCCGAATAAACAGCAATGATCCTCAACAGATGTGATTCGTAAAACACTACGGTATTTCCCCCGACTGCAACTCAAAACTCCGAAATTTTAAAGTATTAAGTTCAGCAACACAATAGAGTAAACAATAGGACAATTGTAACCAACGGATGAAAATAAACAATGGTTTCGTTGATCATTTTCAATCACATTCTTTTTCTTTCCCTTCAACGATTCGTTTTACATTCGAAATTTAGATCATATCCGAATAATTGCTCTTCATTTAAAAAATCATTGTTGTTCATTCGGTTCGGCCCCGTTCGATTTCTTCTTCCTAATCAAATCAAATTGTTGTAATCTTTAAGAAAGGACGGAATCGGGTAAATGTTTTACTATAGACTTATTGTTAATATAGAAGGAATGTTACGACAAACAAATACTTATGTACGAGGTCTTTTCAAACGGAAATTTTCATTTCAATCGATTTCTTATTACAGTTTTAGAACTTAGAATTCGTAACATGATCCAACTAAAACACTTGTAGCTTCGGCCTTTAACAAACTCGATAACATCTTTCTATTTGTCCTTTCTCCAAAAACATTCTTGTTGGGGCATCGTTCCACTGTTCCAACTGGTCAATTTCGAAAATACATTAAATAAAGCTTTGCCTTTAACAACTGCTGTCGGACTGGATTTTCTCGATTTGAATTTTTAATAAAAATCCCTTTTATCAATCTAATAGCCGATCAATCCTTATTGTCAATTTGAAATACTGTTAAATTTAGCTGAAAGTTGCCAGCCGAAAGTTGTCAGCCTAAAGTAAAAAATCGGTAAAGCAGATTGTGTTATACTAGCCGAAATTAAAAAATTAAGTAGTAATCAGTCGATAGTGTTTAGCCGAAAATTACTATGGATGCATGGATACTTGGACATTTGTCAATATTCTTAAGTGACAAAACCTACCTGTAGTTCCTCGTAGAAAATTATGAAAAATTCGCGAAATTCAAAAAATATTTGAAATTGGTATAAAATCAGCGCCTAGAGTATTATGTCTGGAGATGGATTGCATTGATGTGACTTGTCACAATAGCTATTGCAAGGAGCAAAAACAGTTCAAGTTTCCCGTGAGAAATCTCGGAATGTTCGATTTTCCAATAATCATTTGAAAATTTGTATAAAATCAGCGTCTAGAGTATTATGTCTGTAGATGGATTGCATTGAAGTGACTTGTCAATAGCTATTACAGGAAAAAAAATCACTTCAAGTTTCCAGTGGGAAATCTGAGGACGTTCGATTTTCCAAAAATCATTAGAAAAGTTGTATAAAATTAGCCTCTAGAGTGTTATGTCTGAAAATGGATTGCATTGATGTGACTTGTCAATAGCTATCACAAAAAAAAATGTTCAAGTTTCTTTGGGAAATTCGGAAAAATTCGATTTTCCAAAACGGATTAGAAAATTTGTATAAAATCAGCTTCTAGAGTGTTATATCTGGAGATGGACTGCATCGATGTGACTTGTCAATAGTTTTTGCCGGGAAAACAATGAGTTCAAGTTTTCCTTGGGAAATTTGGAAAAACTCGATTTTCCAAAACTGATTAAAAAATGTATATAAAATTAGCCTCTGCAGTGTTATGTCTGGAAATAGATTGCATTGATGTGACTGGTGAAAATCTATTCCAGGAACAAAAATAAGTTCAAGTTTCCCGTGGAAAATCTGGAAAAATCTGATTTTCCAAAAATCATTAGAAAATTTGTATAAAATCAGCCTATAAAGTGTTATGTTTGGAAATGGATTGAATTGATGTGACTTACCAATAGCTACCACAGGAAAAAATTCAGTTCTAGTTTCTCGTGGGAAATCCGAAAAAATTCGATATTCCAAAACTGATTAGAAAATTTGTGTAAAATCAGCTTCTAGAGTGTTATGTCTTGAGATGGATTGCATCGATGTGACTTGTCAATAGCTTTTGCCGGAAAAATAATCAGTTCAAATTTTCCTTGGGAGATTTGGAAAAACTCGATTTTCCAATACTGATTAAAAAATTTGCATAAAATCAGCCTCTACTTTTCCAAAACTGATTAGAAAATTTGCATAAAATTAGCCTATACAGTGTTATGTCTGGATATGGATTGCACCGATGTGACTTGTCAATAGCTTTTGCAGAAAAAAAAATTCAGTTCAAGTTTTTTGTGGGAAATTTGGGAAAATTCGATTTTCCAAAACTTATTAGCAAATCTGTATTTTATCAATATTCAGGCTCTTAATTAACCTGATTATATTTTCGGCCGATACTTGATACATACTATCTGGGCTCATTGCTCTCCCTCCAATGGTGTTTTCTACAGCATGTAGTTCTGCTAGAAAGACGGTAGCATTGGTACCCAAGGACTTTTACCCCTTACACAATTATACCAATCACGTAGCCGCCTAACACACGTTCGATGTGGAAAGGCCGAATGCCTGGAGGCCGAATGTCGTAGGGCCGAATGTGTCGAAAGGCCGAATGTCTAATGGCCGATTGATTGAGTCGAAAGGCCGACAGTGTTGCATAGCCGAAAGTGTTGAAAGGCTGAATGTCTAACGGCCGAATGGGTTGAAAGGCCGAATGTCGAAAGGCCAAATGGATTGAATGGCCGAACGTGTGGAAAGGTCGATTGGTTCGAAAGGCCGAATTTTCATTAAATTTTCCTTCACTTAATTGATTGAAATCAATATTTAATACCATTGAGTTTATTTCTTAATGTAAAATATACTGAAGTTTAGAATTTTGAATTATTAAATATTATAAGTTTTTATAATTCTATTTAGAGTTGTTATCTACAAAAAAACATAGAAACTCAAATCCCGAAAAAGATTCCAGAAGCAAAAAAATCAAAAAATTTAAATTTAAATTTACGAAATTCCTATAAAATTACATTTTTCCGTAAGAAACCTCAATATTAAAGGTACTGAAAAAATTCGGTCAACCTGGCAGATGCAGAACAAAGGAATTTTATCCCTCATATAGCTTCTACTGAAAGGTTTACTATAAGTGTTTCAAGTTGTATTATGGTTGGCTTAATTCGTCGTGTTAGTACGGAATCAACGAATGTATTAGAACAGATTGCAAATTTTTATTAAATTGTTAAATTCTTCGTCAACCTTGCAGACACAGGTCAAAGGAATTGTTTCGTTGTATCGCTTCTACTGATAGTTGTACCGCAAATGTTTTAAGTTGTGACAAAAGTCTATTACTGAATTTTTCATTTATGTTAAACAAAATATGTTTCTGGATTTTTCCGGGAATTTTTTTTTTGATTTTATCTATTTTATTTCTGAAGATTGGAAAATTTCTGATTTTTTTTCGGGTAAATGTAGTGATCCCAAGAAATTATTTTCGGGTTGGCTACCTTATCTAGAAAAAAATAATACAGAAATTGAAAATCCCGAAAAAGAAATCCAAAAACAAAAAAATTCCGAAAACAAAAATGCAGAAAACTAAAATCCAGAAACACAATTATCAAAGTGCGGCCCAAGTTAAAATTACAATTCATAAAATAGCCTTAAAATTAAGACTTACAACCCATAAAGGAAAAGAGCTATTCGAAGCCGGACGAATAAATAACTGCGAGTTCCACTCTGGAGGTAAACCAACATACTGGCCTGCTGATATAAATAAAATACCAGATCTCATTGATTTCTATGTAACGAAAGGGATCTTCGAGGATTACATGTGCATCGAAAACAGCGAAGGGATATATTCCGATCATACACCTGTTATCATGACTCTCAGCACAATGATAATTAATAAGGATAACCTGCCTAAATTAACAAATAATAGAACTAACTGGGACCTATTCCAAGAACTAATTGAAACGCAAATAAATCTACGAGTGCCGATTAAAACACCGGTACAGTTGGAAGACGAACTAGAGGTATTTAACAGTACTATTCAACAAGCAGCATGGGAAAGTTCTCCTGCTAGTCACACCGAATCCCGTAGGAATCAAAATTATGCTATTGAGGTTAGGGAGTTGGTTAGAGAGAAACGGAAGGCAAGAAAGACCTGGCAAAGAACACGCGCCCCGGAAAACAAAAAAATCCTCAATTTTCTATGCAATAAACTAAAACAACGTATAAAAGAAATTAAGAACGAAACTATTAACAAGTACTTAAATGGTCTCACCGAACATAAAGATACTGATTACTCTCTTTGGAAAGCAACAAAGGGATTAAAAAGAACCAAAAGCATGTGCCGCCTATTACAAATGGGGAAGGAACCTGGGCCAAAAGCGACAATCAAAAAGCTATTTTATTTGCGCCTCACTTGGAAGACACCTTTCAACCGTTACCTAGGCAAACAGCAGATGAAAACATAATAACAGTTAGCAAAATTGATGAATATAATATTCGATGTGTAACATTACAGGAATTAAAAAATGAGATCAAGTGTAATTTGAACGGAAAGAAAGCTCCAGGATATGATTTAATTACTGGACAAGTCGTAAAAGCCATTCCCGAGAAGGGACTACGAAAATTGGTTCAAATTATCATTGCTGTCTTCAGACTAAAATATGTCCCACGGCAATGGAAGGTTGCTGAAGTAATTATGATCCCCAAACCAGGCAAACCAGCGAACGATAAAAAGTCGTACAGACCGATTTCACTACTTCCTGTAATTTCAAAATTATTTGAAAAATTACTGCTCAAGAGACTCAAGCCAATAATAGAAGAGAGAAATTTGATTCCACCACACCAATTTGAATTTAGGGAAAATCACTCTACGATAGAACAAGTTCACAGAATAACGGATATAATCGAAGACGCACTTGAGAATAAGAAGATATGCTCCAGCATCTTAGATGTAGCGCAAGCTTTCGACAAAGTTTAGCACCAAGGACTTGAATTTAAATTGCATCGAGATCTACCTAGGCAATTCTTAAATCTTATATCGCAGACCGACATTTCCGTGTAAAATATAACTGAGAGTACTCTGAACTAAAGAGAATATCAGCAGGCATACCACAGGGTAGCGTACTGGGGCCTATATTATACATCCTGTACACCAGAGATATGCTAAATATAGAAGGTGCCACCATAGCAACATTTGCAGTCGATACAGCTATTCTGGCGACTGGAAAGTGTATATCAGAAGCAACGACCAAACTTCAAAAAGCAACCGACACAGTGAGTAGTTGGACAAAGAAATGGCGCATTAGCCTAAACGAAGCAAAGTCGGTTCACGTAAACTTCACAAACCAGTAAGTTAACTGGATTCCAGTGAAACTTAATTCAAGACCGGTTCCAAATGCAAATACAGCCAAATACCTCGGCATGACTCTCGATTGCAAGCTTAGATGGAAAGAGCATGTTAAAAAGAAAAGACAAGAATTGAACATCAAATATACGAAAATGTATTGGCTAATAGGTAGAAACTCTGAGCTTACAATACATAACAAATTGCTATTATATCAGCAAATACTTAAACCAGTATGGACCTACGCTTTTCAACTTTGGGGTTGTACCAAGAAGACAAATGTACAAATGATTCAATGTTTTCAAAACAAAGTGCTGCGTGGCGTTGTAAACGCACCATGGTTCATTGAAAATGATAATCACCATAGGGACTTAAACATGGAATATGGTATGTAAGTGAAGAAATACAAAATCATGCGAAGAAACACATTCAGGGGATATCTCGGCACCAAAATGCAGACATACGAAGTTTGTTGGATACCACCAATGCAGTAAGAAGACTTCAAAGGCAGAAACCTTTGGAATTGGGCAGTTGTATTTAATTTGGATAGAGAAAAATAATTACTATGTAAATTCAAACGGGTGTAACCATTGGGCTACTGTCCGTCAAATGTGAATCTTCATTTAAGAAAGATAAATTACTAAATGATTTGTAAATCAGTTGTAATATTGGGAAAAAAAACCTTTCAGACACAGATCAAAGGAATTATTTCGTTCATATCGCTTCTACGGATTGTTGTACCACAAATGTTTCAAATTATTGCGTGGTTGGCTTAATTCGGTGGGTTAGTATAATATCGACGAATCTATTGAAGCGAATTGCGGATTTAATTCTTCATTAATGCTTCGTCAACCTTGCAGACACAGATCAACGGAATTGTATCGCTCGTATCGCTTCTTCTGATAAATGTACCACAAATGTTTCAAGTGACGACAAAAGTCTAAAAATGCCTATAAAATTGATTTTTCACTCCCATTTTGAACAAAATATTTTTTCTGGATTTTTAATTTTCGTCGAATCCGCATCAATTTATGACGAATCCGCAATTCGCTCCAATACATTCGTCGATACCATACTAACCCAACGAATTAAGCTCAAAATTATTTGCGGCGCTGCAAACAATTTTACAAAATTATATTAATTATTCGGGACTCAAAATAATTCGCGATTTTGATTTGGAGATTTTAAAATTTCGAAATTCGGGATTAAATTCGATTTCGAGATTGTGATTTCGATATGACGTTTGTCGAGATATTATTCCCAAACCACCAGAACAGCTCATGTGACGCGCACCTTACTGAAGGGTTACAGAGAGGGTAGATTAATCTACTCATCTTTGGTCCCTCCCTCCAATAGACGCCAAACCCCCTCTTTAAGACATAATACCAGCGTTAGAAATTTGTTTTGTTTGTTTTTGCCTTGTTAGTTAAGGTTCGTATCACTGGATTATGAATAATACAAAATCAATTTAATTTATCACCAACGAATTTATTTAGTTAACACAAGAATTATTGCAACACAGTTTATTAATAAAAATTGACAAAATCACTTTATATAAATTATTCTCAAATTTTACTGTACACTTGTTACTACTATTTTAATTTCTTTTTAATCTTCACACTGTCGCTTACCAAATACTACTAATCCAATTCGACTTCGTTCGCCTTTTTATATACACAATCCAAACTTTTAGAAAGCTCATGACTTTTCCAGTACTAATAGTGCAGACACATTTAGAACTGTTTTATCATGGAAAATTCCATTTTAGTACAGTAAAACATTGAGCTATTAATTTTAACTTATTCTATTACACACTAGGTGTCACCGTTACAATACATTAAATCATATTGTGACGGTGACACCTATCGTGTGATAGAATAAGTTAAACTAATAGCTCAATGTTTTACTGTACTAAAATGGAATTTTCCATGATAAAACAGTTTTAAATGTTTCTACACTATTAGTACTGGAAAGTCATGAGCTTTCTAGAAGTTTGGTTTGTGTATATAAAAAGGCGAACGAAGTCGAACTGGATTAGTAGTAATTGGTTAGCGATAGTGTGAAGATTAAAAAGGAATTAAAAAGTGATTTAAAACGTGTTTTAGTGGAAATAAAAATTGTAAGTGTACAGTAAAATTTGAGAATAATTTATATAAAGTGATTTTGTGAATTTTTATTAATAAACTGTGTTGTAATAATTCTTGTGTTAACTAAATAAATTCGTTGGTGATAAATTAAATTGATTTTGTATTATTCACAATTCAGTGATACGAACCTTAATTGATAAGGCAAAAACGTAACAATATGGTATAATCCCTTCGAATAAGTCATGTGCCAAACAGGGTGGAAGACCTGGATTGCAGACATGGGAATTTGATAACTTATTCAAAATTGATTCTGATTTAACGCCATTTTTTAAATGAGAAGCGTCAATTGAATAGCTTTCAATAGTTCGACTTGCTTTATGATGCCCGAGTAATGTAACACCAACGACAAAAGAATTCACTAAAACTGAAATTCGCTACCTAAATTATCTCACGTCATTGCAACTACCGAACCATACAAATTTTTATTTTCTTGATCCAAGAAATCGAAATAATCTAATCCATTTTTTTCCAAACTAATAATATCTTCCATTAAAGGCTGAAACACTTTATCGATTCCAAAATGTTTCACGAACTTCACTTTACACAATAGAACTAAATATATTCTTAATTTGTGATCGATATTTCACGTGAAGGTTCCCTATAAGCATATAGACGCCAATTAATTTGTGCTTCGTTTTTGGGGATCCTTATGGGTTACATGCTTCAAAAGCATCTTGGAAATTTCCAGTTTTCTTGGATTAGATTAAAAAAAAATTTTTTCTTTTATATACCGAACCATCATTGTAATCGGAATATATATTTTGTTTTAACTGTTTTCCTTCCCGATAAATTTTTAAAAATTGCGAATCTGACATCAATACTTTAATTGTTTCTACGATTGGTGTGTAATGAAAAAAACATTCATTATGGTAATTATCAAAACGTAAAATTTTTTTTTTTGGGTCTATAGAAGACAATATTTCACTATTTAATTTAATATGATTCGATAAATGGGAAGTAATGATTTTTAGAAATTTTGATTTAAAATTGTATGGCTCCTAAAACAACTTGAAAATTTCTATACTTAACAAATTTTTTATTACAATCGGCGCTTTCAGGTTCGCCAACTGTTGGCAACATGTTGAGTAAAATAATCATGATGTTTTCAGAATGCAACCGTTTTACCGAAAATTTCATGGCAGTGTGATAGGTCAAATGTCAATTTTTCCATCAGTATTTTTTCAATGCTAACATGTTGTGGGAACTAAAAGCGCCGAATGGTGTTCCAAGCAGTTGTACTGAAAATTTGTTTTCCCTCTATGCTAATCGTTCAATTATTATATTTTTTAATAAAATTTGTTTCAAAACTACAGCAATTATACACTTACATATTTTACATTAAAACTTTTTAAGCTTATCAAGTTCAGCATTAACCGCGTCAAGACCTTTCCCCTAACATTTTTTAATTTTTTTGGAAATAACCAGAAATCACAAGGTGCTAGATCCGGGTAATACGGTGCTGATCGTATTTCTTCGAAGCCAGAGATCGCAATAAAGTTACTCGTTATTTGAGCAGTGTGAGCTGGCGCGTTGTCATAATGTATAAAGTAGCGCCGCAAATCCTCTTTCTTCCGGTTTTCCAACAAATGTTTGAAAACTTTTGGTAAGCAGTCTTCGGTATAGCATTTTGCAGTTACCGTCTGACCCTTTTCCAGGGGAACAGCAGCTACATCTTTTGATCGGGTGAAGTAAACTGACATCATTACTTTTGTTGCTTAGCTTTTACGGGTAGGTTTGCTCCTGTTGGGCTCCATACCATGGACTGCTGTTTGGTTTCCGGATCGCACTTATAGAACCAAAATTCGTCACCAGTAACGACTTTACTAAAGTTGCTAGACTACCCATTTTCGAATTTATTTAGGAAAAATTTAGCAAAATGCACTCGAGCCTCTTTTTAGGCCTCCCTTAAAATTCGTGGAACCCATCGAGCAGATTTCTTCATGTATCCCAGATGATCAAGGCCAATTCATCAGCAAAATTTCTTGTGTTAATCGTGGATCTTCGTCATCAGTGGAAGATTTTGGTCGACCTTCTCGGGGCTCGTCCTCTACAGAAAAATGTCCCGTCTGAATCTTCGGAGTCACTTGGAAATAGTCTGTAGTGACGGTGCAATCGTTTCGTATGGAATTTGGCATTCATTGAATATTTGTAGTGGCTTTAGTTTACGCCAAAAACCGAAGAGAATCACATAGCGAATTTCTGTTTGCGTTGGTGGTGGAATTTCGTCTGATCCATCCTCAGCTATTTTGCGTTTTCTCGTCTCCATTTTAACCGATCGTTATGAAATTTTGGAAGAAGTCTCATAAAACAATTGCAAAGGATTTGGTATTATTGGTTTTTTAAAAAAAGATTTAAGAGTCACCAACTAAGCGAACTTTTGTTAGTCCCCTCGTAGAGTAAAATATACAAATTTTAACACAATGCTACATATTTTAGTGTAATTTTTTTCTCTTACACAGCTATTAGTTGATTATCATGATAATTTTAAGCATTTCCATCCTCATTTTTTAGAGTGTAGCTTTGCTGGATTTTTTTATGAACTTTTTGATTTCACTTCACGAAATAAGCCTCGTGATAGTAAAACAAATTGGTTATGCTAAAATTTTACGCAAATAATCACCATCATTTTTTCACTCGAAATCATTTGTTGATTTGGAGAACGGCAAAAATCGCGTCCCACTTCAACAACTTACTAATACAGAAAAAATGATCGAAGTTCTTTAAATGTAAACATATTAGATTGAATAGTTTCAAAGTATCCCGGACAGTGTTAACACTTAACCGACGGGTTGTTTTTCTCTATCTTTCTCAGTTTCCGGACATATTAAATTAAATAAATTATAATTTAAATAATTGTAACATAATAAATTAAATTAAAACGTATGTATAAAAACGTATATAAATTTACGTTGTTCGTCTTTTGAAGTTGGAATGAAAAAGGTAAAATCTACCTGTCCCGTCGGTTAATTGTTTATATAAGTAAATATTGATACCAACAGCTCCTGTAATTTTGCTAAACGATTTTAGCTAGTTCATTTTTAAGTTTATGCAGCAGTTAAAAATTATTTTAAATCAATGGTTTGGCCAACATTTATAAAGTTATCTTTCTCAACTTAAATCTATTAAAATTGTTAACTGATGTTAATGCAAACAACGAATCTTCTTATACATTTGAATGAACACAACAAATTACGATTCAACTGAAAAAGCATTTTATGGCACAAATGCTTCCTTTCCTATCTTCAACTATTTTAACGAGGGAGTCGAGATTTTTCTTTTACCTTTGTAACCCCACACTAAGTTATACAGAAGCTACACAACCATACATATTGAAAAAGTCTAACATTATATTTAAATTTTAAATTTTGTTATCCCCAAAATTTGAAACAAACATCATCTTTTATACATTCAACATGAGGGACAATAAACAATACCAAATTTTTATTTAGCCATTCGTCGTTTTATACTAAAAATAACAAATATATGACGACCACCAATAAACCAACAGCCTTATTGTTAAAATTTTCGTATATGAACAACAAATGTAATTACCAAAACCATGTTTATATAGAACTTATACTGCAGGGTATATTTTATCAGGTATAAATATGTTTATTGTAATTAAAACGTTTTGACATGACCAAAATTTACATTAAAATTCCCTAAAGCTGTTTTGAATTTATTAAAATAATAAAATTTACAATTTATAATGAGGGGAAATTTGAATGGAAAATCAAGTGTTACTATTGAAACAACTAGCCTTATAAGGATGCAGCAATATACAATTACGTAAATCTGTAACTTAAAAATACATTAATAAAAAATAAAAAAACTTTAGGGATACTTTCGTCCTATATACCTACAAATCACGAATTTGTATAACAAACTGCAACTAAAATAAACTTTGGTAACAAATTTTTCATAAAACGTATCATAAGAACTTTATAGAAAGGGACATAAATTTTAGAATTTAAGTTTCATCACAGGTGATACACCAAATATTTTTTTTTTTTTGTTCAACATAATTAAGTTTTTATGATACCACAAAATATTATAATGGTACATAATTTTATTACAGATAGAGAATAATTCAATCTATATGGTAGCTAGATAATATTTACAGCAGCCAAGCTGCTGTCTGATGATACATTAATATTTATATTTTGACAAAAGATCGATTTACCTCGATGTGTCAATAAATTTATAAAAAAAAGGGAGGCAATGGTTTTTTATTGGTTTTAAAATTACGTAAAATTCTTATTTCCCATTTTGAATTTTTGGATACATTAAACCATTTACACGTGTAAGGATTTCCTTCAATTTAACTGTATTATACTAACATTAACCTGTCAACGCCTGTTTGTTGCGCTGATTCATTCAAAACGGTTTTGTCGGTATAATCACTTATCAGTCTTTCTACCTGTTTCCATCCTTATTTCCTTTTATTTTAGTTTGGTCATCGCTTACGAAAATATTCTGCCGGAAATTGTTGGAAATTTATTCCTACTGCTTCACCTATTTTAATTGCCTTTACCTTTTCTTTCACCAATATCTATTTTAGACAGGTTCATTTTAGACTCCCCTTAAGCCATAATACTGGAACGATGAACCTTATTAAATTTTGGATAATTAATACCTGTCGATGATAACTTGTCTCATTTTATTTATAAATCCTGCAATAAATATTTTTGTGCATTCATTGAAATGATTACAGAGTAAACCTACGCCAGGCATACCAGCTCATTGCACCGTTCGCTTCAAATCACAAATAAACAATAAAAGAGCAAGAAGAAGATGAATTTCTGAAGCGGTTTGAATTAATCTTAAAGAAAACAAATCAAAATGTTTGTAATTCAAGAGCAGAATTAGAGCAAATAAAATTGGACGACCTACCTATCCAATACAGTTAGCGCTATCTAACCAATACTGACTCCATTGCAGTCTGACTCCAAGTCTGACTCCATTGCAGTGTCTAAGTTTTTCGAAGTAATCTTTAAAAGGTACTGCGGAGAAAGCAGGAAAATCAGCAACACAAATATCTTCTGCCGATGTCCACAACTAGCAACGACAGTGCAGGAAGCGGCGAAAAGAGTCGTTAAGAGACTACATATACGACATGCGACAACTCGGATCGATGTGAGATGTGGATGATACCTGTGGATCATGAGACGATTCTCTAGCGAAAGGTATTATTATACGGTACATCTTCAATGAGCTAATTTCCAGAAAAATTGTTTATCTATAAAGAATTGAGGTCAAAACAGCCGAAACCATCTACGTATATGGAGTGGTAACAATGTTCCAACGTCCCAGAAACACAATAAAAGTCAGCATTGTTTTATTCGTGGAAAAATTGACCACCTTTCAAAAAATTATAACAAAAAGAGTGAAAGACCGTTTTACACATTTTAATCGACGGATCCAGATATCTCCTAAAATATATCAGCTACAAAAAAATGGTTTAGACACAAATTGTCAGATACCGTCCTTAATCTTCAGGTCAATTTTCAAGGTCATTTGAAGGTCAAGGTAATTTTTTAAAATTGAAACTTTTATTTTTGACACAGAATTCGAAAAGAGTGGGAATTTTTTTTTTAATCATAAGCATTATTACCAAAATATATTCATTCAGGTGACCTTGAGAGGTCATGAAAATACATATTCGGACGTAAAATTGTCCACTCTTTTCGAATCCGACGTCAAAAATAGCGGCTACTATTTAAAATAACTACCTTGACCTTCAAATGACCCCTTGATAATTAACCTGAAGTTCGAGAACATTATTACATATATATGTATGACCCCCAACGTCCTTGACAATTTTTATCTAAACCATTTTTTTGTAGCTGGCGTATTTGAGGAGATATTTGGATCCTTCGATTAAAATAGGTCACCGTGTGTATACAGAAAATTGGAAAATCAATGTACGGAAATTTAATAAAGATGGAGTTTCCTTTCAATTGTTTGCTAGTCGAAAAGGAAGATGATTAGATGTAGGCGAGAAACAACTTTACAAGTATATTGTAGAATTGGTTATTGGATACAAAGCGCTCAAGGTCTTCAGTGAAAATCGTCTTAAGATGCGAAGTTCCAGTATGGCAACCACCTCGTCGACTAAGTTGGGTAGAAAAGATAGAAGGTTAAAAGCAAATATCGAAGTGCTTAAAAGACGGTATTGCCAGACTGAGTGTTTCAGAATGTTCACGAATGTTTTGGTTAATAAAAATGGTGGTAACAAGAGGATATGTATAGATTATAGAGACTAACAAGGAAATTGTCGCTTGTTGTTGTTAAATTAATTTAGTTTTTTAAAAATTTAATTTTAGCTGGGCAAATTTTAGTATATATGGAAGATATAAGCAGTAAGTGTACAGCAGAACTCGGATATTTTGAAAATGGTATTGGATACATCAGCGATTTTGAACTGAATTTTAAATGGAGGCAATACCGATTTTTACATAAATCCGTCAAATATTTAGGCTATATAGTGAAAGATGAAGAAATAAATCGCTTAGAAGCAAACACGGATGCAGTCTAAAAGTCCAGCGAACCGAATTCGGGATATTTTAGGAAGTTTATCCCAAATTATGCTTTAATAACTCGACCACTGACCGAATTGTTAACAAAAATGCTGTGTTCGTATTTGGTGAAAAGCAACGTGAAGCAATTTGCATCTTAAAAATGCTCCTAATGTTTGAGCCTATTCTGAAAATCTTTAAACTAGAAGCAGAGAGTGAGTTACACACTAATGCATGTGGCCCCATTGCGCTCGAGAAGGATAGTGTGGACAGCAAACTGCATCCCGTTTACTATTACAGCCGGAAACCAGCATATCAAGAATCCCTTTACTGTAGTTACGAACTGGAAGTGTTAGCAGTCGTTTGAGCATTGGAGAAATTAATGGTATATCTATTTGGTATTAACTTTAAAATTGTTACTGATTGTGCAGCTTTGTGAGAATTGCAGGTTCGGCGTTACAATTAGAGGAGTAAAGGTACACTTTAGAACAAGTATGAAGCAAGTAGATGCTTTAAGCCGAATCGCAATTATTTTAGTAATCACCAGTCAGTTACTTACACGAAAAATTTACAAGATTCAAGGAATAGTATACAAGGAAATCGATTTAGGCGAGCCATTATAATGTAGAGCCAAATTAATGGAAGTAGAAATTATTAAATCAGCGCATAATGAAGGACATTTTGGGGTGAAGAAAATGATAGAGTTGATTGAGCGGAAGTATTATATTCCTAAGTTGCAGGAAAAGTGTGGCAGATTTCGGTCAAACTGTAGGGAAAGCAAGAGGGATTTTTAAACTCTTTGCCAAAAGAAGGGTTCTCCTATCCATAATAGATCTTATGTAGTGGACGTTTTTTCCAAATTTTTATGAATATACCCAACCAAAACTAACACAAGTATCATAGTTTTGGATAAGATGAAAAGACGATGAAGTGTCCTGAAAAATGGTATAAATACATCGAAGAACTGCAGAGATTTATTAATTCGACGTGGCAGAGGTCGATAAAATGATGATGTTTGGCGTCCAGATGAGAAATCAAGAAGATGCTGGTATTACTGAATCATTAACCGACGAAATTATTAGAGCACTTTTTAGAACGACGAGATGCGGCCAACAATTAAGTATAATCTAAATGATGTAGTAGTAATGAAGCGCACACAATTTGGAAGCGGATTAAAAATTAGCGCCAAATTTTTAGGAGAACACGAAGGCCCTACATCAATGGCTGCAGATTTTATGGAACCTAGGGACTGTAGCCAATATGACGACATATACAGCAACGATGAGTATCGTGAAGACCAAACTATCGAAGCAGCTGATACAAATTAAAAGCAGTAAACAAGAAACTTACCAATAAATCGTAACCACTAAAAATAACTGCAAACGAACATTATGAGCCGTAATACATAAGCTGAAATATCTACATAACGAATTATTGGACAAAGACGTAAATACATACCCGAGAATATTTGTTTAAGTCGTAATACTTACTAAGACGTAATAAAGACGAAAAGACCATGTAAGATAGCGACGTCGAAGCGTTAACAGCTGTCCAGTTTTTACCTGATCTAATTTTGGCCAAATCTGCCTAGTTTTAACACACGAGGAACCATTGGACCATATATAGTTCGCTGCTCTCCTAGCTTCTTCCTGAAGCAAGAGTTTGCATGTAGCAAGCGGAATTTAAACATTTACCTTACTTGGTAAAGTGAGGCAAATTGTACCCTGCCGAGCGAGTTTATCTGCCTTTTCATTCCCCACAACACTGAAGTGCCCTTTCATTCACGATAAGTGGATGTTGAACTGATCTGCATCTCGTTAAGAGATGAGAGATAGCTCTGCGCTAGCTTCAACGTAAGGATAACAGATCGTAGCGTTTTAAAAGCGGCCTGACCTGACAGACAAAAATGCGAATATCCCTTACAGATATTACATTATACCTCAACAAACCCACGATCTTCATTATCACGATTAGTCTGAAAAACGCTGCAATAGTCGGGGAGACGAAATGAGTGGTTCACATTCAGTTTCTCACCATCCATTTTTAAATCATCTGTGAATAAGTTCAAAACCTCAAGGATTCAACATCTCTTCACTCAGCCAGACCTCTCTGGAGGGAATATCAGTACGAAACCTTTCCTCAAAAGATGCTATCACTGAGGTATAGAGCCAGCATACGGTGTGGGTTCAAAACACCATCTTTTTCCAATAGCGTTTCTAATAGCTTTCTATAACCTTTCTAAAATATTAGGCTTCCAGCTAATAATGTTTATCTGATAAAACCATTTAAAGTAAGAGGATCAATCTGAGGTATTTCCTTGAAAAAGAGACCACCTCAGTTTTACGTGGATTAACATTTAGTCCACAACTGTTGGCCCATTTAGAAAGAAAACTAAGCGCGCTTTGCATGCGTTCTCTTAAGGTTCCAAAATGCTTGCCATAGAAACCAATAGCAATGTCATCCACATTAGCAACCACCCTAAAACCTTGCCCCTCCAGGTCCAGTAGCAGTTTATTTATGACCAAGTTCCAAAGAAGTGGTTAAAACTCCACCTTACGGTGCGCCCTCACCTACAAATCTGCTCATGAAAGACCGTCCAAGCTTAGCCTTCACGATCCTGCATCTTTATGCAGCCAATGAGCGATCCATCCACACCCAGACTCGACAAAGCCCAAGTTGTTGCCACCGGTTTAACGTTGTTGAAGGTCCCTTCTATATCCAGAAAAATTACCAAGGAGTATTCCTTAAATTGGGAAGGGATTTCTCAATAGTACAAATCAGGGAGTGTAGAGCAGTTTCTACCGATCTCCTTTTACAGTACGCATGTTGAGATTTCGGCCACCTAGAGGGATAGCAATGAAAGCTTTTTCCCGCCTTTGGTATACATATTACGGTAAACGTAAGTCCATTTCCTGGGAATGTGGCAAAGTTCCAGGCTGCCTCTGAAGGTAACTTCCAACCAGGGTAGAGTCATATCAATAGCTTGCTGAACATCCACCAGAATAATATCATCAGGTTCAGCCGACTTGTATGACTTAAAGCTGTTAATTGCCCACACTATCTTTCTCCTGCTTATTATTCGACTTTCAACGCCTGAACCCATAATAGCACTCGGTATTTCAGGCACAAGTTCGGAGCACTCTGGAAAGTGGGATATTAGCAGTAACTCCAAAGATTCAGCACTAATTGTCGTCCAAGAACCCTCCAGGTAGTTATTTTGGCACTTCTTGTTTTATAATTCTATGTTCTGAGGACTTCCTTATACCAGTCCCAATTTGTTGGTTTTTCTGAAAAGCCTTTTGCTTTTTGACGAGAGCTTTGGAGCTACTGAGAGAAGGCGCTCACAACATAACTGTCTGAAAATCAGACGGCTTGTTTACTAAGCCCTCCGGCTCCTGTGTAGATACAGGGAATACTAGGGTGAGCTAGAATGGTTCTGAAGGTATCCCAGTCGGTTTCCTCCTGTTCCTAAAAATAGTTCTATTTGTAGTTCCTGTAACCAATTCATACCAAAGATAGCAGTTATCGGAAAAGGAATGGTCACCACAGACTTTCCAATTCACCAAACTATCCTTAATAAAATCTGAGACAAGTGTTGTATCTAGTACCTCTGATATGTTTCTAGTTATAAAAGTGGGCTTACACTAAGAATAAAATCAAGGAGTAACCTCTCCCGTTTGTACCCGTACTTCCACATATTGTGTGGTGGGAGTTCACATCATTGCCCAGGATGACTCCAACTTTTTGCTTTTAACTAAAGACAAAAATGGTATGGAGACACATTAGCTAGACGTCTCAGAATCTAGCGAGAGTGCCTCCATACCACCTTTGGATACGTACTGACATATCAACGGGCCATCACTCTCTCCCTCATGGGCTAACACATTGAATCTTCCCTCCTTCCGGTGCACCACTACACATACCCGCCCTCTCCTTTTTGTGTAGACCTTTAGTGTGATAGCCCTTAAGCCGAAGCTTATCACACCTTTCATCCTCGCCAAGGCTTCTATCGACTCATCATAAATTGTGATTGTAACTAACCAATAGTCATCCTTTGTTTTCTCCAGATCTGCTATCTTCCAATTGGAGGTTAGAAGATCCGGGTTGCCAATTCGTTTCGCAAGGATCTATGTATAACCTCCTTTACCTTAATCTACTGAGCTGCTCCAGGCCAGACCTCACCCTGGCTCCCTCCCATGTTCCTGTAGAGATAGACTGACCTTTGGTCAGCACATGGTTCACATGATTTCTGTGCCGTCTTCCATCTCTACAGGTTGGAGCAGGCCCCTGGTTCTCCCGAATTACTTTCTGGAAGGTCGCTGCTAGAGCCATCTCTACCATCCCCCAATTGACGAGCACGATACTCCAGTCTTCCCTCCCATCCTCTCACCGCAACAATCAGCTGGTTCTTAAGAAACCTTGCTGAAAGTCCTGGTTACAATCTCCTGCAAGATCTTTGCCTTTTGGGCTGAGAGCTCCCAGGAGATCCACCCTGTCTACTTGCAGTCACCATCATAGCCCAAGCGAGAGTCTCCATCTCTTCCCAAAGAGTTAGAAGGACCAGCTTTATGTGAGCTTGTCCTTTTTAGTCCCTGCTGTTCGGTCAAAGCTCCACAAGCGGTTGTTGTATTAGAGGATCCAGCAATATGGTCCCGATACTTCATTGTATAAGAGGTGGTCTACTTTACAGGCTATCATATTCAAATGATTAATTTACAGGATTGTAAAATCCGCGTTTTATAAATATTTTTGCTTATGTCCCGCTTTATATCTTGGCTTTCAGGACCGGGCTTAAAAATCGATGTCCCTCCAGTCGTAATCTCTACTTTTTTAAGAGTCCCAAGTGCAGAGGTTCGCGATTCATAGATAACGCTACATTATCCAACAGATATTTTACACCGTTATAGACTGACCTAGTTTTTAAACTCGGCCCCAGCCAGGTTGGTTCACAGCAGCCCGGTACGATTAGCCGTTAGCCCAGCCCAGTTTTTTTTAATTTTTTTTTGGTTTTAGTCTATGCAATCTGTTCGGAGGTTCAAGACACACCCAACTCTTTCGCAGTTACTTTTACCGTCCTACTTTACGCAGATTAGTAGCCAAATCGAGTACGTATGGCTATAGACAACCACCTGCACATTGCATTGCTTCATGCCAACCTATAGTGCTGCCATGAAAGGTGGGTCGGCCCATGTATGCTGCACTCTCAATAGGGGGTCATAGTTATCTGTCACCGATCGTAGTCAGATAATGAAAAATCCCTTTTACATCCTGCCCTATTGGGATTCGAACGCGGTACCTCCCGATCCAAACGGCGCAGCTTTAACTATTTCGCCGTTTGGTTGGTAGCCCAGTTGTTTAGCGCCGTGGTTTAGCCTAACCCATCTTGTCAAAAGCAATGATGAGCTAGTTGCCCGATGGTTACCGAGGAGAGGGAGGGGGGGGTACGGCTTCAAAATAACGAGCTTCAAGAAACCTATTTTCGAATAAAACTTACCCATATGCAGCCGTCGGGGTAAGTCTTCAATAATGTTCAATTTCTAGATAAAAATTTCCGCCCGCTTTCACATCAACAGTTCACACATTCTATGGGCCATCGTAATTTTAAGCATGATAATATTACAATGTACACATTTAGTTGTAATGGTTAAAGATGAACAACTATAAATATGTACAGCAATATAAAACTAAACCAATTTAAAACTAAATAAGATTTTAAAACACAAGAATAAATATAAAGATACCCCAAAAAAATATCAAATTCATTTTCTTATTTCTTTCAAAATTTGTTGTTTAATAAACAACCACCCACCGCACATAATTTATACCCACAAATTATACATGTTCCGTATAATTTTAAAACGTTATAAAAATTGTTTTACAGAAACCAATGTTCAAATAAAACGGAAAAATTACATTTTTCAAATATTTTATTCAAATTACATTAAGTTTGTTTTTTTGGTTTTTGTTCTTTAAAAATTTTTTAAAGACAGAATAACAATTATATAAGAAATGATGTAATGTAATCTAATAAAATGAAGAAGATTTTATAATATCCATCACCCCAAAACATAGAACACAATTAGAATGAAGTTCGGGAGATAAAATTGTCACGCGAAACGGAGTGAGAAAAAAGTTTCAAACTGTAAAAGAATAATTTCGACGGATATGACTTTTTAGAAATGAAAATATGTGTGTTTGTGTGTGTGTGGAACATCAACCAAAGGAAGGAATAAAGTAGAAGCGATTTCGACAAATAAATTTAGGGGAAATAGAAGATGATTGATTATCATGTTTTGGAGACGAATAAGAGTTTTGTTTTTGTTTTTTGTTTTTTTTGTTCTGGATGTTTAATGTTTGTTGCTTTACTTAGTTAAATAAGATGAATGGAAACGAGATGAAAATTTAAATTTGAGTATAGCTACATGTTTTTATAATAAAAAAATAAAAAGAAAATCCTATTTTGATGTTTGCACGAGTAGGTACATACAAACAGTACATAAATGTCACTATACTTCAAGTAACTCATTTTGAAAATTATTTGTCTTAATTCAAACGAAATAATAGCAGATTATAGAGAAATTGTATTTCCCATTAGATGTATCACACTAATCGTGTTATTTCAGTCAGTGGAATAAAAGTCGATGTACAGAGTGAAACTACTGATGCTTATGGGCGAATACGCCTAGGATTAACGCCTAGGCATACTTTGGAATAGTTTGTCTGAACTCTTGAAATATTTCTTTTTTAATCCTCGCTTAACTTCGCGCCCATAAGGCTATAAGTCGATTTGGAGAACCATACATTTCGTGATCGATTAGCGGGGTAGCACTATTTTGGGACGCATTTTTAGGGTTGGTACTCACAAAATAAATGACTCATACCAAAATTTATTTTTTTACTAATAGCTTTATGGGCTATCCCTAAACTACGTTACGCCTTTGTTTGGGGAAGGAGTATTGATTGTCGTCACGTTTAGGCTGGGGCAGGGAGAATTTCATAAAAGATGACGTCATGTAATTAAAAGAAGTTACTGTTATGGGATATTACATATGACATAATACAATAATTTGCAGGTATATCGTTGGAGGCGTATTTCTTTAATATACCACTTACTTCATGTTCTTAAATGATTACATCATTGCTCACATATTCAGATATGTGACGACTTGTGATGAAGGAGTGAGAGAGACGGAGTTAAGAATGGCCCAAAATAACTTGACGTAGTTTATGAACGGACTGTTACAAATTTTTTCCTCTTTGTTTTTTAATTTTCTATTAGAAGTAAGAATATACTAAAGATCGACAAAATAATTTTAAACAATTACATTATCAGGTCGAGCGTAAATTAGTTAAAAATTGAAAATAACATATAACAATTTGATTTTGAATTCTAAAAACGGGTAAATCGTCATACTTAAACGTATTTTGCACGAAAACGAAAAATTTTACTAGTGAAAGTTTTTAGTATGTTCAATAAAATTAAAGAACGTAAAATTAAAAAAAAAAAAAAAAAATTGGACGATCATTGAGAAAATTCAAAAATAAAATTTTGGCGGGAAATTTGAAAATGAAGAAATTAAAGAATTAACCATACGTATTAACTTACCTTTAAAACGAGCCCTATGTCATAAATATCGGATATTTATTTTTCCTTTTATAGCCATAAACACAACATCATGTTCATCGTTTTTCTCAAAATTTGACACCCTGTATTTTAAACAACAACAACAACAAAATCAACAATAACAACAACAAATTTTTTTTTTTTTAAACAAGACTACAAATTCAAAACATAAAAATCATAAAATTAAAACACGACTTCTGCTCCCATTCCCATATAGCAAATTTGTGATTTGACGTATTTTTCACCATATACTACATTTGAAACATCAAACAAAAACTGAAACAAAACCTAAACCAATTTAATTGAGATATTACATTTTTTTAAAACAAAAAACATTGCAGAGTGTTTCTGTATCACTAATTAGAAACAGATAATATAAATTAATAAATTTTTTATGATATCAATGAATTTAATTTAATTTTTAAGCTTATAAAACTTGAAAAAAGTTGCACAACTTTTTACTGTAGAAAGTAAACAACTGGTTTGGTAAAAATTATAACATGTTTGTCACTACTTTTCCGAGCGAAATCAATAAAATAAACTTTTGGTAATTCAACACGTTATATTCTTTTTTATTTATTTCTAATTACAATACTCCACATCAACACACAACCTTTCTTTTCCGTGTCTGACAGATTAATCCCCCGCTTTTCATTTTCATTTTACATATTTATTTTAATTGCATTACACTGAACATTGGCGACATGTATCTATCGGCACCAATTCCACACAATATACATTTTTGGCTTAGCCAATATTTCCACCATTATAATATTAATTTCGATTATGACAATTCGGCCATCCTGTAACGATGACGTCCTCGTCATTACGCGGCAATATCTTAAGTTCTTTTTCATCATACTCCTTAAGTTACTCTCGTCTACATATATATATATTTAATTATATATATATATTTTTTTAAATGCTTACGTCTAAAAATCATCTATTGAAATAGTTACGACATCAGATCACACAACCTCGGACTACCATCAATCAATTCTAATCTATCGATAGCAATTATTGCTTTGTAAGTCCTATTTGTTTGTTGCTCGCCCTCTATGTCCTGTATGATGTACCGATCGTTGCCAATACATTTAACTACTTCGTAAGGTCCCTTGTTTGTTGGTAAACGTTTCCTACTATCTCCTGTCGCCACTTTAGGCGCATGCACCATAACTAAATCACCACATTTTAATTCCATTGGTTTTTTTCGCTTCTTGTCATAGTCGTGCTTTATTCGTACCCTATTTTTATCTAATAATTCAGCCACATTATTCTCTTCAAGTATATGTCCCTCTTCCAACATTTGTCTATTCAAACGCTTCATTTCCTGCACCAATTCGTTCTCTTTCAAATTTCTGAATGGATATCGAAATATAAGCTCTGAAGGAGCTTTCTTGGTTACACTATGCACCGTACTATTTAGGGCCATTTGCACTTGCATTAGCTTTTCGTCCCAATCTATACACTCTATGCCTGAACTAATTTTAGCCAAACATTTTGTCACCTGTTTATTTACGATCTCTACCTGTCCATTTGAACGTGTACTACCGCTCGCCGTTTTTACATGCCTAATATTCATTGACTTACAAAATGATTTGAATTTTGCCGCGGTGAACGCCGTACCCCGATCAGTCACCAATATATCCGGTTTTCCGTAATTACTCAAAACTAATCTTAAAAAGTCTAACGATTTATATGCACTTACATCCGACATAGCCCCAAGCATCACGAACTTACTAAATCCGTGATATCGACTCAACGCATTCGCGACGAAATTATTAGTACCTTTCACATGCTCTACCGTAAAGGTGAATTCGGATAACCTAATAAACCATCTTCCAATTCTTGAGTTGATATCTCTTTTCTTTGCTAATAATTTTATACTGTTACAATCAGTCTTAATAGTAAACTCTACCCCCAGAAAATATAGTCGCCACTTCTCCAAACACGATACTATAGCCAAAACTTCTAGTTCTACGGCTGGATACTTTGACTCCTCCCGAGTAGTCTTACGACTGTAAAAGCTAATTGGCTTGAACCATTTCGAATCCTGTTCTTGGTATAAAACACCACCTAATCCCAACGCACTTGCATCCGTATGCACTTCTAAACGCTTACCCATGACATACATTCGTAAAACTGGTTTATTCGTAAGCAATCGTTTGATTTTGTTAAATGCCATTTCTTGCTTGTCACCCCATATAAAAACTTCATTCTTTTTTATCAAATCCGATATTGGTCTAGCATCTGTTGCGTATCCTTTAATAAACCGCCGAAAATAACTTGATAATCCCATGAACGATCGCACATCCCTAATATATTTAGGTCTCGGGAATTTCTCTGTAGCCTCTGTTTTTATTCGATCCGGTTCAATACCTTCACTTGATATCCTAAAAACTAAGTAATCCACACTATTACACAAGAATCTACACTTCGTTAAATTTAACGTTAAATTTGCATCTCTTAGGATTTGCAAAATTATTTCCAACCTTGTTAAACCTTCGTCTATGGTCGCACTAGGTAAAACCATATCATCCAGATATGCCATAGCAATGGTAAATCTGTGAATTCCCAAAACTCGATTTATCAACGTTTGAAATTTAGCTGGGCTGTTCGTTGGTCCAAATGGCATTCGCTTAAATTGAAAATGTCCGTCTGGCGTTATGAATGCCAATTTTATTCGAGAATTCTGTTCGACCGGCACCTGATAGTATCCACTAGCCAGGTCCAAACTGGTAAAATACTTATTACCCCCTAAACGATGTAATTGATCATCAATTAAGGGTAAAGAAAATTGTTGTCGCACTGTTTTTTTATTAACCGCCCTGTAGTCTACGCACATTCGTAACTCGCCTTCCGATGTTGAATCTTCTACAATATTAGCTAACTTTAAACCCTCTATATGACTTCTAACCCATTCGCGTTCCTTGAATGCTAATCTATACATTCTAAAATATACTGGTACATCGTCCGTCATTCTAAGCTTCATCTCAGCCTTATTCGTTAAGCCGACATTTATTAAACCTGTCGTGATTCGGTCTCTATACTTTAACAATAGTTCATGTAATTTATCAAAATTCTTACCGACTAATTCTGTTGGCACCTCTTTGATCACGGTTTCCCTTACTCGATTAACCTTCATACCTTCGTTATCGTCGTCTTTTCGCTCAACATACACGGCTTCATTGCGCCTCTCCGCTCTGGTAATTTGCTGATTTTTCTTGGTAACTATATCAACTTCTGTTAAATTTACATACGGTATTACCGTCTGTCCTCTTTCGTCACTCTTCACGACGCATCTCGGTATCGCCTCACCATTGTCTCTAATTCCGCCTTCAATTAAAAATTCCATGTTGGCTTCGTCCACTTGCAATCTAATGTGCATAACCGTATCTCTGGGAATCGTTATATATTCTAAAGCTCGAAAATTGCTTCTATATATTTTGTCGTGTACTCCTTCATAAACTTGGCTATCATCATTGCTGATATGCAATCCTTGTTTGTCGCTAACAATCTTAATGTGTGGTTGTTCAGTAAACTGATGACCAACCAATAACGGAAAACTCTGAGACTCATCTGGAAGCACCTTAACTTCGCATTTTGATTAGACACCATCTATTTGTAATTTACACGTAAATATGCCACATGGTACCACCTTTCCGCCGTCATAACCCATTACGGGTGGGAATCCATTTTCGAAATAAGTGATACTTAAGTGATTGGCATCACCTTTTCGCATCAATGCGACGCTACTTCCTAAATCGACAAAACACTGAAGCGGTTTACCATTAATGTACGCTAATTTCATGTATTTTGCAAGTGTGTCAGCATTCTTTGATCCTGTCTTTAGGGCCTCTGGCTTCTTCTTTTTGGGACGTTCGTTACAATAAAAACATGTCAACCCGTTCGGAACTTTTGGCATAGTCTATTTTCGAAATTATTCCGCCATTCTATCTTGCCTTTGTTTGCACTATTTTGTCCATGGTACTGATTTTGGTTGGACATCGCCTTATATGACGCACCCACGCGATCGGCTTCTCGTAAATCCAATAATAGTTGCGCTGGTGTTTTATATTTCCGTAGAGAACCCAAGAAATTATTAATTCGCAGATCACCCAATCCGTCGACCATCAATTCAATTGTTTCTTCGTTCTGCATTTTCGTTTTGTTGCATTACGCCAACTTCTTAAAATAATATCGCTGAATATCCATATTGTTTCGTTTGAAACTCTCAGCTGCACGTCGTTTCTGAACAATGCTTTCACTCGATGGAAAATTTTCTATCAGCACCTCCTTCCATTGTTCCCATGTTCGATTTACTTTTTTATACTGTCGCGCCACTCTTTCGCAACATCAGTCATCTTTAGTAGACCATAATGTCGAATGGTAACGTCATCCCATTCGTCCATTAATCCAAATTCCTCGATTTTTTCGATCCATTCATCCACACTTTGCATTGGATCAATTCCATCAAACGATGGTAAAACATCTACAACCTGCGCATAACTTTTGCATCGCACATTTTGTGCCTGGTCCCGGAAACTAACATCACTTCCATGATCCGACTCGTTCGATTCATCTAGATTAATTTCTTTTAAAACGGTGGCTTTATTGTCGCTTAAATTTGTCACAGCATTATTGATTTCCGCACCTGCCGCATTTCGACCTTCCTCTTTGTGGCTTTTTTAATAGTTAACACATACAAATATTTTTTTTTTTTTTTGATTTTTAGGCTACGATCACGTTGCTATAAAATTCTCCAAAATTTTCTCAGCACAATATTATTCAACAAAATAATTATCTCGTTTTATCCCATCAATCGTATATATTTTTGGCTTTATATCCCACTTCTGATAATTGTTACGACTTTTCCGAGCGAATTCAATAAAATAAACTTTTGGTAATTCAACATGTTATATCCTTTTTTATTTATTTCTAATTACATTACTCCACATCAACACACAACCTTCCTTTTCCGTGTCTGACAGATTAATCCCCCGCTTTTCATTTTCATTATACATATTTATTTTAATTTCATTACACTGAACATTGGCGACATCTATCTATCGGCACCAATTCCACAGAATATCCAGCCAATATTTCCACCATTATAATATTAATTTCCATTATGACATGTTGATTAATTATTAACAAATAAATCAGAACGGGAATATTTGAGCATTAAATTAGACAATAAATAATTGAGCAATTATATTGTGCATACAATTAAAACCCAAACAAAAAATGAAACATAACCTAAAAAAATAAAATTGAGATATACAATTTTTTTAAAACAAAAAATTTTGTTTAGTGTTTCAGTATCATTAATTAGTACTAGTTAATGTAAATTAATAATTTTTTACGATAAAAATGAATTTTGTACAATTTTTCCTAAAATAACTAAAAAATCAAACAAAAATATTTCGCTTTGAACTTAAAAATTTTTAAGTTATCTATAGTCGAAATGTCAAAGAAAAGCTCAAATTCTTTTTTTTTTATTTTTCTTATTCCAAGTATGGTTATCGCTTATCTCTTACTTCTTATTAGTTTCTAACTACGAATATAAGAATATGTATTTGTGTACTTATGTATAAAATAAAATAAAAATACTCGTATAATGCGTGATTTACACGTTCCAACAATGTTTCCCAACAAAAAATGAAGAGATTAGTATATCGAAAATTTCATTTGAAAGACAAGAACAAACATATAAACAAACAAAATTTTGTTGGAGTTTTTTCTGTATTTTTTTAACTTTTTAGATTTAAAAAGGGATTTGACGCTGCTCTGATGATCACGACTCTAGTTAACCCTTTTGTATCTGGATGTTCTTCTACGATTCTGTCCATCGCCCATTTGCAAGAAAGAAAGTTATCATCTTTAATTAAGACCAAGTTCCCAACCTTAACATTTTCTTCTCAATTTTTCCAATTGGTTCTTTGTTGTAGATTATTTAGTTATTCTTTGTGGAATCTTTTCCAGAAACTTTGAGCTCGCTTATCCACTTGCTGTCATCTGGATAACCGTGATTTCGCAGAGACATCTAAGTTATACTCATGTTCTGCTGCTATTGCCGATCCCATCAAAAAATGAGCCAGCGTTCTGTTATTGGATATAGTGGTCTGGAGTTCAATATTCTTTTGATTTGACATACAGCGTACCCATTTCTTTGAAAGTCAGGTGACAGTTACGAATAACTCACTACCAATAAGCATTAGTACAAAGTTCTGAAATAATTCTGTCATTTATTTTCAATTGAATTAATATAGGTAGCTGCAATGAAGGCATCCGTCGTTAACTCCGTGACCGCTCAATATGTATAGCCATGGTGGCCATACAATTAAAAACCATACAAATAGCCCTTCAAAAATAGTCTGCTGGATTACTATCTGATTTGACGTGGTTCCAATGATTTCTTGGTAGCAATTGTTGTATTTCCGAGACTCTATTTGCTACGAAAGTCTTCCATTTAGGTGGGTGGTCGGATAACCAAGCTAAAACTATAGTGGAATCTGCCCCACCATATACACACACATATTCGGATAACGTTTTCCTTAATTCCATCAGTAACTTTGATAACAGATGAGCGCCGCATAATTCCAATCTAGGGAGCGATATTTGTCTAATAGGTGCAACCTTAGTTTCAGACGTGAACAATTCTATTCGTCTTTCTCGATTTTCTCCTTTAAATCGGCTTTAAATCAGCTGCTGAATAGGCTCGTTCGCTTGGATCACAAAAAGCATACAGCTGCATTTCTTTCTTGTTGATGTTTCTTTTTATTTTGAGCTGCTTGAACTGTGGAAGTTCTGATTTAAGCTGAATCCATACTATATCTGATATAGTATTTTTGCCATCAAGATCTACGGCGAGAGTAATCCCAGAAGATCAAAAACTTTGGAAGCATTCTATTCGGGTATTCTTCTTGAAAATTTTACGCAGCTTGTAGAAGTGATAGAATTGCTAAGAACGCTGAACTGGCCATCCCAAACGTGACATTTAACTACTGCAGTGCTTCCTTAGCGGTTACCATAATTTGACGGTACATTTCTTCAAGGTCAAAAACATTGCCCACAAACTGCCCGATCATTAGCAAATCGTTGGTAAATTTCCCATAGGATTTCTTACTCAACCCATCAAAAACGATACGCAGCAATTATCAATTTTTGTGACGGCATGATGTGGTAAATAGTATCTGGTATCTCTATTAAATACCCTAAAGTGATGCATTCTTGTATTATTTTCGCATATTTAGTTTTTAATGTAGCATTGCGGTTCAACTTTTGTTCTAAAAATCTTTTTCTGGCAATCCTTAAGGTATCCTGAAATGTTGAAGAAGACATTTTAATGGGCAGTTTAGCTACATATTTGTCACTGGTGTGTCGCTGAAAATTTACTTTAAAATAATTTTCTTTAGAAAAATTATTCTACGCAGGAATTTCTTCCATTTTCCAAAATGTGAAATCGTCGTAGAGCTGGCTCGGTAGTGATATCAATAAGAGCTAGATAAGCCTTGATGGTTTTGGCACCTCTTAATTTTAATGCCTTAATAAACAAAGGCCCTGCATAATTCACACCTGTGTGACACTTTAGGTTGCGGCAGTTGACGCATAAGTTGCTGTTGTTGCTGCACCTTTAAACAGATTTACTTAGCACACCGTCCAACTACTCCTTTGACTTTATCTTTAGGTCTCATTATGTTGTATTTCTGTTTTACTGTAGACATTAAAAGAGTTGGACCCGCATTTAAGAGTAGAATGGCAGTAGAAAGTTCATCTCTTATTATTAAACTTGTCACATAATTCCTTGTTGGGATTTATAATTGGATGCTTCATTTCATAAGGCAAATCTGCGCTACTTAGTAGCGCTCATTCTGCGTCATTAAAATAGCTCGAGGATTCTAGGTACTTTGTAGTACTGTGCGGCGATTTATTTCGAAATAATATTAAAATTCGACCAATAGCAAACAACATCTTCGAAAATTTGGAATAATTCGTTTGCTATAGACTAATTTGGCATGTCCAACCGACCTCCGGCTTACTCTACCAATGTGGGTCATTCCACATGCAAACCTCGAGAAGCGCAATCAGCTGGATTGTCGTGAATGACACATGGCCAAACTTATAACATCTCATCTCTCTGAACACGATGATAGCCAGGGTAGCACAATTGTTGAGTCTATCCACAAAAGGCAATTTAAAATGATTGTGCTCTTAAACATTTATAAAACGAATGACGTCTGTTCTTTCAGCTTTGATTGGTGCTACCTTTGCCTTTGCAGTTACCAACTTTATCATAATAGCCATTCTTAGTTTTTACCCTGCTGTAGATAGCGGGAGCGTAAGCCAATTCAGAAGTATAAAAAAATCGATGCAATTTCAGTTGCTATCCTTCGGTGAACAGCCAGCGGATTATACGAATACCTTCCAATCTGATCAAGTTACATCTTATTGTTTCATAATTCTAAGAAATTGAATCTAGTAATAGGTCATTCCCGTCTACTCCAAGTAACCATAGTTTTTGAAGCATTATTTTAATCTTTATGGTCATTGGAGACAACCTAATAATTTCAATGCTTGCTCAGTGGATGTACCAGTACTACAGACGCGTTGGCATTCGTCGGGCCAAGAGATGTTCCTGCCGGTCTTTGGCTTTTAATAAAGCTGCAAAGTGACCATATGTTTGTGCCAGTTTCGGTGTAAATCGATGGTAGTAATTTACCATCGCTGAATACTATTAATTGAAGTAGGAGCTGGGAATTTTCTGATTGCATTAATTCGTTCTTCGGATGTAATCTTGTGTCTGAGGAAATCAAGAGTGATTGCGCCAAAGACGCATTTTGCGCTCTTGATGCAAGTGTAGTTTATGCTGTTCCTCAGTGTGCATAAACAAGTATAAAATGTGTGTCGGCAAATATAAATTGTTATTCTAATTATTATAGAATATATCCGTAATTCCTACAACGGGTGATATATGTATATCTATAACTGGGGACCATCACGATACAAACTGCACATTCTCGACCATATTTTAGTTCGTCGGTCTCGGCCCATCGACTCCGTTAATGAATCTTACGAGTTAAGACATTTCAACTGAAGGGAAAATCACTTGCGGTGGAGTCCTGTAGCGGTTCATTCAGGCGTGCTCATACCCTACAAACAAAACAATAATACTGGATGGTCAACCTAAATATTAACTACCATTAAATTAATTTATATAAAAACAATTGGTATGACGTATGCCTTTGTATAACCTCGAAAATTTGGGGGTCCGGTGCGACGGCAATCCTCGCATCACCTTGAAAACGGCTCTGGTTGTAGACACCTAAGTAGTTTATAATTAGTAACACAACATCGTTCTAATCTACATATATAATATAAAACCTGACTACTGAAAATTAAGCATATTAAAAGGTTTTTAATTCAAAAATCTTATTAGATTAATGTCCAGATTAATAATACGTTACTAAACCGTAGTGACAATTAAACGGTTGTTTAAAAATTGGTTTTGCTACTCACTCCCTATTACGGTAAATAACAAAATAGAGAAAAACTACTGACATATGTTACTTTAGAGTCAACTTTGCGTTATACCCAAATATGTTTTTACACGGTGTTTTTTACACGGTTATTTATTTTGATAGTTTATTACGAATAAATAAACTTGTATTTATGTTAGTAAGTTTTAGAACTTTTACAAATAAAAGCAAGGTATCACCGTGTACAAACTGAGTTGGGTCAATATACAAATATCAATAATCTCAATATAAAAATTTTATAAGATTTATGCTTTTTTCATTTCAACAAAACTGCTAAAAAATTATTACGTATGATTACGGCTCTATCTATACTCTAGAGACTTTCTGGTAGTATTTTTCAAAATAAATGGAGCATACATGCAAAGTAAATTCCTTTATTGGTTGTTCGTTTTTTTTTTGGAAATTCATCGAAACTTTTTGTTTTCTAATTGAAATGATGTTGGATGTAATTAGTTTAAGTACGATCTTATAGCGCGTTTCGTTCGAGTCACAAATATTTCCCCTACAAAATTTCTATATTTTATTCCTCCTACATTTTCGGCTCTACAGAATACAACATTTACATCCGAACTTATGCATCTTTGCATGTATATCATGTCGACAAACGCGAAATATTTATGGAGAAATAAAAGGAAAATGAAAAAATGATTTCCTCTGCATAATCTATCTTATTCTTTTTTATTTATGGTTGCACCAAGGTTTTAGTTTAGAAAAAACGATCAAAAATTCAAGATTTATGTTTATAAACAGACAATGCATTCTGAAGTTGAATTTACATAATGCTCTTTACACAAATCGCGAATATACTTTACAGTTTATTACTTTCAGTAATGTAGGTCAATGCTCCGAACTTTACCAGTTCGCAATACATTTTAATTTAACTTACGAGAGGCGCTTACCACTTGTATCACTTGAGATTTATTTACGTAAACATCACCTGTCATAAATATTTCATGCCATCAAATAAACTTCGCCGGTAAAGTTTTTGTTTTTTTTTATCATAAATAAAATGCAACTGGGGTAGAAACGATAAAAACAAAATAGTTAAATATATTGGTGTTGGTTCTTATCTCTTAAAAGAATACAATTACATATATATGTTATTAAAGTCTTCAATAAACTTAATACGTCTAATTTCATTTTTTAGGTCCCACTCATCTGTTAGATCATTTCTGTCATCATTTGTTGAGCGCCTTTTGAGGTTAGGGCATAAATGCCACAACATGTTCACTAAGAATTTTCGTAAGCAACGCAAAACCTCACGCGCTGCACAACTTTAAATTTTTGATAGCACCACTGTTCACTATCACACTTTCCACTGCTCGGAGAAAATCCAACTGAATTAATGTGCTTTCACAGGGAACCTTCTTTTGTTAAACAAAATGTATACTTTGTATAATTAACAAAAATTATCAGGTGTTCCTTTGCCTTTGTGCTGTTTGGTTTTTGTTTTAAGTTTCCCACCATCGGGGTTCCAAAGATATTCAAATTTAATATTTTGTTATGCTTGCTTTTGAAATAGTAAAAAAAACTAACCGCATATTTGTCACGAGAAGGTCTTGCTTTTATTTTCTGAGGCATTCACATTTGAACATTAGCGCCATGCCTTAGAAAAGAAAACTCCGCATACTTTGGCAAAAGCAGCCAAGCTCATATTTCTTTATAGAAATTTTATTGATCTTTTGAACTTAGTTTTTATTTGAAGTTTCAAGGTGCCACGGTTTCAAAGATATTCAGATTTATGAAATGATGTGGCGGTTCCACTATACCTACAGTTGGTTTTCTCTATTCCCAGTGCGTACCATCTATATGAAAACCTTTCTAATCAAAATAATTGATTTCTCACGGATTTAATTCTCAATTTCAAAATGAATTAGACAAGCCACGATTTTTTTTTTAATAAGAAATTTAAGTAAGAATGTTTTACATAACTTCACTAATAATGCTTTATTTAAGTTTCAAATTTTTAATAACCGATCGCCTACATAAAATATATAAAAAATGTTACGCATTTCTCGCCCAAGAGAAGATTTCGTTTTTATACTTTATGCTTCTGTTTCTTGTTTTTAACGTGCCATTGACTTGCATAAGTCTGAGAAAAGAGCGATAAACTGTGCCGTCAAATTGGCGCAATTAAGCGTTATATCTAGAAGCAGCCTTATACTGTGTGCCGGACACCGAATTTGTTGACTAAATTGCAGACTAAACTTAATTGCTGACTAGTTTAACTACTACCACCTAACCATTTTCTTTTTTAATATTCCCAGTTGTTTCTTCCCCAGATTCAAAACTTCCATGTGCCCCCGAATAAAATCCTATTCTTCACACGTATATAAATCATATCAAATGATGAAAATAAATAAATTAAGAGGGGGGACCGAATTAAGCCCGATAAAATTAATTCTGATGAAAATTTGTTTATGTACATATATTCGGTTGAATATGAATTAAATCCGTGACATCACTTTTTTTAAAATTAAATAATTAATACATTTACAAAAAAAATGTTGAATAAAATTTTGTTGATTACCACGTTGCTCACATAATGTTTTGTGAATAACCGTCACAAATGTTCAAAAAAGGAATTTTAAACATTCTGAACGAAGTTATTTCAATTCTTATGGATTATACCAGATCACATAAACCCCGAAAACACTTTTTTCAGAATGTGTGTCTCTCGTAGGAACCTTGTATATTAAGCAAGAAAATACATAACCAGAAAGAAAAGTATTTACATACATATGTAAAGAGTGGTCCATCTAACGTTTGCTATTTAATTAGGCTCTAAATTCAAAGATGAATGAATATTTTTCAAAGCGGTTTGTTTTATTAGAAAGAGTATACATTGCCATTAAGTATGGAACACAATTTCATTCAATTAACTTCCGCGGCTGGCTTTACAGAACCCCATTCTGTCAACCCAATTTTTTAGAACATTTTCGCTTGAAATTGCAACGCTCATGACGGTTCGTAGGAGCTTGTCCATAAGTCATATTTGCTTTGACCTCCGGCTATTACAAATTGTGATTGTAGGTGCGTACATGCTTCAATTCTGGTGAAAAAATGTACACCACTAACTTAGCAAAATAGTATAATTTCTAGTTAAAATTGATTACCCACCCTGGTGAACTTTTTGTTCTATAGTTGGAAATAATTCAACTCATACGGCTAACTTCGTGGTGTACATTTTTTCACCAGAAATGTATAGCATGTACGCAGCTTGAATGTTATGAATAAATCAGGGCGACCATTTTATAGGTCAGAGGATCTCGTGCGTACTCGCGCATGTGTTGTGGACTTCTTCAAACGAATGTTCTGTTCTCCATGCAATTTCTTTTGGTTCTGTCTTATGAATATCATTCGTTCAGCCTCTATTTTTACATATAGATATATCAACTAAAACTTTTGAAATAAATGACGGAAATTGGTAATACGATTGTATCCCTCGTGGTCTCTGATCATTATGCCATACGTATAATATTCTTCCGAAGTTACTTTTCTATTTGTTTCGTCACCTGTATTTGGGTTCATTTGTTTCAAATTGAAATGGTATCCGTCTTCGCCTCTTATAAAAATGAACGGATATTGAAGTGCATCGTAAGAACGATGTATTTCGTTGAATAATCTTCGTTAAGGTCAATTTGATCCAGTGCTGTTTTGAATACGTGAACCAATTGATTGAACTTATGTAAAATCCTCTGCAGATCTTTTATGATTTCCCGTCTCACTTATATTATTTATTATATTTGTGCAACGTTGATCGACTTCCGTTTGTTCGTCGCCAATGAAATACACTTGCAAAAATGTATGAGATTCGTTTGGTAATGGTAACCATGCCCCCACTTTATGTTAGACTTGTCCTTTAATTGAAGACTCAGGATTGCGTTGATCTTTTTCACTGCTCATGGAAGTAGCACCAAATGATGTCATTTAAAAGCAAACAATACGCTCTCATATTTTGTAGAAAATGTTTTGACAGGATAATGGATCATTCGAGAATGTTCAAGAAGATGCTGGGTTTCCGTTTCCGGTTTCTAGAATATTCTAGAACATTATAGAATGTTCCGGAACAGGAAGACCCTTCGATGGTACAGAACCGTCTGGAATATTCTAGAACATTCTCAAACAATCCGGAAACGGAAGTCCCTTCGATGGTCCAGAACTTTCTGGGACCATCCAGAACATTCTAGAACATTTTAGAGTATCCTCGAACAACATGGAATATTATAAAACATTCTCGAACCTTCTGGAAAATTCTATAACATCCCACACCATTCTCGAACATTCTAGAAAATTTTAGAGCATTCTCGAAGATTGTGGAACATTCTGGAACCTTCTGGAAGTTTCTAGAACATTCTCTAACGTTTTGAAAGATTTTACAACATTCTGGAAATTCTACAACGTTCCAACATTATCGAACATTCTAGAACATTTCGGAATATTCTGGAACATTATAGAACATTCTAGAACGTTTTAGCACATTCAGGAAAATTTTGGGCAGTATCGGCCACTTCGGCACTCGTTTCCCAACTACTTCACCGACTTCCCATAAGAAGTCCATTGGTGCGCGATGCCCTCTTTTGACACCCATTTCATTGAACCCAATCCCTGCAGTACCGAACCGAAACCTTCTCCATGCTGGCGAATATATATATATATATATATATATATATATATATATATATATATATATATATATATATATATATATATATCGCACACCGCATGCAATAAAACGATAAGTTAAAATCGTCAATTTTCAGGAGAACACTTTTTAGGTTTTTCAACTAGAACTTTTTGGACATACCTACCTTGATCAACAAGTTCTCGGAATAACCAACGTGTGCCGCTCCCATCGTTCCGATTTGAGTTCTGTTTTTTTGTTAAGTTGGTACATCTGTTGTTGATATTTCCTCTAAATCTTAGCGTCATAGCTTGACATTTGCAAAAGTTACGTAGTCAAGAGTACATCTACTCTGTGTGTGTTGGCGATTTTTCCATTATTTCCTCTCGGCTGCTGAAACGCGTTCCCCGTAATGGTTTTTTGACTCGATTGAACAGAAAGAAGTCACAGGGAGCCAAATCAGGTGAATTCTGTGGCTGTTGGATGGTATTTGTTGCATTTTTCGTCAAAAAATTACGAATAATGATGGCACTGTGCGACGGTGCGTTATCATGGTGCAAAATCCACGAGTTTTCTGCCCACAATTTTGGTCTCTTTCGGCGAATTGCTTCACGCAAACGTCTCATAAAGCCCAAATAACACTCTTTGTTTACGGTCTGGCCTTCTGGTAAAAATTCATGATGCACTACACCGTTGTAATCCATGAAAACCGTGAGCATTGCCTTCTTTTTTGACTGAAAACGACGTGGTTTTTTTTGGTGAACGCCATTCACTTGCCTGATGTCTGGATTGCGTGTCGTACTCATAAACCCACGTCTCGTCTCCAGTAATGATCATTTTGATGAATGTGGGATCGGATAAAGCCTCGCAAATCATGTCTAAAATTGTAAATAATCGCCAACACACACAGAGATAGATGTACTCTTGACTCCGTAACTTTTGCAAATATCAAGCTATGACGCTAAGATTTAGAGGGAATATCAACAACAGATGTACCAACTCAACAAAAAAAAAGAACTCAAATGGGAACGATGGGAGCGCCACACGGTAGTTATTCCGAGAACTTGTTTATCAAGGTAGTATGTTGAAATTCAAATATTTATGGAAGTATTTCAGAAATCATAATTAAGAATTTGTAACGTTTTCATTTAAAAATTTGTCTTAGGAAAAAATGTGATTTCCCATATGTTTTGTGTATTTTACTATGAAAAGTTTGGTTTTTTCCCCGTTTCTAATTCCTTTATAAAAGCTGTGTTTTTTAGACTATGGCTTTGTATAATCAGAGCCTACTCTATAAATAAGAGCCTCCACATTGACTGTATTTTTTACTAAGCTTAAAATAAAGTACATACAATTTTTTCTTTACTATTGAACTCTATGGGAAAACGATTGTTTTCATTTACATTTTAAGTCTATAAGAATTATGAGCTTTTACATTATTTTTATAAGAAAATGTTCATAAAATATGTATTTTTACTTGATTAAAAATTCGAATCATGAAAATGTTTATTTCTTAGTGAAAATCCTCTTGGAATATAAACTATTGCTAAACTTTTATGGAATGTTGTTGTTGTAAAATACGTCATAACATAAAATTTATAAACAATTATAACCATCTCTTTTTAGTCTCCTTCTAAAAGCATTTCCACATGACAAAAACCCGAATACAGATTCATATCATGTGGCAATGCTTTATTAACGATTTTTGTTTAAACCATAGATGTCGCCTACAATTAAAAATATATAAAAAAAATCAAATAGGTGATCGAACCGGTCGGATTCTAAAATCGGTCTTATTTTTGATTCGGTTAAACATATTTTTGGTGTCTTCTCTCTACAGTAATAACTAAATTGTAATAATAATTAATTTATTATATTATTTTTTTTATAAATTTACTTAAATTAAACCATTTCTAAAAAGAAATTATGTTAATTTTACGTAAAACGTTTTCTTTCAAATCGTTTACCCAGCCCGAATCCCTGTTGTTTTTATTTATGTGTTAAGTGACATCTAGGAATGGGAATAATAAGTAAGAGCTATTTTATTTTATACACCGCTCTCAAATGTTATGACAATTCAAATATTGTAAACAAAAACTTAGTTTGAATGGGTCATTAATTTTTGGGAATAAAAATCGATGCCAAATATTAATCATGTTGTATTCATTTTCAGCTGTGACTTAATTTAAATAATATTTCTAATAGTTGAGAAATAAATAAGGCATTTATATTGCAGTTAATGTTTGTTGGTTATGTCGTTTATTTGTGATGCATAACAATCTGGGTTGATTGTTGATTTGATTGTTTTGATTTCTTCTCGCTCAATGCATATTATACATTTTTCTCTTTGACTCTCTTTGATTTATTTTAATTTTGGCTGTTCAATGTATTGTCTTTTATTACCATTTATTTTAGTTGTGAATAAGTGATGACGTCATTAAATAGAATATTCTCTTTTTAATACATATTGTTGTTATTGTAGAACGTTTTTTAATTTTATTCCCTTATTTTCTTTTGATTATATCTGGAAAATTGGGAAGCTTGAGAATCTGTGCTTTAAAAGAGTTAGTCATTGAGTAGTTTATTAGTGATTTCAGAAAAAATTATTTATCTAGGTTTAATTTTTAATTCATATTTTTGGGTTAGCCCCATAATCTTGCAATACATAATCTTGCAATACAAAATCTTACATTACAAAATCTTGCATTATAAAATCTTGCATTACAAAATCATGCAAGTACAAAATCTTGCATTACAAAATCTTGCATTACAAAATCTTGCATTACAAAATCTTGCATTACATAATCTTGCACCAAAAATCTTGCATATAAGAATTTCCCGTACATTTATAGAATCGCGCGCGCGATTCTATAAATGTACGGGAAATTCTTATATGCAAGATTTAAAACTACACTGTGTTATGATATGAATATAATTTAATCTAATCAAAGTTGCATTTTCCACCTCATAAACATATATAAAAACAAAAGTGGGCCAAAAGCTACATCGAGAGGAGAAAAGCTCAAATCGAAAAAGTGAAATCCGGAGAACGCCTTCCAAAGAAAAGAAAAACAATAATTAAAAATAAAAAAATTAAACGGATTCTTAAAAAAAGGGAAAAAATCTGTAAGACTGATTTTTTAAAGAGAATCGTGCACAACATGATACTTTTTTAAATTGCCATATAATTTATTTTATGTTATGTTTCTTTATTTTTAATGTTGCCTATTAATTTATAATTTTATTTTATTTTTAATAGCCATGTATGTGTTTTTAATTGATGAAATTAAAATAAATAAATACTCGAAAATCACTTAAGTGTGTATTTAAATTTATAATTGAGAATTTATAAACTTTTAGGAAAAGCAAGATTATGTTGAAATTAATAATTAAAACTGCAAGATTTTGTAAAGCAAGATTTTGGATTTGCAAGATTTTGGATTTGCAAGATTTTGGATTTGCAAGATTTTGTAATGCAAGATTTTTATTAAATGCAAGATTTTGTACTTGCATGATTTTGTAATGCAAGATTTCGGGGCGCTCCCATATTTTTTCGTCAATCGAAATCGCGTTTTTTCATACAAATTCTATGAAAATAAATTATTTTTTAGTGTTTCTATGTCCTTTATTTTAAGTTCATTTTTTACATGCCGACTCTATTCATATTAAGATGGTTCTGGTATAATCAAGGTTGCTTTGATGTTACTTCTTTATCAAACTTCTAACAAACACTAACTAAAATTATGCCAAAAAATGCTTTTTTACCCTATTTTTTGTGCCTACGTGCCTTGTGAATCTTATTTCCCCTGTAATCAGATGATCGACCAGTTATAGAAATTTGTTTTTACAATGGAGTTACCACCTGCAGCGATTTTACTTGTCTATGGTACAGTCTGGGGTTGGGTTTTGGGGGATATCCTATACAAACAAAAAATTTTAGTTTTTTTTCTTTTTGTTTATAATATAGCTTATAATCTTCCTTGTGATCACTAGCAGTGCGAACTGATGAAGAAAAATTGTGAAACTTGACGTCTGGTATATTAAGAAATTGTTTACATTCTTTCCCCAGTACAGAAACGTTTGCTCCACTCTCAAGTAAACCTGATAAAGTTTGCTTAAGGATCCCGACTTCAACGTATGGTCTACCTAGAGAATCAGATATTAATGGCTCGCTTATTAGTTTTTTTTAATGTTTTCCGTGCTTTCCAATATCTAATGGACGTAGGAATGAAAAAGTTGACTGTGTTGGATGCATGATGTAAATTTGGCAAATTAGTTGGCGTCGGACTTATGGATGAATAAAGGCATTGCCACATGCACAAACAGTAAACCGGCATTTCAAACCATCAAATCCAATTATAGACAAAAATTTTTGATTTGCTATATCAAAATTATTAAAAAATAGTTCGAGTGTATAAGTTCTACCTTCTTCGTAGAAAACTTTATTAAAATTGATTTAACTTCATTTAAAAAATCCCAATTTTATATTTTGTCGGACGGATTTTTGCTTGACGGCCGACAAAACATAAAATTGGGGTTTATTAAATGAAATTAAATTCATTTTAATAAAATTTTCTTAGATTAAGGTGGAACTTAGAAATTTGAACTATTTATTAATAATTTTCATATTGCAAAGTGAAGCAACTTAACCATAAATTAGGTTTGACGGTTTTAAATGCCGGTTTTCCGTTTTGCATGTGGCAGTGCCTATATTTATTTGTTTGCTGAACGGGCCGCAATTTGGTATTGGCGGAATTCTGGATCCGTATTGCAATCACTATCTTTCGTCCTTTTCCTTGAGTTGAAGGCAAACTTCGTTAAGGTGTTAACCCAACTCTTGGAGTTTCCCGAATTGTTTTTACATTTCGAGCAGTTAGGCTTAAGAACATCGTTGGTGCCACATCCAAAATAGAACCGTCTGGTAATAGGAGAGGAAAGCAATTCCAACAGCTATTCGTTGTAACGTGAGCTTGACTGAATTTAGGTTGAGTTGTTCGACTATGGCTGTTATCTCTGACATTTAGTGCTGAAATTTCGTCATAAAACTGGTCTAATTGATGGTGTGCTTGTGCTTCGGGCGATGTCGGGCCTTATATTTCATGAATGTTCTTTCTTTGGCATAATACCCCCTTATTTTATTTTTTCTTCTTAAAGGAGTATTACCCCGCTTTCTTAAAGGGGTAGGAAGAAAAAATAACATAAGGGGTAAAGAAGATTCACAAGGCACGTAGGCACAAAAAATAGGGTATAAAAGCAGTTTTAGTTAGTATTGTAAGTGTTAAAATCATGACTTAACAAATAAGCACACGTGAAGTGAATAGTTGTGCACATCTTCTCAAACCGTAATTTCGTGTAATTGGTTAATTATTATTTATATAATTTAAATTTATTAATTTCTAATTAAAACCATTTTTTTTTTTAATTTTTTCCAGAGACGAAAATGTACCATTAAATCTACCAAACAATAATTACAACAATCATCATAATACAGTGATAAATAAACAAAATACAACTTTAGAATTTGATGGGCGAATGGTTCATTCAAAAAGTGGGGATATAATTGGAAAAAATTCCGCTGTATAAAATTCATACAAAAAAAAAAAAAAAACAAAACCTAAAATTTAATTAATTAATTTAATAACTCAAATTTAAAAAGAACAAAAAAAAACCACAAAATTAAAATAAATCATCGAACATTTATTTATTACTTTATTATTATTATTATAAATATATTTTTTATAATTTTGCCGCAAAGTAAGTTACATTAATAATAATTATTAATCAGCCGTTTTAGCATTAAATAAAAACAAATAAATAAAATTAATTTTATATGTTACTTGTAAATTTAAAAAAAAATAAAAATGTGAAAAAATTGTAAGGAAGACATAAATGTCGAATGAATGATTGGAAAAGGGAAAATTTTGAAAATGAAAGAAATAATTTGGTGCAAATAATATTAAAAAAAAAGAAAAAAAAAAGTCATTTATTTTATACGACTCTGGGGTGAAATTGGCGCATGACCAGCTTTCAAAACCCACAATTAAAATAAATCGCGACCATATAATAATTGTGCTTAGTACCTTTATATATATATAATACAAAAACAAATAATCTGAATTATTTACCAGAATTGCATGTTGTGTTATTTATTTTTTTAGTAATTTACAAATTTCAAATCTCCGTCTTCTTTTAATTAAATATACCTGAAGATATTTAACGGAAGAGACGGAGGACGATATTCTTTGTGCTTAACGTAAGCTTCTTTCGTATTCATTTGTATTTTTTTTTCTTTTTTTTTCATTATAATATTATTATATAAGTACTTACATCTTGTATTGTTGTTGTATTATATTTATTTTAATTTTACATCTTTATATTAAATATTTTAATAAAAAACTTATTTTTTAATACAAATATTATTTTTAAACAAACACAATTTTTTTTTTTTTGTTAAATGAGAGACGGAGGTTGAGTTTTTAGCATTAATCATCAGAAAAAATATTTGTTGTAGAATAAAGTAAATAAAAGAATTTACAGGGAAGCTTTAAAATCCAATGGATATGGATAGTGTGAAGCTGATTTTTAAAATTAAAACATTAATTGTGGATAATTCCGCCATGAATAATAACCCAGTAGAATATAAACGCAGCAAAAGCTTTTCGTAATCAACCCCCTTCCGCAGATTTTTTTTTTTTTTTTTTTTAAATTCTCAGCAATAATTTTCATTTTCTTTTATTGTATGCCAATTTAAGATTTCCGTTATCAATTTTTCATTTTCATTTCCCATTTCCCATTTATTTTTATTTTTTTTCTTCTTTAACAAGGGAGCGCAAAATTTATTTTACACACACAATTATATGAACAAAATTCTTCTTGAAATTGATATCAGAAGTACAACAATCCTTTTAATATATACCAAACAAAGTTTTTCCCATTTTCTATAAATAGAATAACAATTGTTGTTGTTGGTGTTTGGATGATAAATGAATTTAGTAGAATTTTTTTTTTTTTTTTTTTTTGAAAAAATTGATTTTAATGCATTTTACTTTCATTTCGCATACAATTTAATTGAATGTGATTTCCTTGCTATTATTATTTACTTTACTTTGTGTTTTGGAGTGAAATGTATAAATTTTCCACTTTAATTTTGCTCCTCTTTTCATAAAAATGATGATATTATGACTTGGATGTACATAAATTTATGCTATATTGTTGATCATCATCATTATGCTGATGTCATGATAAGTTGGAAGGAAGAAACAATAAAAGAAGATGAATTATTTATAAGGTTCGGCATTAAGTGTTTTTGTACCAGGAAGTTTAATATTAATCATTAATTTGTCGAGTTACTTATCTATTCATAGATAAGAGATTGTGAGTCATAAAACTCGAACTTTATGGTCTCGTCTATTGCTTTATAAGTTCGTTTCTGTCAACCAATTAATCAAAATAAAGTTTTGTTTGGGGCAAACAATAACAAATGTTAAAAGTTTCAAAACAATTAAAATCCATTTCAAGCCAAAATAGGAGTGTAGTGCTAAACAAAAGCCATATTCTGTTTTATTATTGTTGTACAAAAAAATAAAAATAAAACTAGGGAAAGCTTTCGGTATGCAAATATTTATTCGATTGTTTTTTTGTTTTTAATTTAATAATGGTAGCCAATTTGTCTGGGCACTCGATAGATGCCGAGAAAATTTATTATTTATGTTTTTATTTTTTTATACCAAAAATATTTATTTTATTTTGCTGTTTTGTATTCGGGTGGGTTCAAATAAAATTACTACCACAATCCAAATTTGGTCAATTATTGGTAATATAGAATTTGCTCAATTAACCTAGCTAGTATTATGTAGAATATAAAAAAAAAAATAAAAAAAGACACAAATTTGGTCTCGCACAAAAATTACATTTCATCACTACACCAACCCATTAAAATGCTCTCTAAAACTTCCGTTCTCCATTTTGAAACAACAAATAAGAAAAAAAACAAAAACAAATCATAATTTAGTTAATTATATAACAATTACATAAATATATCAAATTATTATTAATTATACAATGTAATAATTTCTAATCAAAATATTTAGTTCTAACTTAAGATAAATTATTTATGGAATTTTACACACACACAAATACAAAAAAAAAACAAATTAGTTTTATTTTATTGTTTAAACAAATTAAAAATAAATAAATATTTAGTTAATACATAGTTTTTAAATTTATAATTTAGCTAAAAAAAAAAAGATATACATACACACCTGTATTAATATTATGTACTGCTTATTAGTTAGGAACTTTTTTTCAAATTTTAATTTAAAATAAAATATAAAACAAAACTCAATTTACAAAATTGTGGAAAAAATTAAACAAAAAAAAAAAAAAAATTATGAAGGCCAATTTAATTATAAATACAAAACAAATAATTTATTAATCGTAAATTTAATAAAGAACAAAAGAACACAAACAATAATTGTAACTGCTAAATATTATAAATTATTATTATTATTATTATAAATTAAATAATAAAAAGAAAGAATTTTTCAACAACAAAAAAAAACCATCTTGTGTTTTTTTATTTTTTAATGCATTCATTTAAAAAATCATTTCGAATCTCGTGATTTATTGGCATCCTATATGTGGCTGCCTCATTGATGGGACGAAAAATTATCTCTAAATATTCTTCTTTGTATATTTTTTTTTTTTTACTAAATTTATATTTATTTTCCAGTTAATGTTTGCACATGTTTACATAATTAAGTTAAACCACAGATAAGAATATCAGGACAGCGATTTTGGTCGCAAAACGAGAATTGATTTGAGCATTGACGGATATAGGTAAATTATATTGATAAGGTGTCGAATGTGCGTTTTCATTTAACATGATGCGAATAAGAGAGATAAAGTAACACGAATAAGAAGGATGACATGACATAAGGAAGAGAAATAGGCTCAGAAGAGAACGATCGAGAGAATATATTAAAATATTGACTACACTTTATTAACGAGTTCAGCCTATTGTAGTATAACTCAACCTCTACATTAAATTATGTATCATAACTCAACCCAACTCATAAATTGTCACTGAGTTCATGCCCTACATTAATTAATATGTAATATGATTTTTATGTTGGTATTGCTACTACGGTAATTAAAAAAAACCAAAAAGAAGACAGAACAAATTTGGATAGCGAGCTAGCCAACAAATATAAATTAAAGTGTAAAATATAAATTAAAGTGATAATTTTTGCTTTATTAAAGAAAGAAATCCAATCCCAAGAAAGCTCACTATAAAATCACTCCTTCATCTTACCACCCAACCACTCATCTCTATATAATTTCTACTCAGTTTTTCGTTTCTGAAAAATCGCACTTGGTGAAAAATCGCATAAAATTTTTTATTATTTTACCAGGCGAACAGAATTTAAAAAACAACATAATTGTCAGCAGCGTGACATTATTTTGTATCAAAGCGTGCCACTTCAAGTTATGTGACACTTGAACATACAAAATAAAGTTACATTGCTGACAATTCTACCTTCTGGTAATTTCTGTTCGCCTGTTAAAATGACAAACATTTTTTGCGATTTTTGATGAAGAAAAAAAAAAAATTTAAATTTCTGCTCACCTGGTAAATAAAAATTAACTTTTTTTTAATTAAAAAGGCGATCCATAACTCTAGCAACCACCCAAATAAAAAATTTGGAGATTTTTATTACAAAAAAAAATTCCTTGAGGTGCGGGGATCGAACTCGACACCTCTATGGTTTTAATCTGCTCTCTTATGGTAAGAGTTCGATCCTCGCGGCTGAAGGATTTCTTTTTTGTAATAAAAATCTCCAAATTTTCTATTTGGGTTTGCTCTGGTGAGCAGAAATTTAAATTTTTTTTTTTTCATCAAAAATCGCAAAAATTTTTTGTCATTTTAACAGGCGAACAGAAATTACAAGAAGGTAGAATTGTCAGCAATATGACTTTAATTTGTATGTTCAAGTGTCACATAACTTGAAGTGGCACGCTTTGATACAAAATAATGTCACGTTGCTGACAATTATGTTGTTTTTTAAATTCTGTTCGCCTGGTAAAATAACAAAAATTTTTATGCGATTATTCATTCACCAAGTGCGATTTTATCAGTATTTAAACGAAAAACTTAGTAGAAATTATATAGAGATGAGTGGTTGGGTGGTAAGATGAAGGAGTGGTGTGCGAAAGGTTTGGAGTTCGATTCTTCAAACTTCCGACTTCATTTTTTTTTTAAAGCAAAAATATGAATTTTTTTTTTATTTCCACGAAATTTACCAAATTTTTTTTTGGAGCGATCTCGAGATTCCGATTAATCATCTCGGATTAACCCCAATTCAAAATTTTTCATCTAAAAAACTAATATTTTCGTTAGCTTTGCTTAGCATCGAACTCCAAACCTTCTTCACTCCACTCCATCACCATACTACCTCGGCTATCTCATCATTTACAAGTTCATAATATACAAGTTAATATACATTTGTTTGTTTTATGCAATCAAAACAAATGTGTCTATAATATGTCGATATGGTGACATCTTTGTTAGGGCATATGTACTACATTTACTACACAGCGTTTCTGCTAAGTGCCGAAATATTTGGTTTTGCTTAAAAGAGGGCGTGTGTATTACTTTTGTAAAAATGTCTGAGGCTTGATTTTTTAAATAATTAATTAATTACGTATTATTGCATTAAAATTTTGTTTTTAAACATTGGGCGCATCTAGCACACGTAGAGTCTACATTTGAGATAGTCTAAAATGTAGCCTAATCTTATTTGTAGACTCTACATCTCTACATGTGCTGGATGTAAATATCTACGTATCTATTTTGGGTTTTGTATTGGATAACTTGTTGAAATTTCGTAATAAATTAAATTAACATTTTTCTGTGAGAGTTTCTTAATTTTTACCAAATAATTAAAATGGATGAAGTTTTAAAAAATTGAATCCTGTTCCTGTTGATCATCCTCCATGTTTATTTTTGGTTTATAAATATGAACTAGTAATACAAATGTCAAAAATAAATTCAAGTCTCAAACCAAAATAAAATTTTTAGTCTCACTAAAACTCGTAGAGTCTACATATTTTTACTAAGATTTTTTGCATCCAGCACATGTAGGCTTGTAGAGTCTTCATATTTTCGTAGACTTTACGTGTGCTAGATACGCCCATTATTGTTTGTTGTTAAACATTATTATTGCATTAAAATAATATGGATTAGTTATACTAAATATTCTGGTAACGAAGTCGCCATAAATTCAAAAAGCAAACTACTCATAAAATTTAGCAAGAGTAGCTGCGTGCAATCAGAAGTACTTGTGTGTACTTTGCCACGTTAAATGGAACGCAGCAACTGGTACGAAAAATAAAAAATCACAATGGACCGATTTAAGGTCGATTTATATTATCAGTTCCTTTCAGTTCCTACTCGTATCGTGTCAGACTTAAAAAACATTGTTACATATATTTTCTATAGGAGTATTTATATTATCCTTTCCTATCCGTTCCTACTCGTACCGACACAGACACATATTGTTGAAAAGAATGTTTTGTCTGATATCCGAAGGCGAAAAATTACGAAAGAATAACGAAACAAACAAAAATTGTAAAATTGCTACTAAAACATTTTTGTATTTTTGTGTGTTATCTTTACTCTATATGTAACCAAAAGATACGAAGAAAATGCCTGAATTGAAAAGTACGGATAATATAAATTGATGATGTCTGACACGGTACGAGTAGGAACTGAAAGGAACTGATAATATAAATCCACCTTTAGACGTGTTTGCTTGCATCAGTTTCTTTCCTCGTTTCTTTACCTCTCTCTCTACAAAAATTTTACCTTCGAAATCAATTTATAGAGAGAGGGGTAAAGAAACGAGGAAAGAAACTGATGCAAGAAAACACGTCTAAAGGTTGATTTATATTATCAGTTCCTTTCAGTTCCTACTCGTATCGTGTCAGACATCATCAATTTATACTATCCGTACCTTTGAATTCAGGCATTTTATTCGTATGATTATCGTATACATATATTTGTATCTTTTGGTTATGTATAGAGTAAAACACACAAAAATACAAAAATTTTAGTAGCAGTTTACAATTTTTGTTTGTTTCGTTATTCTTTCGTATTATTTCGCCTTCAAATATCAGACAAAACATTCTTTTCAACAATATGTGTCTGTGTCGGTACGAGTAGGAACGGAAAGGAAAGGATAATATAAATACTCCTATAGAAAATATATGTAACAATGTTTTTTTTGTCTGACACGATACGAGTAGGAACTGAAAGGAACTGATAATATAAATCGACCTTAAATCGGCTCAATCACATTTTTTTATCAAAATAAATTGAGTATATGAGAGTTGCTGCCCTATTGTAGAAAAAACTCAGCAGCTCTCGCATACATAAACGGATCGAAGCACACATTCATTCTGTGTAAATAGATTTTCGACAAAGTGTTGAGCATCACGAATGCAAAAATTTGTATATAACATTTAAGTTTAAATGAATCTGTGAAGAATGTGTACATACAGTAAAATGAAATTTGTTTTGATGAGTCAACTAATGAGTTCGGTTTAAACTTTTCATTTGGTAATCGAAAAAGGAAAAAACAAAACAATTTTTTCGGAAAAAAGTGTTGCAGTTTAAGGAAAAAAAAATACGCACGTGGCAATAATTCAAGTGATTAGTTTGTTTTTCTGTTGATCAAAATAAGAAAAGTTAAAATTTTTTCAAAAATAATTATACTGATTAATGTAAGTATATTTTGTTTTATTTTATTATGTTTTTTAATTATGCTAGTTTTTTATATTGCTTAAATATGCTTAATATAAAATGTTTTTGAATTAAATTTTGTTCTATAATTTTGAGTGATTATGAAAATTAATTTTAAAAGTTTGACTACGCGTCGTTCATTCGGCATTCGTATTCAATAATGGCGGTTTAGGATTATTCTGTATTTAATTTGAAAATTCTTAGAAATTTTGAGAGATAATTATTTAATTTTTGATTAATAAATGTTAATTTTAAACACTTCAATTTTTACGTTTATCAGCAGTCGGGCAAAATAACTTAAAGCAGAATCTTAAATATCACAAAATTTCTTTATTTAAGTTATTCTTAAAAATAATTCAAACGCGTTTATAATTCAGTATCGCAATAAAAAATAAAATAAGTATTTAATGCCGTAAATAATAACTATAACATTAAAAGTTAATTAATTTAAAAGTTTTTATTCTTGCAAATAATGCATAGAAAAACATGGATTAATTGGTGGTTTCAGCTTATTCGCAACTCGGCGATACAATTTTCACAGTAAATTGCTTTCTTACTTGAATTAATGCTGTAAGTGCAAACACTGCTAATCAGAGGCCGAAAATTTGAGGTAGTTATCACTGTTCACATTGTCAAGCGACAAAATGGACGACCATCTAGAATCTTTCGCATTATCCGTCGAAACTTCCTCCGTCTCTTGTAGAAGGTGTTTGTCTGAATTAATATTCTGTTCAACAATATCGTTTAGCGGGTGGGGATCAGTTATATCATAAGCTATCAGAATTGTAATGTTAGCTGAAAATCCTGTCGAACTATTCCGTACTAAATTTTCCAAAGGTATAAATCCTTTAAGTGTAAATCGTTTAACAATTAATATTATTTTGTAGAATTACAAAAACACCAACAATTTTCACTTACTTAAAAATAAAAAAAAGCAACATTTTTATTTTTGAATTTATTTATTTTTATTCATTTAAAATTACAACTAGTTTCGATCTTGTAAAGATCATCAACAGGTAATTTTTGCAACTGTTAGTTTCAGTTGCAAAAATTACCTGTAGATGATCTTTACAAGATTGAAAATAGTTGTAATTTTAAATGAATAAAAATAAAAATTTTGCCTTTTTTTATTTTTAAGTAAGTGAAAATTGTTGGTGTTTTGTAATTGTACAAAATAATATTAATTGTAAAAAGATCACTTACGTCATTTCGCTTCAAAATTTTTTTAAAAATTTTTAATATTGTAAGTCGTTTCTTCGGTAATTTTATTTTCTGGATTTTTTTTTAATTTCCGTTTTTCTGATTAACCCACCTTTCCTGGGGCTATACAAATGAGATGGTTATTAGTCCAAACATTGTTGAGCGATAAATCTGAGCCAACTGCTTCAATCAAGACCGAATCCTTAGTGTTACCTGTCGAAAAATGTTCCTTCTCTTGTGGTAGGTGCTGGCTTGAATCAATATTTCTTATAATGGTTTCCGCATTAGAATCACTCTTTTCAGGAGTCACCAGAACTTTAATATTATTTGTAAAGCCTGCAGAGCTATTCTGCGCTAAATTTCTCGGTACGAATTCTTCAAATATAAGTTTTGTAATAGGAAGATTTTTTTTTTTGATTTTTTTTCTAGATTTTTAATTAAGGTTTATCTTCTTTTAATTTCCATTTATCTTCCAAATTATGTTTCCTTTGTAGTTACCACTGTTCCTTTTCAAGTTCTTTTTGTTCTTTTTTGTTTTCGTTATTCTTTTTGAATTTTTTAATAACAAAATGAAGTCACAACGAAAGGTACAATTTCTTTAGATTTATTTGTTTGTACTATTGTTGGCACTGTCAATTGCTTCACTTACCTTTGGTAGTTATAAATTATTTGCGAAAACAAAAAGGATTTCAATAACTTCTATGATTTCCGGTTGACTTTGCTCTACTGTTCCCCTTGGTTCCGGTTCCAGTTGAAATTCGACATGCAGGAAGACAAAGTCATTAATATCTAAAATATTCAATGTATTTTCTATATTTTGTTTGGATAACAGAGTCTTATAAATTTTGTAAAGACATTTAAAATGATAGGTTTTTTAACTAAATCTGCTTCTGTCACTACTTTTAATTTGTGCCTTCCTACAATGGCCGAGAATTGTTTAGTGTTGACAGCAATTTGGTTTACCTTTTATTTAAATCTACCTTAAATCAAAATAAACAATCACCGTTAAGCAAATTCAGAAAAAAATGTATATAATCACTTCTGACTCACCCGTCGTCCACTATAATACTAAATTAATATCACAGCAATTATTATTTATAAAACTGAGAAAAACGAATTAATTTCTTTTAGTTAGAATGAAACTAATTTATCTACGTGAAAACCTTTAACCATTGCATTTTGGAGCAAAATGCTTATAAAATTAGAGTGACTAATAACTTTTTATTTTCAAATAGGTAAGTGTTATTATGTCACGTAAACGCCTCTATAATATGATGAGTGACGAACTGAAGGAGTACCGGAATAATATTGAAAAATTCAAAAAACTCAACCTATATACGAGTCCATTATCTACGAATCCCGGTGTTGTGAATAATACAGGCGCGAGTCTTGGTGGAAATGTGGAAGTCATTACTGAGGGGTCAGGTATCGATAAAAGTGAAATTGTTGAGAGTTATAGCAGGCAAAATAATGAGGAGAGCAATACTGAACCAAGTGATACCGAACAACCAAGCGTTTGTGAGAATATTGCAAACTGGGCTTTACGAAATAAAGTTCCACATGCTCATGTATCTGATTTTCTTAAATTATTGTCCGATTCTGGTATTAAAAATTTACCAAAATGCGCTGAGTTTAGTCCCGTACACAGTGTATTGCTCATCAACGACTCATTTGAAGGTTCATGATGAACTCATCAGTGAGATCATCAATGCCTGTTTAGTATGGTGGGTTCCATTTAACGTAGCAAGGTACACACAAGTACTGCTGACTGTACGCAGCTACTCTTGCTAAATTTTATGAGTAGTTTGCTTTTTGAATTTATGGCGACTTCTTTAACAGAATATTTAGTACAACTAACCGTTAAGAAATGGCTGATCAATTTTCAAATTAATAATTAATTTTCCAACGTTCCATGTTGCACGTACATTTTTTTAAATTAAATTTTATTTTCGCAACTAATTTTCTGCATTCTGTTACAATACAGGTATCACCCAGTACCTTGTAGAGTATTTATAATATCGCCCGCTAGGATTTGATCTATAATAACATAGAAGATAACGATTATTTAGCAAAGCGTCTTTTTTAGAAATACATTGACTGTCGTCGCCATTAGTTGATAAAAAAAAAAATTCAAATAAAAACTAATTAAAAAAAACATTTACGAGAAAGAACGTAACACGTTCCATTTACCATCTACTCCCAAGTACTTATTTGTACTTTGCCACGTCAAATGGAACGTAGCAATTATTTTAATGCAATAATTGCTGCGTTCCATTTGACGTGGCAAAGTACAAATAAGTTCTTGGGAGTAGATGGTAAATGGAACGCAGAAAATTAGTTGCGAAAATAAAATTTAATTTAAAAAAATTTACGTGCAACATGGAAAGTTGGAAAATTAATTATTAATTTGAAAACTGATCAGCCATTTCTTACCGATTAGTTGTACTAAATATTCGTGTAAATAAATTCGTGTAAAAAAATAATAATAAGCTCGGAAGTTTCAAGAATCGAACTCCAAACACACATCACTCCTTCATCTTACCACCCAACCACTCATCTCTAATATAATTTCTACTCAGTTTTTCGTTTCTGAAAAATCGCACTTGGTGAAAAATCGCATAAAATTTTTTATTATTTTACCAGGCGAACAGAATTTAAAAAACAACATAATTGTCAGCAACGTGACATTATTTTGTATCAAAGCGTGCCACTTAAAGTTATGTGACACTTGAACATACAAAATAAAGTCATATTGCTGACAATTCTACCTTCTTGTAATTTCTGTTCGCCTGTTAAAATGACAAAAATTTTTTGCGATTTTTGATGAAAAAAAAAAAAATTTATTTCTTTTAAATTTCTGCTCACCTGGTAAATAAAAATTAACTTTTTTTAATTAAAAAGGCACTAACTCTAGCAACCACCCAAATAGAAAATTTGGAGATTTTTATTACAAAAAAAAATTTCTTCAGGTGCGGGGATCGAACTCAAGACATCTATGGTTTTATTCTGCTCTCTTATGGTAAGAGTTCGATCCTCGCGGCTGAAGGATTTCTTTTTTGTAATAAAAAGCTCCAAATTTTCTATTTGGGTTTACTCAGGTGAGCAGAAATTAAATTTTTTTTTTTTTCATCAAAAATCGTAAAAATTTTTTGTCATTTTAACAGGCGAACAGAAATTACAAGAAGGTAGAATTGTCAGCAATATGACTTTATTTTGTATGTTCAAGTGTCACATAACTTGAAGTGGCACGCTTTGATACAAAATCATGTCACGTTGCTGACAATTATGTTGTTTTTTAAATTCTGTTCGCCTGGTAAAATAACAAAAATTTTTATGCGATTTTTCACCAAGTGCGATTTTATCAGTATTTAAACGAAAAACTGAGTAGAAATTATATAGAGATGAATGGTTGGTGTGCGAAACGTTTGGAGTTCGATTCTTCAAACTTCCGACTTCAATTTTTTTTTAACCAAAAATTTGATTTTTTTTTTTATTTCCACGAATTTTACCAAACTTTTTTTTGTAGCGATCTCGATCCGATCCCAATTAATCATCTCGGATTATCCCCAATTCAAAATTTTTCTTCTAAAAACAAATATTTTCGTAGGCCTTGCTTAGATTCAAACTCCAGACCTTCTTAACTCCACTCCATCACCCTACTACCTCGGCTATCTCATCATATACAAGTTAATATACATTTGTTTGTTTTATGCAATCAAAATAAATGTGTCTATAATATGTCGATATGGTGACATCTTTGTTAGGGCATATGTACTACATTTACTACACAGTGTTTCTGCTAAGTGCTGAAATATTTGGTTTTGCTTAAAAGAGGGTGTGTGTTTTACTTTTGTAAAAATGTCTGAGGCTCGATTTTTTAAATAATTAATTAACTACGTAACATTATTATTGCATTAAAATTTTGTTTTTAAACATTATTGTTTGTTGTTAATAGTATATTATTCAACGAGCATATAATGATAGCTGTTATTCACGAAGATGAAGTTTACCGACACGAGCCGATAGGCGAGTGTCGTAAATCATCTGCGAGTAGAATACGATACTTTGGCCACGACCGATAAGAAATTGTATTTTATTATCAAATCCTTTAAATAAACCTAAAATAATTTCCATCGACATTTTGACGTCTCAGTTTAATAATAATGAAAATGGCAAGATATTACTAGATAAAATTTCAAAAATGATATTTTTACTTGGTATTAGTTAATAATGGATGAAGGGGCTACTAGATACACTAACAGTGAATAATGGATATCATTATAATTGAAGAAACAAACGCATAATGAGTGTATTATACGTTAGTCGTGGACAAACAGTATTATTGCATTAAAATAATATGGATTAGTTGTACTAAATATTCTTGTAACGAAGTCGCTATAAATTCGAAAAGCAAACTAGCGATATAGTTATTGACACCCCAAAATTTCAACATAGTTATTGACACTTCTGCGTTTCTTAAGGTTTTTAAGTAAATTGAATTTATATGTTCTCATTTACTCTCTCTCTCTCTCTTTTCATAGTTCGATTAAGTGAATGAACCCAATTTTGTTAAGGAATACGTTAAGTAAGTGTTTAATATTTTATTTCTTTTCAATTCTAGTTAACAATTAAATGATTTAGTTAATTACATTTAAATATAAGTTTTAAAGATTAAAAATTATTATTTTTTACATAAGTAATAAAGATAATTGTGGTGTCAATAATTGGTTCGGATTATATTCTACATCTAGCTATTGACACATAGTGCCAATAATTGTGTTCTATTGTAGTACAATAATTGACACTAGGTCAATAGTTGTATTTTTAAAGATGTCAATAATTAAAAAATTCAAAATAAATTTCTAGCATAAAATGCCTAAAATAAAGGGAAACTATTCTGAAGAATTACTTCAAAAAGCACTAAACGCCGTTAGAAATAAAGAAATGCCCAAAAAAGACCAGACCTGGTCCTCAAACAATTCTATCTAAAATTGAGAAAAATGTGATTGAAAAATGGATAATCACATCGCAAAAAAAGGGATTTCCTAAGAGAAAAGAGGATGTTTTATATTCCGTGAAGGAATTTCTAGATCAGGATGAGAGGGAACATCCGTTTGGTCTCGAAAATATGCCAGGAAATGGATGGTTTCGGGAATTCCTAGCTAGATATCCGCATATTTCGTTAAGGACATCAGATCCGGTAACCTCTGCTAGTGCAACCGAAGGTGCTAGCGATATCAAAACTTGGTTTAGCTCAATTCAAAATTATCTGATATAATCCAATTGTTTTGATATTTTAGAGGACCTAACAAGAATCTTCAATGGAGACGAAACTAATTTTTCACTTTGCCACCAAACTACATCGGTGCTTGCAGCAAAAGGGGCTCGCAATATTTACGAGGTTGACCGAGGTGCGGCAAAAGCAAACCAGACTGTAATGTTTACATTTGGCGCTAATGGTACAATGGTGCCTCCGATGATTATATATCCGTACAAAAGGATATCTGATGGTATTAGAAAATCGATGCCAAAGGACTGGGGTTTAGGCATCAGTGATAATGGGTGGATGACGAAAGAGGTGTTCTATGAATACGTTTCAAAAGTCCTCCATCCATATTTAATCAAGATTGGGACAAAATTTCCGATTATATTTTTTGTTGTCGGCCACACCACTCATCAAAAGCGTTTAAAAAACACTTGGAACAAAAAAGTTTTTGAGTGGCGGCGACAAAATCTGGGAGAATTTCTGACCAAACAAAAATTTGCTCCTTTGCTTGGGTGATAGATTCCAGTATTGATCCGGCAATAATTAAACATGGTTTTCGAGCATGTGGAATTTTCCCCTTCAACAATAATGCCATTGATTTTTCCAGGTGTTTAGGAAAAACATCCAGCAAGTTCTTGAACCAGTCAGTAAGACGGATAAACAATTGCCTTACCATACATTTTCAGAATTGGTAGGTTCTGACAAATTAAAAGAATTTGAAGATGCTAGCAATGGTTTATGCAACACTGCGAAGTGGTCGGATGACTCCTGGATTCTACATAAAATATTTCTCGAATTTCAACCCGACGATTTTATACCAAAAATTAAGGATAAGAGTTCTGTCAGAACAACAACCATTTCAGAAGCTGAAATTTTATCATTCGATAATTTTGTTGATTCACACATCGTTACTACTGATTTAAATTCCATTGACGAATTTTTATTTATAAATGAGGATATTGTTGTCGAAGAAACTTTAGCAAATGTTGAAATAACAGATACATTTATCTCCAAAGTAACGCCGCTAAAGCTGGCTCAGCACTAGAGGATTTTTTAGATTGGCCAATAACACCAGCGAGACAAGGCATTAAGCCCATTACAGCCAAAAATCCTTTCGTCATAACTGATCCATTGTGGATTAAGGCTGAACAATTGAAAAAAGAAGAGAAACAAAAGGAAATTATTAACAAAGAAGAAAAGAAACTTAAAAGATTGGAAAATAAAAACAAAAAAATTAAAGAAAAAAGTAAAGAGTTAAAGCCAAAGTTTTCTAGAAAAGGGCGAAAAAAAATATTACCTCTAAGTTTAGTTACGAGTACTCATCAAGATGCTACAAATAAGTGGCAAGAAATCGATAATGACCCAAAAATTCAACCGGTTGCTTCAAATTTTGGCTCCCAAAATGATATTGGGAACAGTCAAGATGAAGGTTAGTATAATTCCAATAATTTTAGAATTCATTAAATTAAATTTCACTGATCAAATTTTGTTTTCAGTAGCAGTACTACATTCGATATCTTTGTGATAATATGCAAAGTTCTGCACCAAATCTCAACCATTCTCACTCTCAACTCTAGGGAATTCCATATCTCTTGCATACAACAAATGAAACTTCCATATATTCCCAAATTTCTATGCAGTAGTTGTCAATGATCGCTGTAGTACCAATAATGCAGTGATAATGGTAAGCGCATAAGCTGTTCCTATTAAGTTTAAGTTTAAATTTTTTCGAAAAAGGATTCGATGTATTTTTATTTATATTTTTAAGTTTTGCGTAAACGAATATCCTTTTTTTATTTTAATACTAAGAATAAAGTTCCTTATTTTAATCAATAAACTATTTTTTTTACCAAAAATATAACTAGTCAGCCAATCAGTTAGTAATCAATAAATTACTAAGTAATATTTGTGCATGTCAATAGTTGTACTATAATGAGATGTCAACAATTGTCAAGACGTGTTAATAATTGTGCTTTTTGAACATGTTTTCAAAATTTTGTAATTTAACAAATTTGGGAACGTTAACCAAGTTTTTTGATATTATAAACAAATAGATAAGATACCATATCAGCGTTTAACATTTTTCATTTCATTTAAACTAATCCTAACTACAGCACTTTTTAATACAACTTTCCTTAAGGGTGTCAATAATTGTATCGATTACGCTACTCATAAAATTTAGCAAGAGTAGCTGCGTGCAGTCAGAAGTACTTGTGTGTACTTTGCCACGTTAAATGGAACGCAGCAACTGTCATACAACAATCACATTTTTATGTCAAAACAAATTGAATGTATAAGAGATTTGCTGGGTTCCATTTAACGTAGCAAAGTACACACAAGTACTGCTGACTGTACGCTGCTACTCTTGCTAAATTTTATGAGTAGTTTGCTTTTTGAATTTATGGCGACTTCGTTACCAGAATATTTAGTACAACTAATCGGTAAGAAATGGCTGATCAGTTTTCAAATTAATAATTCATTTTCCATCTTTCCATGTTGCACGTAAATTTTTTTAAATTAAATTTTATTTTCGCAACTAATTTTCTGCGTTCCATTTACCATCTACCCTCAAGTACTTATTTGTACTTTGACACGTTAAATGGAACGCAGCAAATATCGACAACGTTAGAACCTTAAAAATAAAATTTAGCATATTCCAGAGGCCTGTCAAATAAAATGTGCCTCTTGTCACAAGCCTTGATTCTCAAATCATAACCAGAATTAATTCTTCTAATCCTTCATTTACGAATATGCATGCACATGAATTTAAAGATTTGCAAAAATAGCCAGGATTCATGTTAAAAAAATTAATTTATTGTGTGTTGATAAAAAAAAATTGTGAGCTACCAGAAAAACCTTGAAACAATTAAGAAATTGTGCTTAGTTAAGAAAATCACCTTTTCGAAAATAAAATTTGTCTGTGGAACATAATTAGTGTATAAAATATATAAATTACCTAAAAGATGGCACTACTTATCCTTATACAGAACACAGCTACATCTCTGTTATGACAAAAATAATCAATACTGTTAGTAAATCTTTTAAAAGTTAGATGGCAGTGTCTTCGGTATAGTTTTATATTTTTTTGAACGACACTATTCCCCACTAGAACAACCAATTCATCAAAAGAACTTCGTCAGTGAGAAACGCAAACTGTTTCTTTTTCATATCAAACGAAAGATAAGGGAATAGTGCAACGATTTAAATATTTTAAAAAGTTATATTAACGGGGAAAGTTTAAAGTAAACTGTTGTTTACATAAAGACAATACGGAAAGTAAGGTAATTTTCATTAGGCGCATTCAGCACCAGTAGCTTATACCGAAAATATATAGAATCTACATTTCTAAAAGTGCTGAATGCATTCATCAAGCACGATTCACGATTGTAGACAAAACCAACTTTTTCGATATGTATTTGCGATTTGTTTTGTATCTATGCGACTTGTTTACGGCCGGCACAATGCAAAGATTTTCACCAAAATTTATATTTTCTACTAAATGTGTCATATTATCCATCGAAATTTGGAAATCACTACAAAGGTGCCCTTTTAGTTCTTGTTTGTTGTTAACCCCGCCCGATAGGTCCAATTCTACTCTCATTTGTATCGTAAGATGGTTTTAGTCATGATTTTGGATTTTGAAGTCCTTAACTTAAACTCACAAAATGACATGGTTCGTTGTTTCTTAGATGGAGGACGGTTCTGAGGTATGCAGCTTTAGTTTTTAGTTACATTTTTCATCATTCTTCCAAAACTCTCTGGAAAAGCATCTACTCTTTCTAGCACGACGTAATAAATTCATCATTTTGAAAAAGGAGAAGTTCTTGTGTAGATTCTCGACCAGGACGAAAAGTCTAATTTTTAAAGAACCATTTCGATTTTTGGTGGATCAATTTTTACTATGTATATTGTCGTCTAGGAATAATTCGTTAAATATCGTTCATTTCATCTAATTCCCTCATTTCAAATAAAGCTTTCCTTGTGCGTTTAGTTAACGGATCTTCACGCTTGATTTGGTTTCGCCAAGTGACATAAATCAAACAGATATAAGTTGAATTTTATACAGCTCGAATCCCAATGTGCGACTACCGACTGGTCTTCAAACTGTTACCAAATAAAATAATTGTGGGATAACCATATTATTCCTTCAAAAGGAAGCTTTCTGAAATATTTGAGTCACTTATCTTAGAAAGATATTTATTTACTTACCATAAATTTTAGGGATACCTTTCTACCTAGGCGTTCCTCTTCATTTTGATAACACATAACCGCTGACTAAAATAAGTCTGTTCTCATTTCTTAAATAATTTATGTATCGCTAATTCTTTATTTAATATAATTTTATCTTTTTTATTTTTCTTGTTAATATATGCAATATTTTTTTTTTTTTAAATACAATTAACATAATTATTAATTAATAGCTATAATTAAATACAAACTACAAAAATAACAAATAATACATCCATATTTGCAAACAAATCGATTTAAATTTTTATGTTTTACATCAAAATGTTGAAATTTTGAAAAACAACTTTTTCAATTACAATTATAGTACATAATTGTAATTAAATAATAATATGGGCGACGTTGTACTTGTCGCCATTATTATGCTTATGTAAAACAAATTCTCGACTTTCTTATAAAAATATTAATATTCCAGCCGTATAGTAATATTTTTATAAAAATTTAAAAAAAACAAATTTTAAATTAAATTAAATTAAATTAAAAATAAATTTATGGCGATAACTTTGTTTCATATGGTTTTGTTAGCATTTTTAGAATTTTCATATTTTTCATTTCTAGGAGATCATCAAACGGAATGTTTTGCAAATCTGACTCCAAAACGCCGCCATTCGTTAGGATGGATATTGATGATGATAGATCTTCATATGAATCCAAACCATGATTATTATTATTTGTATTGCTGTTTAATGATTGATGGTTTTGTTTAATTAATCCAAATTTATTGCTGTTATTACGTTGATGTGGTTTTGCTTCGGCTTCCTTTGAAAATGAATCCATTTCATTATTACTGCTCAGGGATTGGAGAAATGGAAAATTATCAGATGGTAGATGTAATGTGTTGGAAATAAATTTTCTGAAAATAATTAATTAAAAAAATGGCTTCGTTTATTACTACACATATTATTAGAAGGAGTACTTTATGGAATCTAGCAGATTTATACCTGCCAATTTAATTTGGAATTTTAATTTGGATTGATTTTGGATTTAGGTTAATTTTCAGAACCGAAGTTCTGATCACCCCGTGAGCAGTAACGGATCAAGGAAAGCGACAAAAGTAGGCCTTTTCCTGTTTTCAAGTTCCTAGAATTTAGATGAGATACTAATCTCTTTATTTTTTGTTGGGAAACATTGTTGCAATGTGTAAATCACACTTAAAATGATTAATAACACAGACCTGCAAAAAGGGTTAAACGTCTTTAATTAAACACAGAATTGGGCACAGAATTACCCGATCGCCTCAGATTTCTGAGTTATTCTAACCTAAAAGGGTCAAAAAACGTGTTTTTGGCACTTTTCTACTTGAAATACTTCAAGACCAAAAAGAGTTAGGGCAAATCTGACAACGGGATTATTTTTAGCGTACCAAAATCAACGACTTCAAAAACATTAGAAATATGTAAAAGAATCTGCAGATCATTTAGTCGTAAAATGAGAAGGAATACAAGTTATTCGTGGGAGGGAATAAAATGTCAAAAAATACATGCGTAGAATAGACGTAAGTCTACTACAAGAAAAATTGTAATTTAAGATAGACGTATGTTTTTATAGCAGATTGCAACAAATTATATCGATTTTTTAAATCACTGAAATTTGCGCACAATCGCTTTACAGATGAAGTCTGGATTTTTTTTTTTTTAATTGGCTTTCTATTGTTGATACATTAGTTTTATCTGAATTCGATGATGCAGTTATTGCGAAATTACAAGTCATGATTACAAATCACCACACAAAATACACCGAACTATTTACTCAAACCCAAACATCATCATTTAACCACTTAACGCATAGCTCCGTGACATACACGGGCGGCATTGATACTAGCAAAATTGTGTAGCTCCGTGTACGTCATGGGCACAAAATATTCTGTTAATTTAAATATTTCAGTTCTTATAAATTACGTCACACTCTTATGAGGGGAGAGTGGTTCGGTAGCGTGATGATCTGTGACGATGGCGGGGGTGTGGTGGGGTGGGGTGGGGTGGTTATAAAATGTGACCATTTATCGGTTTTTACAAATTGAATACATTTTTTGTACTCTAAGAAATCATAAATATTTTCCGAAAATTTAAAGACTATAAAAGTATGTCGAAAAGGAGAAAGGGTCAGGGGAGATAAAAATGTTGTCTCTTTTGTCAGTTTGTATGGATTCTGAAATTTACAAAATGTTGTTTGAAAATTGTAGTAAAGAATTTGCAAAAATTGATATACTCGTATATTAAATTGAATATTTTGTCTTAGGTAAGAATTTATTTTTTATTTTTGAATATTTAAAAATATTTTATAGTCAAAATGTCTGAGTTATAAGATTCTGAATTTGAATATGCTAATTTATCTGAAAGTGGAAGTGATGATAGTGATGTAGAATCGGACTTCCTAAAAACAACTAATACCTGGCAACGAATAAATACAAATCTTGAATCAGCATCCATCACGTTTCCCATTTTTTGGTGTTCCAGGTTGTACATTCAATGCTGATAATTTTGAAGTCTTGGATTACTTTCAATTATTTTTTGATAATGACGTAGTAAATTTATTGTTCTCCGAATCTAACCGTTATATAGAACAACAAGCACGAAAATCTTCCGATGTCTTGTCACCAATAACAATAAATGAGATGCAAATTTTTCTGTGTATCAGTATTATGCAAGGAATAATGAAAAAACCAGACGAAAGGATGTTTTGGACATAAAGAAAAATTTGCACTTTTCCGACAATGAAACATATAATTCGCAAACCCATCCAAATCCTAAACTCAATAAGATCTGGCATATTTATGAAATTATAAATAAAAAATTGTCCGAATTATATATACCTGAAAGAGACATATGTGTAGACGAAAGTTTACTGATGTGTAAAGGCCGATTGGGATGGGTTCAGTATATGCCTCTAAAACGGTCACGTTATGGAATAAAAATTTATATGCTCTGCGAGTCAACGACAAGATATATTCATTTATCATATAGAACGGAAAGGGAACTATAATATCTCAAAAGTATAAAGATATACCTATGACTTCGCAGGTCGTATTATCATTAGCAGATTCTTTATTAGATATGGGATATTGTATTACCACCGACAACTATTATACGTCACCACAACTAGCTGATTTCCTGACCTCTAAAAAGACTGATAACAAAAAAGAAAGATTTGCCACGAAAGTTTTCAACAAAAAAAACTAAAAAAGGAGAATATTTAGCATTTCAGAGGAAACAAATAATGGTTATGAAGAACGGTGTGAAGTATTTCACACAAACTGTAGCTACAAAAATTAACGAAAAGTGTAAGTGTACTGAAAAAGTGTAGGCCTACATAAAAAGTGTAAATAAGAAGTAGAACCAGGTATGGGGCGATATTACGATAAAGTGGGCAGGTCAAGCCATTGACCATTTACAAAAATCTCAGAGATGTTACCAAGTGTGGGCTTATGTTTCAATAAAGTGGACAGGTCCGATTGCGATGGTTGATACATACCTCTATCAATAGGTTTCGGGACCTGTAATTGCTGTGACAATTTTCATTTTGATTGCTCGATTATTTCTAAACATTTCTTAGAAAATTCAATTTTATTGAAAATTAACTGTGCTATAGCCCACAAGTTTTTGGGCGGCAAAAATCTAAAATGGTCCGATTACGGTGGTTGATACCTCTATTAATAGGTTTCGGGACCTGTAATTGCTGTGACAATTTTCATTTTGATTGCTCGATTATTTCTAAACATTTCTTAGAAAATTCAATTTTATTGAAAATTAACTGTGCTATAGCCCACAAGTTTTTGGGCGGCAAAAATCTAAAATGGTCCGATTACGATGGTTGATACTTCTATCAATAGGTTTCGGGACCTGTAATTGCTGTGACAATTTTCATTTTGATTGCTCGATTATTTCTAAACATTTTTTAGAAAATTCAATTTTATTGAAAATTAACTGTGCTATAGCCCACAAGGTTTTGGGCGGCAAAAATCTAAAATGGTCCGATTACGATGGTTGATACTTCTATCAATAGGTTTCGGGACCTGTAATTGCTGTGACAATTTTCATTTTGATTGCTCGATTAATGCTAAACATTTTTTAGAAAATTCAATTTTATTGAAAATTAACTGTGCTATAGCCCACAAGGTTTTGGGCGGCAAAAATCTAAAATGGTCCGATTACGATGGTTGATACCTCTATCAATAGGTTTCGGGACCTGTAATTGCTGTGACAATTTTCATTTTGATTGCTCGATTATTTCTAAACATTTCTTAGAAAATTCAATTTTATTGGAAATTAACGGTGCTATCTAAACATAGCCCACAAGTTTTTGGGCGGCAAAAATCTAAAATGGTCCGATTACGATGGTTGATACTTCTATCAATAGGTTTCGGGACCTGTAATTGCTGTGACAATTTTCATTTTGATTGCTCGATTAATGCTAAACTGTTTTTAGAAAATTCAATTTTAATGAAAATTAACTGTGCTATAGCTCACAAGGTTTTGGGTGGCAAAAATCTAAAATGGTCCGATTACGATGGTTGATACCTCTATCAATAGGTTTCGGAACCTGTAATTGCTGTGACAATTTTCATTTTGATTGCTCGATTATTTCTAAACATTTCTTAGAAAATTCAATTTTATTGGAAATTAACTGTGTTATAGCCCACAAGTTTTTGGGCGGCAAAAATCTAAAATAGTCCGATTACGATGGTTGATACCTCTATCAATAGGTTTCGGGACCTGTAATTGCTGTGACAATTTTCATTTTGATTGCTCGATTATTTCTAAACATTTCTTAAAAAATTCAATTTTATTCAAAATTACTGTGCTATAGCCCACAAGTTTTTGGGCGGCAAAAATCTAAAATGGTCCGATTACGATGGTTGATACCTCTATCAATAGGTTTCGGGACCTGTAATTGCTGTGACAATTTTCATTTTGATTGCTCGATTATTTCTAAACATTTTTTAGAAAATTCAATTTTATTGAAAATTAACTGTGCTATATCCCACAAGTTTTTGGGCGGCAAAAATCTAAAATGGTCCGATTACGATGGTTGATAACTCTATCAATAGGTTTCGGGACCTGTAATTGCTGTGACAATTTTCATTTTGATTGCTCGATTATTTCTAAACATTTCTTAGAAAATTCAATTTTATTGAAAATTAACTGTGCTATAGCCCACAAGTTTTTGGGCGGCAAAAATCTAAAATGGTCCGATTATGATGGTTGATACCTCTATCAATAGGTTTCGGGACCTGTAATTGCTGTGACAATTTTAATTTTGATTGCTCGATTATTTCTAAACATTTCTTAGAAAATTCAATTTTATTGAAAATTAACTGTGCTATAGCCCACAAGGTTTTGGGCGGCAAAAATCTAAAATGGTCCGATTACGATGGTTGATAACTCTATCAATAGGTTTCGGGACCTGTAATTGCTGTGACAATTTTCATTTTGATTGCTCGATTATTTCTAAACATTTTTTAGAAAATTCAATTTTATTGAAAATTAACTGTGATATAGCCCACAAGTTTTTGGGCGGCAAAAATCTAAAATGGTCCGATTACGATGGTTGATACCTCTATCAATAGGTTTCGGGACCTGTAATTGCTGTGACAATTTTCATTTTGATTGCTCGATTATTTCTAAACATTTTTTAGAAAATTCAATTTTATTGAAAATTAACTGTGCTATAGCCTACAAGTTTTTGGGCGGCAAAAATCTAAAATGGTCCGATTACGGTGGTTGATACCTCTATTAATAGGTTTCGGGACCTGTAATTGCTGTGACAATTTTCATTTTGATTGCTCGATTATTTCTAAACATTTCTTAGAAAATTCAATTTTATTGAAAATTAACTGTGCTATAGCCCACAAGTTTTTGGGCGGCAAAAATCTAAAATGGTCCGATTATGATGGTTGATACCTCTATCAATAGGTTTCGGGACCTGTAATTGCTGTGACAATTTTAATTTTGATTGCTCGATTATTTCTAAACATTTCTTAGAAAATTCAATTTTATTGAAAATTAACTGTGCTATAGCCCACAAGGTTTTGGGCGGCAAAAATCTAAAATGGTCCGATTACGATGGTTGATACCTCTATCAATAGGTTTCGGGACCTGTAATTGCTGTGACAATTTTCATTTTGATTGCTCGATTATTTCTAAACATTTCTTAGAAAATTCAATTTTATTGGAAATTAACGGTGCTATCTAAACATAGCCCACAAGTTTTTGGGCGGCAAAAATCTAAAATGGTCCGATTACGATGGTTGATACTTCTATCAATAGGTTTCGGGACCTGTAATTGCTGTGACAATTTTCATTTTGATTGCTCGATTAATGCTAAACTGTTTTTAGAAAATTCAATTTTAATGAAAATTAACTGTGCTATAGCTCACAAGGTTTTGGGTGGCAAAAATCTAAAATGGTCCGATTACGATGGTTGATACCTCTATCAATAGGTTTCGGAACCTGTAATTGCTGTGACAATTTTCATTTTGATTGCTCGATTATTTCTAAACATTTCTTAGAAAATTCAATTTTATTGGAAATTAACTGTGCTATAGCCCACAAGGTTTTGGGCGGCAAAAATCTAAAATGGTCCGATTACGATGGTTGATACTTCTATCAATAGGTTTCGGGACCTGTAATTGCTGTGACAATTTTCATTTTGATTGCTCGATTATTTCTAAACATTTCTTAGAAAATTCAATTTTATTGAAAATTAACTGTGCTATAGCCCACAAGGTTTTGGGCGGCAAAAATCTAAAATGGTCCGATTACGATGGTTGATACTTCTATCAATAGGTTTCGGGACCTGTAATTGCTGTGACAATTTTCATTTTGATTGCTCGATTATTTCTAAACATTTCTTAGAAAATTCAATTTTATTGAAAATTAACTGTGCTATAGCCCACAAGTTTTTGGGCGGCAAAAATCTAAAATGGTCCGATTATGATGGTTGATACCTCTATCAATAGGTTTCGGGACCTGTAATTGCTGTGACAATTTTAATTTTGATTGCTCGATTATTTCTAAACATTTCTTAGAAAATTCAATTTTATTGAAAATTAACTGTGCTATAGCCCACAAGGTTTTGGGCGGCAAAAATCTAAAATGGTCCGATTACGATGGTTGATACCTCTATCAATAGGTTTCGGGACCTGTAATTGCTGTGACAATTTTCATTTTGATTGCTCGATTATTTCTAAACATTTCTTAGAAAATTCAATTTTATTGGAAATTAACGGTGCTATCTAAACATAGCCCACAAGTTTTTGGGCGGCAAAAATCTAAAATGGTCCGATTACGATGGTTGATACCTCTATCAATAGGTTTCGGGACCTGTAATTGCTGTGACAATTTTCATTTTGATTGCTCGATTATTTCTAAACATTTCTTAGAAAATTCAATTTTATTGAAAATTAACTGTGCTATAGCTCACAAGGTTTTGGGTGGCAAAAATCTAAAATGGTCCGATTACGATGGTTGATACCTCTATCAATAGGTTTCGGAACCTGTAATTGCTGTGACAATTTTCATTTTGATTGCTCGATTATTTCTAAACATTTCTTAGAAAATTCAATTTTATTGGAAATTAACTGTGTTATAGCCCACAAGTTTTTGGGCGGCAAAAATCTAAAATAGTCCGATTACGATGGTTGATACCTCTATCAATAGGTTTCGGGACCTGTAATTGCTGTGACAATTTTCATTTTGATTGCTCGATTATTTCTAAACATTTCTTAAAAAATTCAATTTTATTCAAAATTACTGTGCTATAGCCCACAAGTTTTTGGGCGGCAAAAATCTAAAATGGTCCGATTACGATGGTTGATACCTCTATCAATAGGTTTCGGGACCTGTAATTGCTGTGACAATTTTCATTTTGATTGCTCGATTATTTCTAAACATTTTTTAGAAAATTCAATTTTATTGAAAATTAACTGTGCTATAGCCCACAAGTTTTTGGGCGGCAAAAATCTAAAATGGTCCGATTACGATGGTTGATAACTCTATCAATAGGTTTCGGGACCTGTAATTGCTGTGACAATTTTCATTTTGATTGCTCGATTATTTCTAAACATTTCTTAGAAAATTCAATTTTATTGAAAATTAACTGTGCTATAGCCCACAAGTTTTTGGGCGGCAAAAATCTAAAATGGTCCGATTATGATGGTTGATACCTCTATCAATAGGTTTCGGGACCTGTAATTGCTGTGACAATTTTAATTTTGATTGCTCGATTATTTCTAAACATTTCTTAGAAAATTCAATTTTATTGAAAATTAACTGTGCTATAGCCCACAAGTTTTTGGGCGGCAAAAATCTAAAATGGTCCGATTATGATGGTTGATACCTCTATCAATAGGTTTCGGGACCTGTAATTGCTGTGACAATTTTCATTTTGATTGCTCGATTATTTCTAAACATTTTTTAGAAAATTCGATTTTATTGAAAATTAACTGTGCTATAGCCCACAAGTTTTTGGGCGGCAAAAATCTAAAATGGTCCGATTACGATGGTTGATAACTCTATCAATAGGTTTCGGGACCTGTAATTGCTGTGACAATTTTCATTTTGATTGCTCGATTATTTCTAAACATTTCTTAGAAAATTCAATTTCGACAGTTTATTTGATTTTCACATTTTTCAAAATAGCGTCGAACATACCCAACCCTTTTTATTTTAATACGAAAAATTGTTTCGGATAGCTTGACCTATCCACTTTATGGTAATATCGCCCTATACCTGGTTCTACTTCTTATTTACACTTTTTATGTAGGCCTACACTCTTTCAGTACACTTACACTTTTCGTTAATTTGTGTAGCTACACTTTGTGTGAAATACTTCACACCGGTGTTATGAAGTGGCATGACAGAAAAGAAATTTGTCTCTTATCAACTATACATAACCTGGAAAATGTGCCAACCGCCAAAAAAGACAATGAAGGACGTGCAGTAATGAATTGTGGACTACAACAATACAATATGGGAGGAGTCGATCGATTAGACCAACATTTACACGATTATCAAATTACAAAAAAACGATGAAAACAATTTTATAAAAAAAAAAATTTATGCACATAGTTGACCTAGTGGTTTTCAATTCATTTATTTTATATACAAAGAATGATGGAACCATGAACAAATTAGAATTTCGTTCAAAGTTAATTGAAGAAATAATTGAAAAGTATCATTCTGGTGTCAACATAAAAAAGGTAGGACGACAAAAACACCCCGGACGACTAGGACTAACGGAGAGGCATTTTCCTGATTTTATACCCCTGACCGAGGAAAAGGCTGCTCCATACAGAAGCTGCTGTATGTTGTTCGAAAAAAGGCAGCAAAGGAAAGAAGATTAGAAAAGAAACGAGGTATTAGTGCAGTGACTGCAACGTTGGACCCTGTGTTGTGCCGTGTTTTAAAATTTAAAAATTTTTTTTTTTTTTTTTAAATAAACTAATTAAAAATAACATAAATTATCATTTCTGCAAAAAAAAAAAAATTGTTTTGCCGGGCACCGGCAAAAAGACAGAACCTAATTGGAACCTTATTACAGAAAATTTGAATTCTGTTTTACCATTTAATCTTTCGCAGATAACCAAAAATATTGGTGGATCTGCTGAGACAAACGCTAATTTTTTTTTCATATGAAGTTCGAGAAATTGAAACACTATGAAATTTTAAATGAGTCAAAATTAAAGTCAAACGAAGTTTTGCTGGGACTAGGCACATAAAGATAAAATTTCAGTTGCAATTTCTGTTATTTCATTGGAAAGTTCCATTATATAGATTAATTTTATTTAAATGATACGTAGCAGCAAATTTATTTAACGGCATATGCCGGTATATCCGCTATAGAGTTGAAAACATTTGGTGCACATTGGCCAAAAGATTTTTTAAACTCTCATATTAGATACCTAAAATTTAATCAATTTATTTTTAGTTGGAAAAAATTATAATCGCGCAAACTAAAAATTTAAGAGTCTAATCTTTATACCACAACAATTTTGTCAGAACGTCAAAGTATTTTGTAAACATAGCAAAATGAATAAAAATTGCACAGGTGTCTGCTGTGAAAAAAAAAATTAAAAATTGAACGTAGGTTTATCTAGCCAACTAAAATACAATAAATTTATATCGAGGTTTTTTTTTTCGATAAAATTTGCGCTTGGTTCCTATGCTGGGGGTCAATTCTCGTTCTATGAAAAAACCTAATGAAAAAAAAGTTTTCATTTTGATTCCATCAAGTCTTTTTCATTTATAATATTTCACACAACGACAACAAGCGATTCTCGATGTCCAAATGAAAAAGAATCGTGAGAAAAACGCTGAATAAGTTGTTTCCATAGTAAGGTACACTGTAAACACACATGTTTTCGAGTTTCATGTATATTTCCGCTAGCTGATACAACAATTGGTTTAAATATTAGCTAAATAAATGATAAAGTAGATTTAGTTAATCAGTTTTTGTCATTGGCTGTCAAAATATAAAGTAAATTATAAAATTGACCAAATTATTTTTAAAACTTAACTAAATTAATTATTTGGAGGCTTTTCTTAAATAAACGGAATAGTTTTTAATAGATTTACTTATTAGTTAAGTTTAAAGTGAATCATATTTTTTACCTCGTTTTATTTTTTCACATTATCAGCATATCAAATGTTTATATGCTGATAATGTGAAAAAATAAAACGAGGTAAAAATTACAATAAAAAATCAGCGAGAAAATTGAAAATTTATAAAAAGTGAATCATATTATAGTTTTAATGCACATTTAATGCTTAAAATACAAATTTAGTTTTTATAGAATTTTATTTCCATATTTATGATGTTCTCACCGCCAAAATGGTCGGTGAGAAAGTTTTATTCCTATGAAAAGATTTTGACGTCATTTTTCTCCTTCTCATGGAACATGAATCGAAAATGTGTATTTCTCACTGAAAAAACTTTTCATTGTACTTTTCATAGAACGAGAATTGACCCCATGGGGTTCGATTCTGGTTCGATGATATGATAATGAAAAAACAAAAATATCATCGGATTTTTCATTTGCTTTTATCATTTTATTTTACCATCAACATAATATAAAGCGATTCTGGTTCGATGATAATTAAAAATGATATAATTATCATCGATAAAATACAAATGGCGATTCGGGTTTGACGATGTATGATATACTTATGTCAAAATTGGTGAAAAAAATTATTATTTTTTCATTTTGTTTTTGTCACTGAAAAGTATTTATGACCGAAGATAAAAATTATTTTGCTCGCCCATTCGTGTATTTAGTAGAACGTGATTAGATTAATCGACTGTTTAAAATTGATTGATTAATCGGAGAATATTAAACGATTAATCGAAAATTTATTTACTTAAAAACAAGTGTGAACCGATTTTAGTGTTTGTTTAATTTACAACATTGGGGTAGTAAAAATAATTTTCTTAGAAAATAATATTTAATAGTGTTAATGTTTTAGTGTTTTACTAAAAATTAAAAACAATAATTAATAGAGAACGAAGATTTAACTTTGAAATATTCTGAAAAATGGAAATTTCCATTCTAATTTTAAAACGAAATGTCCATTGTCGAGAATATTTTTAAGATAAATCTCTAAGAAAATTGAAGTTTTAAACAATTTTTGGGTTGTTATTTCATACCCGATATAATGACAACCTGAATATTTACGATTGTCAAGATCAAATTTCGATATGCATGCTCAAAATTATTTTTTTGGAAACTAATACGAATATTTACTATTGCAAAGAGAGAAACTCTCTTGACAAAATTTTAATGCGCAGTGCGCATGCTCAAAATTATTTTTTTTTGGAAATGAAACCAATTAACCAATATTTAATATTATCAAGAGAGGAAACTCTCTTTCAAGAATGATAATTTTATCATTTTTGATTATCATCTAACCAGAATCGCTTTCGATATGTTGATGATAAAATAGAATAAAAAGATAAAAAGCACAGACGAAATCAAAATGACAAAACAATTGAAAAAATCGATGATATTTTTGTTTTTTTCATTATCATATCATCGAACCGGAATCGCCCCCAGTTCCCCTTAAATTTTTTTTTGTTTTTTTTTTTTCATTTCGGTTTGAATCAAACTATCGAGAATTTAAAACTTATATGAAAAATATAAGTTCTAGAATTAATGTCTGTAATATCGCTAATAACAAAATATTCATTTAGGTTTGCCTATAAATTATTAACTTTATCTAAGTCGATCTCTGGGGGTCAATTCTCGTTCTGTGAAAAAACCTAATGAAAAAAATGTTTCCATTTTGTTTCCATGAAGTCTTTTTCATTTATAATATTTCACACAACGACAATAAGCGATTCTCGATGTCCAAATGAAAAAGAATCGTGAAAAAACGCTGAATAAGTTGTTTTCATAGTAAGCTACACTGTAAACAGACATTTTATCGAGTTTCATATAGATTTCCGGTAGATGATACAGCAATTGGTTTAAATATTAGCTAAATAAATGATAAAGTAGATTTAGTTAATCATTTTTCGTCATTGCCTGTCAAAATATAAAATAAATTATAAAAATGACCGAATTATTTTTAAAACTTAACTAAATTAATTATTTGGTGGTTTTTCTTAAATAACGGAATAGTTCTTAATAGTTTTACTTATTAGTTAAGTTTTAAAGTGAATCATATAACAGTTTGAATGCACATTTATTGCTGAAAATACAAATTTGGTTGTTTTAGTTTTTTCTCACCGCCAAAATGGTCGGTGAGAAAGTTGTATTCATATGAAAGATTTTGACGTCATTTTTTCCTTCTCAAGGAACGTGAATCGGAAATGACCCCTGTTGGTAGTTTAGTTGTTCTATCTGATAAACACCATGGTTCGAGCTTCGGTCAACAATTTTGTTTTCAACAGCATATTTCCAATTTAAATCACTATAATTTAGAACTTCACTCAAACATCATTTTAATATTTTACCGATTCTGATGACATTACACATGTGCGACAGAAATGGATTTACGTTGAACAAACACGGGGGTATTTTTGTATGCATTAATAATTTATTAATGCATGATACTAATATTTTCCCAGGAAATATCGGTCATCTCGGAAACCAGAAAATCTCATATCCCAAGCACCCCAGTCCAGTAGGCTAACCGCTGGACTAAAAACGTTAATTCGAGAATCGAGACCACTTCTTCTTAGTACTCAATAAATTGTGCACTGTTTAAAACTTTAATAATAGGTATACTTACTCTTCGCTATCAGCATCCTTAAAATTTTTTCTGTTTAAATCTGGATACAAGGAGTAAACACCGTTTTGCTGAAATTAAAATCAAATATAAATTTTTGTTGTTAAAGAATATTTGAAATTAAAAAAAAATAGTTTTAATTACTCTTTCTGGTAACGTCTTAATAAAATCCCATCGCTCTTGATTTTCTACTTTGGATAATGGCGGTGGTCTTAAAACTCTAGGAGGCCCACCACGCTTACCATGCCCTGTAATTTAATTTAAATTATTGTAGTACAAAGGCTGTTATTTGTATAAAATCGTTTTAAACTTACCACCCCAACACGAATGACCATAACTGAGACATCCACCTGGAAAATATACAAAAGAAAAAAAAAAAAGTTAGATTTTAAAATCGTAATCAAATATTCAACAATGCATTAGGATTTCCCAATTTTTATTTTTGCACGAGTCATTGCTTTATTATTGTTATGTGTGATAATAATGTGTACCCTAAGTACATATTGGAAATCTAAAGTTTAATTGTTTGTGTAAGAAATCGAAAAGTATTGTATTGCTGGAGATTAAAAAAAAAAAAAATCTTAATCCCAACGGAATCTGACTCAATTATTATAAATGTGGTTTGGTTGACAAACTCAATTTATAAAACTACAAATTGTAAAAAAAAATTAAAGAGACGAAACTATATCTCCTTTGAATTAGTTAATTACTAATTTACATAACAAAAACATTTAGCTTTTTTTATTTTTGCTCCTTAATTTATTCAAACAAAAAAAACAAACAAAAGAGATGTTGTCTTCTGTTCGTCTTTGTCAAAATTGGATGCAAAATTTTAGGAAAATTATTTAATAAAAGGTAGCTGTTTACACCACCTAGATGTATAGTGTGTCATCTAATCTTGTGTCCAAAAAAACGTCATACTTAGGACATATTCGTTATGTCTTATAAAAGGTATTAAAAAACCAAAATTAGTATTCTAAATATTTTTAAAGGTGTACGAAATCATACATAGGTCTTAACGATTTATACGTGTAGTTTGGATGATTTTTGCTATAAAATATTAATGATGTGATACAAATTGTAATGAATGAATATTAAATGTCCCACATATGCATGTACCCTTAAGAGATTAGTTTCCATTTAGTCTTTTGCTTGGCTTTTCTCGTCAGTTTACATTATTTTAGTTGCCTTTTTGTTGTTACTCGTCATTTATTCATAGGATTAGACTGTATATTTTATAAATAGATCACAAACAAGTAAAGCCAACTTTATGTATATGGAAATACTACCTTTAAAATCACCTACACTCATGTTGTATGTACATAATTTTTGCCCAATTATGTATATCAAACAATAAGGGAACATAAATTAAATTTTAAAAAAATCTTGTTATTGTTTATTTGTACACAATATTTAAATTGACAATGCAATTTAGTAGGTAGTACATCATATCATTAATGTGTAGATATGTATGTGTAAGTTCACTTTGATGTTTCATAAAGAAATATTTTCTATTTTAATTTGATTTCTTGTGACAGAAAAATATTTACACTTGTGACAAATCAAACAAATAAATCATTTGAAAAACAACAAATTCTAGGAACGGTTTTTAGTTATTACGTATTTAAGTGTGTCTATTATAAACATCCAAAATGAGATTTAAGGTACTACAAAATCATGCATTAC